>OU015470.1:175767-375803 GCA_907164805.1 Brachyptera putata | reverse complement strand
CAGAAGTCAATTTTCTCCTAAAACTGAAGGTGCCCATCTGATATCTGATTTTCTATGCAATGTGAAATACGAATCGATGTACGATTTCATATGACGATTATATAGGCCTACATTTTCCTTCCTTCTCTTTCTTTTTTTTCTTTCTTCCCTTCTCTCTTCCATCTTTTTTTCGTCTTTTCTATTTCTCGTCTTTTCAAATTGTGTCTTGCAAGACTTCTTTCTTGCCCCCCCTTGCCCCCCCTCGGCCCAAAGTTGGGGGGGGGCATTGCACCCCCTGCCCCCCCCCCGGTTCCGACGCCAGTGTATATATATATATATATATATATATATATATATATATATATATATATATATATATAGGTATATATATATATATATATATATATATATATATATATATATATATATATATGGTAGAAATGTTTCCACGGTAAGTTTGCTGCGATTAGAAAGCATGTTGGGTCCTAAAAAGGACCGGTTCATGCGACGTTTTGCTGGAATTTCATCCAGCATCATCAGGCGACGCTGGTAAGTGGTCGAATGATTTTCACCGTCGCCTGATGATGCTGGATGAAATTCCAGCGGAACGTCGCATAAACTGGTCCTTTTTAGGACCCAACATGCTTTCTAATCGCAGCAAACTTACCGTGGAAACATTTTTACCGTCAACCATTGGCCGTGAAAATCTCCGTGCTCACATATATATATATATATATATATAAATATATATATATATATATATATATAGTATACACCTACTAAAGAGCTACACTCCTACCGGGTCCGGAGTGTAAGCTAACCGCCGGAGGCCTCCTACCCATGATCAGCTGTTACTGGTGGGGGCCCATATGTCCCTGCGATTACAACATTCTTGTCAGTGACTCAGTGTGCTTCCAAGCCTTGAGGATGTAGGTCTTGTTGCTGTGAAGTGATGATCGGATTGAGGAAAATTACGCATCTTCTCATGGATGAAGGTGATTTAGGGCCAATAGGATTTTTTGGGCGCGTAAATCCAGGTAGGAGTCGGTAATGGAGACGGGTACACGGGTAGGAAAAATCCTACCCGCCGACAAACCTAATACATAATAATAATTATTGTTATATTTTAGTGATGCCTTCGGGTAACAAATTGGGAACCGGGTACCCGCCGAAATTACCCGGGTATTACCCGGGTAATTTAAAAAAAATCGTATCGATGAAAAAATCGCTCAATTTGATATATATAACACTAAACACACGTCGCTATGCTCACTCCAACAATAACACCACTCAAGTCCATACAAACTGCAGAACAAGCAAATATACAAGGACCTATTCAAGCTGAAAAACAACAGCGAAGTGAGAAGAAATACTTGACAAAACCCTCAAATCGTGGAGGTAGGTAATGGGTTGACTATATATCTTCTCAGTTGCTCGGTAAAGATAGTATTTGGCATGGCAACTAGAGAGCGGGTGACAGGAGAGGGATTCAGTACACTGCACGTGTGACCACAGATAACGGTAGGTGGTGCGACTAGATTTGACGAGCGCATTTTGACAAGTTGAGGGAGGTGTGGGAAGGTAGGTGAAAAAACTTATGTAGAATGCGAAGTTGTTTTCTCTCGGTAGCTTGCGTGATTTATATATTTCCTATATTATATATCTAACAATTACTAAATAGATCCGTACCTAACAGATCTTACATCATGCATACCTAACCTTACGTACCAACATATTATACATAATGTACTATAAATATAATTTCAATTAACATCATTCTATTACATAATTCCAACTTTCCCTATAATATCTTCATTATACAAATCCGATTCATCATTCCTCCTATATATAACATATTATAATATTATACTATCTATACTGATATAATCTCTATATTAACTATATCATGACTATACATATTCATAATATCATAACTAAATCTCATATCTGAACATATCCATACATATTCATCCATATCTATACATATCTATTCATATCAATACATATTCATACATATCAATACATATCCATACATATCCATACATATATATGTATACATATCTAGACAAATCCATAGACATTCATACACATCTATACAAATCCATACATATCTATACATATCTTACATATCTTCGAATATCTATACATATCTATACATAGCTATACATGTTTATACATATCTTCACATATCCATACATATCTTCACATATCCATACATATCTATACATATAAATACATATCCATACATATCTATACATATCTTTACATGTCCATACATATCCATGAATATCTATACATATATATACATATACATACATATCCATACAAATCTATAGATATTCATACATATCTATACATATCTATACAAATCTATGTATATTCATACATATCCATACATATCTATACCTATCCATACATATCCATACATATCTATACATATCTTTATATATCTATACATATATATGAATATCCATACATGTCCATACATATCCATACATATCTATACAAATCTATGTATATTCATACATATCTATACGAATCTATAGATATTCATACATATCTATACATATCTTTACATATCTATACATATCTATACATGTCTTCACATATTCATACATATTCAAACATATATACATATCTTTACATATCCATACATATCTATACATATCTATACATATTCATACATATCCTCACATATCTAAACATATCTTGATATTCATACATATCTATACATATCCTCACATATCTTTACATATCCATACATATCAATACATATCTTCACATTTCCATACATATTTATACATATCTTCACATATCCATACATATTCATACATATACATACATATTCATACATATCTACACTCATCTATACATATCCATACACATCTATACATATCTATACATTTTCATACATATCCATACATATATATACATATCTATACATATCTATACATATTCATACATATCCATACACATTCATGCATCTCCATACGTACCATACATATCCATACATATTCATACATATCTATACATATCGATACGTATACTTTCACATATTCATACATATCTCTACATATCTATACACATATTTACATATCTATACATATCCATACATATCTATACAAATCTATACATATATATACATATCTTCACATATCCATACATATCTATACATATCCATAAATATCCATACATATCTATACATATCTCTACATACATATACATACATATACAAATCTTCACATATCTATACATATATATATACATACATATCCATATCTTCACATATCTATACATATCCATACATGGCTATACATGTCCATACATATCTTCACATGTATATATATATATATATATATATATTTATATACATATCTTTACATATTCATATATATCTATACATATTCATACATATCCTCACATATCTATACATATCTATATATATCCATACATATCTATACATGTCCATAGATATTCATACATATCTATATATATTCATACATATATATTCATACATATATATATATATATATATTCACATATCTATACATATATATTCATATATATATACATAACTATACATATCTATACATGTTCATGCATATCTATACATATCTGGACATATTCATATATCCATGCATATCTATACATATCCATACATATTCATACATATTCATAAATATCCATACATATCTATGAATATCTATACAAATCTATACATATCCATACAAATCTATGGATATTCATAAATATTCATACATATTTATACACATCTATACATATCTATACATATCCATACATATCTATACATATCTATACATATCTATACATATCTATACATATCTATACATATCAACCCACACAGCACTCGATGTTTTGGAAACATCCTTGCAATATATGGCATATTCATACATATCTATATATATTCATACATATATATATATATATTCACATATCTATACATATATATTCATATATATATACATAACTTTACATATCTATACATGTTCATACATATCTATACATATCTGGACATATCCATATATCCATACATATCTATACATATCCATACATATTTATACATATTCATAAATATCCATACATACATATCTATGAATATCTATACAAATCTATACATATCCATACAAATCTATGGATATTCATACATATTCATACATATTTATACACATCTATACATATCTATACATATTCATACATATTTATACATATCTAAACATATCTATACATATCCATACATATTCATACATATCTATACATATCGATACGTATCTTCACATATTCATACATATCTTTACATATCTGTACACATATTTACATATATATACATATCCATACATATCTATACAAATCTATACATATATATACATATCTTTACATATCCATACATATCTATACATATCCATAAATATCCATACATATCTATACATATCTTTACATACATATACATACATATACAAATCTTCACATATCTATACATATATATATACATACATATACATATCTTCACATATCTATACATATCCATACATGGCTATACATGTCCATACATATCTTCACATATATATATATATATATATATATATATATATATATATATATATATATATATATATATATATATATATATATATATATATTTATATACATATCTTTACATATTCATACATATCCATACATATTCATACATATCCTCACATATCTATACATATCTATATATATTCATACATATTCATACATATTTATACACATCTATACATATCTATACATATCCATACATATCTATACATATCTAAACATATCTATACATATCTATACATATCTATACATATCAACCCACACAGCACTCGATGTCTTGGAAACATCCTTGCAATATATGGTATGGATATTTGAAATATTCATACAATATGCCAATGTCAGCTTCGATAATCTCTATAGATTGTAGGGTTATCCAAATGTCCCGGAAATCTATATTACTGGAATGTGAATACAATATCATATATTTCAATATTGTTTGTGGATATTGTCTGGTTATTATAAAATATTCTCATTAGACATACACAAAATGTTGTATGGATCATCGTAGAATGTCCTGGAAATATATTCAGGACATTTTCTAGATATTCTGGAGATATTGGAGATTAATAATATTCGAAATACATTTTTTGATATAAACTTGTTTTTATTGAAAAATCACCATTATAAATACACAATGTATATGGTACAACATGAGAAAACACAATTACATTCTACTATATAGGCATATAGCTTCAAATATTATAAATATGAACCAACACAATAATTGTGAAGTTATGTATTTTTCATTAGTGACATCATATATTATTGTAGATAAAAAAATACTTATTAGGCCCAACACTTATATAGCCTACAAAAAGCCTATATAGCATGACAAAGGCATCATGTAATGTAATAGTCCTAATATTGTTATAGGAATGATTTATATATTTAATAGAGACCCGGTTATAACCAACAATTGGGGAATTTACAACTTCTAAATGATTATAATTTGAAGTTACAGCAATCGCCTATAATAATCTAGTATCTAGCCCAACATCCATATTTTGAGTGGGACATAGCCTCATTAATCATGATGATAAGCAAATCAAAACTATGGGCCTGAAATGACCAAATATTTCCTGGTCATATTTATACAACAAATTACGTTACACCTGCTTCACTCAGCATGTCCCTGCACCTCACAGTTCAGTTTCAGTATTAGCGGGGAACTAGAAAAATGTGATAGACCAAAAATGATAATATGTTACCTTATGGAAATTGCACAACACAAACGTTGGATGCATGGCAATGTTATGCGTTTAAGCAGTGTTTCATAATACATTCATAATACAGTACAATGGTGTTCACATACATTCACCTAATCTTTCACTTCTCTGTTCTTCTTTGTTACTTCTTTGTTACTTCTTCTTTGTTAGCCCGGAATTTTGCGTGGCGAAGCCAGTTTTTCACCTCCGCCTCAATGTCTTTCTCGCTTGATGTTCTTGTGAGTGGATTACGTCTGACAGCATCTAAATAATAAAACAGAGATAAACAGATTTAAAATTGTTATACAAAATAGTTGAATACAGGAATGGTTTGCAGTTGAGAGGGGTCCATGATCTTATACAACCTAAAAAATCTTGACACCCCTTAAACACACTTTAGACGACACACATGTTGATGAGATGTTAGTAACCTATAATTCCGCTCCGCTCTCGCACACGACCAAAAGTTGAACCTACTCACCAAATAACACTTCTTTCAACAACAGCGTGTCAAAACGTTTCTTCTTCTTGAAGCCTAGCCAGCTGTACTCTTGAGCAACATTGTTGGTCAGAATTCGCACCATGATGCGTCTCGTGATATCAGATGTAGTACTCCCTCCAATACGGCTGAACTTTAGAGCCTAAAATTAAAAGCAAATACAATTAGACAAGAAATTGAATAAGTTGTTCCAAGTGTTGACTTTTATTATTATTATTATTAAAACTCTTACAGTTGCAGATAAATGCTCGGTGGTAAGTTCCCTATCTATCATATCGCCTCCCTAACCTTCTGACGGAATTGCTTCAACCCTATTTCATCCCCTTCAAATATACTTCTACTAAGCCCATTCCAATCCCTATCTGTCCTATTCAAGAAAGAGAACTTACCCACATCTAATCTGGCCCCCTTTATAACTACCGCTCTATCATGACTTTGCCTTTGCAGTACCTCCCCCCATAACCCGACTCATTTCTTTCAATCAACCTATTCAACTCCCCCAGCCCCCTTCTCCTCCCATTACCCTGAAGAAATTACATATCCAATCCTCCTTTCTACGAATTTCCAGTTCCTGCTATCCCAAGTCTCGGATCATCTCAGATGGGCTCTCCGATATTCTTACCCTCTACCCCCTTTCATTCTCCCCCCATTTCCACCTTCTAACCCTACCTGTAACCCTTCTAACTGCAATCCTTTGCACCCTTTCCACATCCCTTACTCACCTATCTATAAGGATCCCAATCTGAACTAGCATATTCCACCATGGGACGCACCAACAAGAAATATGCTTTTTTCTTTTATCTCCATACTTGTCCCCCTAAGCTGCCTCTATATCGTACTATATCTATATCGTAAAGTATATCTATATCCTATAACTATATCGTAGGCCTAGTGAGTACCAGTAATACCAGCACTGCGATTGTTCAACTAGCTCTCGCTGGCGGTGATGAACAAAACAGTGAGAGCTCGGCAGTTGTCACGCGTTCGACTCAAAAGCAATTGTGTATTGAAATTGAACGATCTCAATTGAAGGCGTTACTATGTGATAGACCCCATCCAATAACTAGCTGTCACCTACAAAAATGGCGGAAACAGCAGAGACCGTAGCCTATTGAAATCTCAGGAGTTGAATGAAATGTTTGAGATAAGAGATACAAGATAGATCAACCTGAAGAGTATACTTATACGTGTTTGCCATTATTTCCCAACAGTTTATAAGCTCCAAATAATATCAACTAAACGTCACACGTAACGGAACTGCATGGTCAGCGATTTCTTGTCAGAGTGTATATTTAATTCAATAATATTTCCAAACAATTTTGTCCACTGCATTGCAAAAATTGTTCTGAAGAACTGCCTAGGTATCTGGATGTTCTTGGAGACAGTGAATTCAAAATCACGGCCTCTTGTTGGTAAAGTTGGACAAGGAATCGTAGTTGAATTGGAACCATTGATAAGCTCTAAGTTCGATTTTTAACGAACAGTCCTTTGATTGACACTGTTTTTTTTTATACAATAGCTGTTTTGAATGTCGATTGAACAATTTTTGATAGTAGTAAGAGTGTTAGAGAAGTCGCCCAAGTTATACAATAAGTCATACAATCGCAGTGCTGCATGGCACTCATAGTCTTTTTTTGTGATTTGTGTCTGCTACATGCAATACAATCTTTGAACGTTGAAAATATGCACGGTAACATGCAAGTCGAAACTGAGTCCGTCACAACAGTGCAACTTGGCGATTAAGTGCGATCGACTATATAGTCAACCTTGTTACACATTGCCGTAATTTATATTGTTATAGAGAGAGATAGATAGATGTTTATTATTTCATAGTGATACATACATAATATATACACTCACCCTTAAGTATACAAAGATGTTACGGGTTTAAGAAATTAGTCAGTAAAAAAAAAATATAGATGAAATGAATAAAACCAAACAAACATGTTAAATATTATGTATAGGAGCTAATTTAAATTACTAAAATTAGGTAATTGAGCAAAAGGTACATTTACAATACTTTGCATCACAGAATTCGTCAATAGTATAAAAGGCATGTACAACCAAAAAGTATTTGATCCTTTTTTTAAACATTTGTCTTGAGACGGTTAGATTTTTAAATTTCTCCTTCAGGCTGTTGTAAAGTTTGATCCCAACATGTGTAGGGTCACGGTCAGAAATTAAGAGTCTATGATGCACCTTGTGGAGATCATTTCCATGCCTTGTGTTATGGTCATGGTTTGTAGTATTCGCTCTGAATACTCCAGGATTGTCCTTCACGAATAATAAGACTTCCAAAATATAAATACATGTAAGTGTGAGAATTTCCATATTGATGTACATTTTTCTGCAAGGTGCTCTGAAGCTTGATCTACCTATAATTCTAACCGCTCTTTTTTGCAATTTAAAAATTATTATTGCATCAGTTGAGATGCCCCATATTAATATACCGTAGCTTAAGTAAGATTGTATAATTATAACTACTAGAGATAACAACTAGGTAAGCTAGAACTTACCATTTGGGTTTTAAGCACAGCATCTGTTCCAAGCTTCAATTCGATTTCGTTTAACTGGTCTTGGGTTTGAATTGGAAAGTCGTCAAACGAATCCGGATCTAAGTCCACTTCTCCAGAAAGCTGGTTGCTATGTCTTGGGCCATTAACAACGAGGGCCTGCATCATTTTTAGTAGAGTGTCCATGGTATCATCATACAGCCTCTGATGGGCTTTAATTTGTGTCAGCGACCGCATGACCTGTACTTCGAACTCTGCAAATGATAGAAATCAGTCAACATGTGTATTCAATTAACATGGTGTTCTTATTTCTGTATGGGTAACATATAAAACCGACAATTTGATTACATTCTGTGTTAGAATAAATGATTTTATTCACAGTCATATCAGAATTACACCTCATTAATAAATTATGTTTCAAGCCCACGCTTTGCAATGCACTATCTAAATTGTGAATTATTAAATTGAAATAAACAAACATACCCGATTGTTTTTTAGTACTGGTAGGCGTAACTTGACGTTCGTCGTCACCTCGCATACCTTGACGCTTTTGTGTAACTCGCGGTAGAAGGTCTTGAAAATTCTGGTCTTGTGTCGGGTTTTTAGGAAAATAAGAATCATTTAGGACGCAAGAGGCTTGTGGTGATGCGTTATTGAGTGGCATATTATCATAGGAGTGATTATAAAAGGCACCGCTGGTGGCTGTGTGGTTACTGGAAGATGGACTATAGTGACTCACATTCTCTGGAAACTGGTAGCCAGAATAATTTCCTTCCTCAGACAGATATTGGTAATCTTCACTGTGAGTATTCGACACATTTTTTGGAGCAACGAAAACTACTTTATTGATTTTGCGAGGAGAACGTCTTGGTATATATGGTTGATATTGAATTCAGGATCGGTAAAAGAGGACTTTTCGTATGGTGCAGGTGGTACTGGTAATCTCATTGCTAGCAGTGATTCTGCGTGTGCTTGGCCCGAGTCTTTCTCAGCTGGGGTATCAATATCATCTTCTGACATCGCATCATCCTCCATATTTTGTTCGTTAATTCTTTTGCGTCGAATTTTTCTGACTTTTCTTGCTTTACCATCCCCATCTGTTTCTGAATTAACATCTGAAGTTACAAGCGACAGGTCCCACTTCTGTCGGGCCTCAGCGTAAGTATCTGTAATTTATAAATAATAACGTATCATATGATAACTGTTGACCAGTGCAACTTTTTTTTCATGTTTCCACGTTGGAAGATCTAAGATTCAGAATTGTTTTATAGAAGCACATTTTTTAAACTCATTATGAACTTTTTATGAACAGCCCCTATGGCAGGGCCCCTAAACTAAAATTCACCATGTTGTGATGATGATTATTGTTTGCTCAACAATCCCACAACTGCTAGGTTTCAGGCCTACAGGGGTACGAATGAACATGTGACTATGAAATTATGGAGTGATGATAAGTGAAAGGACGTTTACAAAAATCCATGCCTTATGCGGGATTCGAACCCACGCCCCACGGTGACTCAAGTGTCTGAAGCGGTGCCTCAGCTGACCGAGCTACCGTGGACAGCCTCCATGTGGTACTTAGGTACTTACCTGGAAGTAGCCAAAAATAAGGCAGATTGATATAAAAAATTATATACAGAACAAACAACACAAGATTTAGGTTGATCTTTATATGTTCTTTAGGTGTAGGCCTACATGTAGAGCAGACCATATGAATCGGCCTATGCCTCAAAATACGATAAATGACTACTTACGGAATGGTTTTCCCACCATTTGGGTGTTGGGGTACAAAATCCAATGCCCGATTCCAGACTGAATAGGTTTGCGGTGATTATCCGCAGCTTTCGAAATATCTTTGTCACTTTTGTAAGGAGGCCACCAGCACGAAAAACTCCCATTTGGTTTTTGAAAGCACATCCATGTTAGCGAGACAACTGCTGTATTCTGTTCTTCGGAAAATAGGACGATGCAATAGCTTGGAGGTGACGTCATGGCGAGTGAACTACAAAGTTATTATAGACATTTATCGAATGTGAGTGTAAGCATTAGAGAGCGGAATAGGATTGATGCTAAACTGGACTTTTCAAACGTGAAGGAGGGGGAATACAGCATAATCATAACGGTCTGTATGATTCAACGGAAGTATAACCATTTTTTTGTTGATCTGTGCTACGGGCCAATACTTGAAGGAATTTGATAACCTAGACACTTTATAAATGCCTAGCAAAGACGATCTGCACGGTACAGTATATAAATCATGAACATCTTTAAACTGTTTTCTCATGACCACCATACAATTTAATGCATCCGAAAAACATATATTTGATATAACTATCAACGAGTCGTCAATAAGACTACAGCAGTTATCAGATTGATGTAAATTTATATCAAACTTGGGATACTTAAGTAACCAATACTGCGGATCTCTACAACCATTTATTAATGGTCCTTCTTCGTGCATCCTGCTATAAGTAATTGAACTAATATTTGATGGTTCTGGTACTGCACATTTCTTAGGCCCATATTGTATTTCATACATACGTCGAGCAATTTGTTGCAGGGGTTTCTCGGATTTTCTGATAAGTTTTTTGAGAGGTTGCATGTAGTTTTCGAATTTGAAGGCACTGAATGTGTCTAATGGCCCATATGTCTTAACATCATCAGCAATATGTGTAAGTCCATGAATATTATGAGATACAAAATGCTTCCCATAAATTTCAGCAAAATTACGAACGAAATTGTTCAAGAGTTGTTCTGCATAACTTCCGAATTTATTGACATGGTCAATGCTGGTAAAAATTCTCATTGCCACATGTAATGTCATATAGTTAACGAACCTTACATCACTCTCACCATTTTTAAACAAGTTTCGCAGAACTAATGGACCCGTGTACAACATAAACTGCCTTAGTTCGGTGGCTTTCCAACGACTTACTTCTTCAAGTGGGCGAGGCCTTCGAGCAAATTCAAGGGGGATGTAATCAGTGAATGACATCAAAATGCCAGTACCAGTTTTAATATCCTGACTTGACAACTTGTTTGGAACTTTACCACAGATCCAAATATCACGTATAAGTTTTTTCATTACTCCCAAGCACGTTAAATGCATGTAATCATAAGGAATATTTACTATCATGTCGAAACCTATAATATTTTCAATCACGGAGCGGCCTAAATGATGTTTATCATGAACTTGGTTAATAAAATCTCTGTGAGTCTTTTTACGAGCATTGACTATAGGAAAATACACGCGGTTTACATCAAACTGGCCCTTGATCATGCACTTATGGCAGCTATGTTTCCCGTTATGACCCTGAGTTTTACAAACGAACGACTTGGCAGGTGCGTCACACACTAAAGCGTGGATCCGTACTTCGAAATGAGCATCTCTAATTTGCAAGCCGTTGATAATTAAATCGTTTGACTCTTTGACAAACTCTTTAAGAAATAAATTCACATCTGATGGCTTGGTCTTGCCATGATATATCCCTATAGGAAATACGTCAGATGATGGAATCTGGCTGATCTGGCAAAGAATTGGCCACAGACTGTCATTTGAACTATTACTTATGGGCAACCCGTCGATGCCAATCATCAAATCTAGATGACGGTTATCATACGCTTCGAAGTCAATCACTTTTAAAACTTCTGAAATGCCGTTTTTCAGGCCAAAATGGTGATACTCACCAGGAGGCATGCTAACAATTTCCGTGACTTTCGGTGTTTTCAACAATGTGCGAGGATCCAAAGGTAAATAAGAGTGTTGGGTTCTCTCGCAATAAGGAGAGCAATGCACCAAGAGCGTTGTGTGCAATACCATAGCGTAATGCCCATCCAGTCAGTCGTTCGGAGAAAGTTTGCGTTGGCCCACCCGGACTCGTTACATCTGCACTTGGAAAATTGTCGAAAACTTCCAAATTAGGTATTTCAAGCCTTGTCCCTGCATTAGGCCTATCTGGAGAACTGGTATTATCATCTTCAGTATCAAATGAACAATCATTAGCCAATTCATTATCTAATCTAGGCGCAACCTCGGGACCAGATTCTACTTGCTGTGATGAAGTAAAGCTCGTCTGGTCTGTAGGTGGTTCGACATTTGAATCTAATGATATATGATTTATACTAGCGACAAGTTCAATATTAGTCTTTTGAATTAGCCTGTTATAGTGTCGGCGAGTTACGCTACCAAGTGATTTCCTTCTGGATACCTTTGGCATTTCAAATTGATATCTATAGGCCTAGGTCTAAGCAAGCCAAGACCATGCCAAGACCCACGAGTAGGCCTAGGCCTATTCAATTGATAATTAGGTTCAGGATCGGAAATGATATATGATCAAGTTTCAGCTAATAATACATACACACACAAACAAAGAAAACTTACTTGTGAAAAAACATTCGATAAACATCTAATATAGAATTGTAAATTCGCGTCACCACAAACAGAAAGCGTGGGAGAAACGAATCTACCAAATGCGAAGTTACTCTAGCTAGACACTCGAAAGTTCCTGCGCATCTTATGCTGAGCACGCTGGCAGCTGGACGATCATATGTTTGGGAAGGCCGTGAGTTCATGACGTCATCCAACCACGCGCATTATTTAAAAATGATTAGCAATATCGAGCACGGTATTCTATGAATGTCGATTGAATATTTCAATACTTAAAAGTATAATATTGTTTTATAATAACCAGGGTAGATTATATGGATATTGTGTTGATTTAGAAAATCAGTGAACACTTTTAACAGAATTTGATATCCAGAGCAAACATTCACCAGATATTATAACAATATTATCAATATTGAGGGATTTCAATCAAATTAAATACCCAAGCGAAATATCCTGTAGATAAACAGTAGATGTACAGAATAGATGTAACATTGTGAGGATATTGAACACCTAATTTAATTGTTCTATAGATGTTTAGTGCTGTGTGGGTATACATGTCTTTACATATTCATACATATCTATACATATCTATACATATTCATACATATCTATACATATCTATACTTATTCATTCATATCTATACATATTTATACATATATATATATATATATATATATATATATATATATATATATATATATATATATATATATATATATATATATCTTTACATATCTATACATATCCATCAATATCCATACACATCCATACATCTATGCATATCCATACATTTCTATACATATTTTCACATATCCATACATATCCATACATATCTTTACATAAATATATATATTAGTGATGCCTTCGGGTACCCGGGTCGGGTACGGGTAATGCATTACCCTGGTAATATTCTGTTACCGGGTACCCGGGTAATCGTTTAGGTTCCGGGAAATTGTGCTAACCAGTACATATTATATAGAAAATGACTTTTATAAATCACTCAAGCTACCGAGAGAAATTCAACTTCGCATTCTACATAAGTTTTTTCACCTACCTTCCCAGACCTCCCTCAACTTGTCATAATGCGCTCGTCAAATCTAGTCACACCACCCACCGTCATCTGTGGTCACACGTGCAGTATACTATACTGAATCCCTCTCCTGTCAACCGCTCTCTAAATGCCATGCCAAATACTATTCTTTACCAAGAACTGAGAAGCATACTTTTTTTTTAAATAACCCGGGTAATACCCGGGTAATTTCGGCGGGTACCCGGTTCCTAATTTGTTACCCGAAGGCATCACTAATATATATAAATATATTTCTATACATATATATACATATCCATACACATCCGAATATAATTATCTAAATATATATATATATATATATATATATATATATATATATATATATATATATATATATATATAGATAGCCTAGTATAGGCCATGTATAGATAGGTTTAGATATGTGAATATATGTATAGATATGTATAGATATGTGAAAATATGTATAGATATGTATATATATATGTATGGATATGTATGGATATGTATCGAAATATATAGAAATGTATATATATTCGAAGATATGTATTAATATGTATAGATATGTATGAATATGTGCAGATATGCATGGATATGTACAGATATGTATAGATATGAATAGATGTTAAGTTATGTAAATATATATGTATAGATATGTATTTATGTATATATATGTATAGATATGTATTTATGTATATATATGTATAGATATGTATGAATATGTATATATATGTATGAATATGTATGGAAATGTATAGATATGTATATATATGTATGGATATGTATAGATATGTATGGAGTTGTATAGATATGTATATATATATGTATATATGTATGTATGAATTTTTATAGATATGTATAGATATGTATGAATATGTATATATATGTATACATATGTATAGATATGTATATATATGTATAGATATGTATATATATATATATATATATGTATGGATATGTATTGATATGTATGAATATGTATATATATATGTATGAATATGTATGGATATGTATGAATATGTATGGGTATGTATAGATATGTATAGATATGTATAGATGTGTATAGATATGTGAAGGCATGTATATATATGTGAAGATATGTTTAGATATGTGGGAATATGTATAGATATGTATGTATATGTATAGATATGTATATATATATATATGGATATGTTTAGATATATATAGATATGTATGAATATGTTGTAACGTGCCAAATTGCTCAATAGATGTTTTAATTTTTTTTTGTCTGTTACAGATTTTTTTTTTGGTTTCATAATTGTCTTTATCAATGTGTGTATGTTCTTTCTGTTCTAAAATGCAATATTTTTGTTTCTATGTTAAACTCAATGTATTTTTTCACATGTTATTTGGTCTCAGTCAAATGAAGTATTTTGTTTCTACTAAGTAATGATATCATAATCTGGCGCAATATGTAAACTACGTATCAGTAGCTTCTGGAAGGAATTTTTTTCGAGACACCAACAATGACGATCGAGGGTCCTAGACATTGAAATGCGACACTTGGGTCACTGGATCAGTCCACATTGTGAGTCAATGTCACCAGGGATGGTAGGTGGTCTAAGACGTCAGAGAAAACACTCGCTCTCAAGCTTGAAATGATACCTCAATCGTACCCGAAGAACGGTCAGCCGAGCCTAAATAAAGGAACTGCGTACAAGGAGTCACGGGGTGCTGTTGATCGAATCCAGACAAAGCAGATCACTGGGAATGGTGGAAGCGTGAAGACGTGTCTGGCGGATGGTCTAGTGACGGGTTGGAACCATCGTGTTGGTGAAGTAAGCGGAAGAAGTGTTGTACCTGGTAATTACGTTACACTGAAGTAATTACGTAAACGCTACAATATTGGTACCGATTCTAAGGAATCCTTATCCTGATTTCCTTTGTTTCTTATCCTTCCGAAGTCCACGACGACTGAGAAGAAAGTAGCAAGCATAATCACCCTATAAGGTACCAAAAGCGTTTAATAAGTAAACGGTTGAATTGTTGTCGTAAACTCGCCGAAACCAAAGTCGGCGCCACAACTACGAATTATTCAGAGACGTCACGGCGTAACTTTGCTGGCAAGCTGCGGGAGTGGACCAGCAGTGGGTTTTCGGTCGATAACTTCACCTAGCGTGATTCTCTATGGCAACTTGACGATCTCGATCGACAAATCTTCTCGACTCGACAAGACCCTGTCGTTAACTGTTGTCGATGTCGAGAACTCTTACGTCCAGACGGAAATGGCGGCGGTATTTATGTTTTGAAATATCCAAGCAAAGATGAACCGTCATTCCACCGTTTTAAATCGTTCTATAGTATGGTTTAATACCGATTCCATGTTTTAAATACCATATCTACGCCAAAACTCACTTCAAAAGCTCTTTTTAATCCAAGTGTAATCATTCATCATATATTTTCAACTTTGCCTCTCTTTATCCACGCATTTCAGTATGCTACTTGACCATTTGATTCTATTTCCTGTCGTTGCTCTTTTGAACTATGTTAGGCAGAATGTTTGGAATAGAGTATTTCCTCGCCCCACAACGATTGAAACAACTGAAGAGTTCAGACGTGTGTCGCGATAAGTAGGCCTAAACTGTAAAACCGGCAGTACCTACTTCAACGTTGCTGATCGTAAAACCGGCGATCAGTAGGCTAAGTCTTTACGAATATATCTTATGAATACAAACTGTGTAACCATTTATATGTATTGTTATTTCTTAATTTAATATACTCAATTCATTTCAACATTGTTTACCGTGTTACACTCTTGAACCATAATCCTGACCAACCGACCAAATACCATATCCAGTCTACCGTTGAATACAGAGAAGAGATTTGAACGAAAACGATAACACATCAGAAGTGGGTTGAGCATCATCCACATCAAGATATCATATATAAATAATAACCGATATTATTTATTCACGTTCAATAATGCCGTTTTCTAAACACGTGAGTTTCGAGGTTATGTAGGGCTACATTTCTGGAAGCCAGTCTCAAGCCAACGTCGATAAAGAAGTTCGCGTCTTGTCGACCGGAAGTGGTGACTTCCTAACTATTTCCGTTCCACGTGTGTACATTCTAACCTACAAACATTCGTAGTGTTTTTAATTTCTATATTTGGTAATTTCTAACCAACAGACATTCGTTGCGTTCCAATTATTGCTATTATATATTCCACGTGTGTACATTCTAACCTACAAACATTCGTAGAGTTTTTAATTTTTATATCTGGTCATTTCTAACCAACAGACATTCGTTGCGTTCCAATAATTGTTATTATATTTCTTGTGTGTACAACAAACATTCGTTGGCCCACACTCACTAATGACGAGAAGCCTATTACCACAAACTGGAGCGATTTGATTATTTACCAAATACCATGTCTGCAAGAAATGGTAATCTGCGAGGGCGACCGTCCATTCGTGTGCGAAGACCGGCTAACGCATCCAGGGCTACGTCAGGGAGGCTAGACAGTCCGGCTTCTAGCGAGACTGCAGCATTGGGAATGCGCGAATTCATGCAACTGATGAGAGAGGAGAATCGCCACAGGGATCAGATGTTTGCAACGATGATGGCGAACATGAACACTGGGAGGGGAGTCACCCTGCTACCCGACTTATCAAAGAGCATCCCAGACTTCAATGGTGAGAGTGACGTCCACGCTGGTGAGTGGCTGAGGTCTCTTGAGGCAACAAGTTCCCTCTACAACTGGTCCGATCAAGTGAAGCTAGAAACTGCTAGGTCTCACTTGACGGGTGCAGCCCATCAATGGTTCCTCAACCGATATGAAGCAATTACTTCGTGGGAGTTATTTGAGCAAATGTTCCGGAGCGCATTCGTAGGTAAGCTTAGTCTGCCGGAGAAGTGGAAGCGCATGTACGACCGAGAGCAACAAACAGGTGAGAGCGTACTGTTGTATTTCCATCATAAGGTTAGGCTATGTAAAAGCCTTGGATTAACCTTCAACGACACGAAGAAGCAGGTCGTAATTTGACTACTTTCTCGTACATTGAGCAACTCTCTCGCGACTAGACAACATACAACCGAGGAGGAAATGCTACAAGATATTACCGATCTTGGAGAAATTGACCGAGAGCGAAGCAACCGTGCCGCGAGAAAGAAGGATGGACCAAGAGCACCACAGATACCTACAGTCAAACCAACATCAACTACCGGTACTAAATCGAAAGGTACCAGTAATAACCAGTCGAAACCGTCGACTAATGTAAACCCGGAACCGCCCAAGTTTGTACCCGGAACTGGAAGGCCAGGTTCTTCAACCAACCAATCGGAGAACAGCAACGGTGAACCACAATGTTTCAATTGTTACCGGCACGGACATCTATCTCGAGACTGTCCTGAGCCCAAACGACCACGTTACTGCACTCGATGTAAATCTGAGGGTCACACTCAGCGTTTCTGCTCTACCCCGCTTCCAGGGACTCCAAACTCTGTAGCTGTTGTAATCAGCGAAGAAGGTATCGGCCCATCGAAGTATCTACGCACCGGCAATGTTAACGGCACGCAGGTCCAGTCTCTAATTGATCCCGGAAGCTCCAGCTGCATCATTCAAGCCAGCGCTGCAATCCGCTGCGGGTTGTCAACAACGAAGTCCGATTGTACGTTGACCGGATTTGGGGACAAGACTACAAAGGTACTTGGCAAGACTCTAGCATGTATCGAGGTAGACGGTGTAATGGCCGATAATGTATGCTTGTTGATAGTGCCAGACCAGACCCAACCAGTCGAGCTTTTGGTTGGTCGCACATGGACCGATTTACCGCAAATTAATTTTGCCAAGGTAAATAATAGGTTCATGATCAAAAGCAACTCAACTGATTTGATCAACCAGCTGACTACCTACGAACCGGATTCTAATGACCACTCTGTAAGCCTACGAGTAGCTGACGACACAGTATTGGCAAAGAATTCAATCAACTTTGTAAATGTACGAACCAATGACGATTTAACTAGCCTGGTCATGGTGGCAGATAATGACAAAAAGGGACAACTCTTCCACGTCACCAAGGGAACAACTAGTCTCCCTGTACTGAATGTCGAACCAGTCGACCAGATGTTGAAGGCCGGCGACTGCATAGCCCGTGAAAAAAGAGTCGAGCCGTGCCCCGTCGTTACACCGATTACAACAGAAGATGTTCTGGTGAGTGATTCTGTCACAGACAAAGAAAAACTTTCACTAGTCGAACTCATAAATGAGTATCGTCAATGTTTCGCCCTGACATTATCTGAACTAGGATGCACCAATCTCATCAAGATGGACATACGCGAGATTGAGGGAAGTAAACCGGTATCCTGCCGTCCTTACAAAACAAATGCGTCGGAACGCCAGAAGATTAGCGAAATAGTGAATGAATGGAAGGAGCACGGAATTGTGACGGAAACACGATCACCATATGCAAGTCCGGTACTCTTGGTAAAGAAAAAGACTGGAGAAGAAAGACTCGTAGTAGACTACCGCAAATTGAATAACCAGACTGTTCGCGACCATTACCCTCTCCCTAATATAGATGAACAATTGGAGAACCTATCGGGCGCCAAGTTATTCACTGTACTTGACTTGGCCCATGGTTATCTACAAATACCACTGACTGAACAAGCCAAGGAGAAGACTGCCTTTGTCACACCGGACGACACAGGTAAATTTGAACGCTTGATATTTGGTCTCACAAATGGGCCTGCAGAGTTCCAACGGCTAATGCACTCGGTATTAGGACCATTGAGGAACAAGGTTGCCATGTGCTACCTAGATGATATGCTGATCCCTGCAAAATCTTGGGATGACATGCTGATTAAACTCAGAGCCGTATTTCAAGCTCTTTCGGATGCCAAACTTACACTCAAACTGTCTAAATGTGAATTTGGAAAAACCGAAATTGAATATCTAGGGTTTCGAGTTTCCAAAGGGAAAGTACGGCCGGGCTGTAGAAAAACCGAGGCAATCCGAGCCTTTCCCGAACCAGTTGATGTTCACGGGGTGAGAAGATTTATGGGCCTCACTGGATTTTTCCGAAGATTTATCTCCGGTTTTGCGGCACGAGCAGAACCATTGACTCGCCTCACTAAGGCAACCGAACCTTTTGTGTGGACCTCAGAACAACAGGAGGCATTTGACGAGCTGAAATCTAGACTAACGACCCAACCTGTACTTGCTTTATATAACCCTCATTCCAGAACCGAATTGCATACGGACGCAAGCAGCCGTGGACTAGCTGGAATGCTTCTCCAGGAGGGTGAGGACAAGCATCTACACTTGGTTTACTGTGTCAGTAAGATGACGAACGAGGCGGAGAAACACTATCATTCCAGCCGCTTAGAACTTATGTCTATTGTCCGGACCATTCAGAGACTTCGCTCATTTTTGTTGGGAATACACTTCACGGTGGTCACAGATTGCCAGGCTCTTGTATATCTCAACGAACAGAAGACGCTCAACCCGATAATCGCCAGGGCATACGATATCATCCAAGAATTTGACTTTGACGTTCGCCACCGAGCAGGCAACAAGATGCAACATGTTGACGCGCTCAGCCGTGCCCCAGTCGAAGAGCCTACCGATACGATGGACGAGGTTATCGCCGACCGTTTGGAGGTACTCCTCACACTAACCGTACCAGACCAAGTACTTATGTTTCAGCATGGAGACCCAGAGTTACGCCAGCTAATCAACACACTGGAGAAACCGATGGATGAACGCAGCAAGGAAGACGTCAATAAAACCCAACATCTAACACTAAGGAATGGGTTGTTATTCCGCAAAGATAATGAATTGTGCTTGTACGTCATTCCGAAAAGCATGCGTAAAAGCATTGTGGTTAAATTCCATGACCAGTCCGGGCATTTCTCCCTTGATCGAACCATAGCAAAAATAAAGGAAAACTACTGGTTCGCAGGAATGCAACGCTATGTTAAACACCACATAGCGCGATGTTTCGAATGTCTGATCCACAAGGTACCACGTGGAATGCAACCAGGACTATTGCACCCAATTCCCCCTGGCCGACGCCCATTCGAGACCATTAACATTGACCACCTAGGTCCATTTCCCCGTAGTAGCAAGGGAAATACCGAGCTACTAGTCCTAGTGGACAACCTTACCAAGTTTGTGCATCTATACCCTGTCCGGAACACCTCCTCGTCCAATCTACTAAAATGTATGGACACATTCATTAATGAAAGAGGACTGCCGGAAAGAATTATTTCAGATCGCGGAACGTGTTTCACATCGAGGAATTTCACTGAATTCTGTACGAGCCAGGGAATACATAACACAGTGAATTCACCGAGACACCCAAGGGCAAACGGAGAGGTCGAGCGCGTGAACAGCACGGTGCTACCCGTCATCGCCATTGCAATCCAGGACCCGGAACATCGAGACTGGGACAAGACGATGCCGAAGGTGCAGAGAGATCTGAACACCACTGTCAACAGATCTACAAACAGAACCCCATTCGAACTACTCCATGGATATGTACCGAGATTTCATGACGGTGTGTTACGTGAAGTCACCGCGCATTCACTGAACCCTGCATGGAGCAACCCTGTCGACCTTCGAGAACAGACCCGACCATTAGTACTCGCCAAACAAGCCAAATCAAAGACTTATTTTGACCACTCTCGTTACGCCGGAGTACGTTACCGCAAGGGGGACATCGTAGTGATGCGTCGAGCCCCAATCCATACCGGTAAACCGACAAAGGGTCAGGCCAAATATCGCGGTCCCTTGGTAATTTCCGACGTATTGCCAGGTGACACATACCGAGTCACCCAAATCAATAACGATGACCAGAGGTTTTACGCTACGACCGCCCATGTTTCACAATTGAAATTGTGGAGAGGTCGAGATGAGGACAACGAGTCGAACGATGGATCATCCGACGAGGAATTCCCCACTGAGGCACCAGATGACATGCATCCAGCGGAAGAGTCAGGTCAGCACCCCGATGCCGAAGCGACGGAACTGAATCGTTCCGCAGAAGATGTAGACTACGAGCGTCACACTATCCCAACCAATGACCAGACAGAAGCTTCACCTGTTAGACCTCAGAGAACAAGGAGGCGACCGGCCTACTCAGCTTCCTTCGTTTAATATTAGTTATTGTGATGAGTTCATTAAATTTCATTGTATGTATAATTCTAATCTATAACTTCAATTTAGAACGTTACATTTTCTCTATATTTATTGTAAATCGAGGCCGATTTAACCACAGGATGGCCGATGTAATCATTCACTATATATTTTCAACTTTGCCTCTCTTTATCCACGCATTTCAGTATGCTACTTGACCATTTGATTCTATTTCCTGTCGTTGCTCTTTTGAACTATGTTAGGCAGGATGTTTGGAGTAGAGTATTTCCTCGCCCCACAACGATTGAAACAACTGAAGAGTTCAGACGTGTGTCGCGATAAGTAGGCCTAAACTGTAAAACCGGCAGTACCTACTTCAACGTTGCTGATCGTAAAACCGGCGATCAGTAGGCTAAGTCTTTACGAATATATCTTATGAATACAAACTGTGTAACCATTTATATGTATTGTTATTTCTTAATTTAATATACTCAATTCATTTCAACATTGTTTACCGTGTTACACTCTTGAACCATAATCCTGACCAACCGACCAAATACCATATCCAGTCTACCGTTGAATACAGAGAAGAGATTTGAACGAAAACGATAACACATCAGAAGTGGGTTGAGCATCATCCACATCAAGATATCATATATAAATAATAACCGATATTATTTATTCACGTTCAATAATGCCGTTTTCTAAACACGTGAGTTTCGAGGTTATGTAGGGCTACATTTCTGGAAGCCAGTCTCAAGCCAACGTCGATAAAGAAGTTCGCGTCTTGTCGACCGGAAGTGGTGACTTCCTAACTATTTCCGTTCCACGTGTGTACATTCTAACCTACAAACATTCGTAGTGTTTTTAATTTCTATATTTGGTAATTTCTAACCAACAGACATTCGTTGCGTTCCAATTATTGCTATTATATATTCCACGTGTGTACATTCTAACCTACAAACATTCGTAGAGTTTTTAATTTTTATATCTGGTCATTTCTAACCAACAGACATTCGTTGCGTTCCAATAATTGTTATTATATTTCTTGTGTGTACAACAAACATTCGTTGGCCCACACTCACTAATGACGAGAAGCCTATTACCACAAACTGGAGCGATTTGATTATTTACCAAATACCATGTCTGCAAGAAATGGTAATCTGCGAGGGCGACCGTCCATTCGTGTGCGAAGACCGGCTAACGCATCCAGGGCTACGTCAGGGAGGCTAGACAGTCCGGCTTCTAGCGAGACTGCAGCATTGGGAATGCGCGAATTCATGCAACTGATGAGAGAGGAGAATCGCCACAGGGATCAGATGTTTGCAACGATGATGGCGAACATGAACACTGGGAGGGGAGTCACCCTGCTACCCGACTTATCAAAGAGCATCCCAGACTTCAATGGTGAGAGTGACGTCCACGCTGGTGAGTGGCTGAGGTCTCTTGAGGCAACAAGTTCCCTCTACAACTGGTCCGATCAAGTGAAGCTAGAAACTGCTAGGTCTCACTTGACGGGTGCAGCCCATCAATGGTTCCTCAACCGATATGAAGCAATTACTTCGTGGGAGTTATTTGAGCAAATGTTCCGGAGCGCATTCGTAGGTAAGCTTAGTCTGCCGGAGAAGTGGAAGCGCATGTACGACCGAGAGCAACAAACAGGTGAGAGCGTACTGTTGTATTTCCATCATAAGGTTAGGCTATGTAAAAGCCTTGGATTAACCTTCAACGACACGAAGAAGCAGGTCGTAATTTGACTACTTTCTCGTACATTGAGCAACTCTCTCGCGACTAGACAACATACAACCGAGGAGGAAATGCTACAAGATATTACCGATCTTGGAGAAATTGACCGAGAGCGAAGCAACCGTGCCGCGAGAAAGAAGGATGGACCAAGAGCACCACAGATACCTACAGTCAAACCAACATCAACTACCGGTACTAAATCGAAAGGTACCAGTAATAACCAGTCGAAACCGTCGACTAATGTAAACCCGGAACCGCCCAAGTTTGTACCCGGAACTGGAAGGCCAGGTTCTTCAACCAACCAATCGGAGAACAGCAACGGTGAACCACAATGTTTCAATTGTTACCGGCACGGACATCTATCTCGAGACTGTCCTGAGCCCAAACGACCACGTTACTGCACTCGATGTAAATCTGAGGGTCACACTCAGCGTTTCTGCTCTACCCCGCTTCCAGGGACTCCAAACTCTGTAGCTGTTGTAATCAGCGAAGAAGGTATCGGCCCATCGAAGTATCTACGCACCGGCAATGTTAACGGCACGCAGGTCCAGTCTCTAATTGATCCCGGAAGCTCCAGCTGCATCATTCAAGCCAGCGCTGCAATCCGCTGCGGGTTGTCAACAACGAAGTCCGATTGTACGTTGACCGGATTTGGGGACAAGACTACAAAGGTACTTGGCAAGACTCTAGCATGTATCGAGGTAGACGGTGTAATGGCCGATAATGTATGCTTGTTGATAGTGCCAGACCAGACCCAACCAGTCGAGCTTTTGGTTGGTCGCACATGGACCGATTTACCGCAAATTAATTTTGCCAAGGTAAATAATAGGTTCATGATCAAAAGCAACTCAACTGATTTGATCAACCAGCTGACTACCTACGAACCGGATTCTAATGACCACTCTGTAAGCCTACGAGTAGCTGACGACACAGTATTGGCAAAGAATTCAATCAACTTTGTAAATGTACGAACCAATGACGATTTAACTAGCCTGGTCATGGTGGCAGATAATGACAAAAAGGGACAACTCTTCCACGTCACCAAGGGAACAACTAGTCTCCCTGTACTGAATGTCGAACCAGTCGACCAGATGTTGAAGGCCGGCGACTGCATAGCCCGTGAAAAAAGAGTCGAGCCGTGCCCCGTCGTTACACCGATTACAACAGAAGATGTTCTGGTGAGTGATTCTGTCACAGACAAAGAAAAACTTTCACTAGTCGAACTCATAAATGAGTATCGTCAATGTTTCGCCCTGACATTATCTGAACTAGGATGCACCAATCTCATCAAGATGGACATACGCGAGATTGAGGGAAGTAAACCGGTATCCTGCCGTCCTTACAAAACAAATGCGTCGGAACGCCAGAAGATTAGCGAAATAGTGAATGAATGGAAGGAGCACGGAATTGTGACGGAAACACGATCACCATATGCAAGTCCGGTACTCTTGGTAAAGAAAAAGACTGGAGAAGAAAGACTCGTAGTAGACTACCGCAAATTGAATAACCAGACTGTTCGCGACCATTACCCTCTCCCTAATATAGATGAACAATTGGAGAACCTATCGGGCGCCAAGTTATTCACTGTACTTGACTTGGCCCATGGTTATCTACAAATACCACTGACTGAACAAGCCAAGGAGAAGACTGCCTTTGTCACACCGGACGACACAGGTAAATTTGAACGCTTGATATTTGGTCTCACAAATGGGCCTGCAGAGTTCCAACGGCTAATGCACTCGGTATTAGGACCATTGAGGAACAAGGTTGCCATGTGCTACCTAGATGATATGCTGATCCCTGCAAAATCTTGGGATGACATGCTGATTAAACTCAGAGCCGTATTTCAAGCTCTTTCGGATGCCAAACTTACACTCAAACTGTCTAAATGTGAATTTGGAAAAACCGAAATTGAATATCTAGGGTTTCGAGTTTCCAAAGGGAAAGTACGGCCGGGCTGTAGAAAAACCGAGGCAATCCGAGCCTTTCCCGAACCAGTTGATGTTCACGGGGTGAGAAGATTTATGGGCCTCACTGGATTTTTCCGAAGATTTATCTCCGGTTTTGCGGCACGAGCAGAACCATTGACTCGCCTCACTAAGGCAACCGAACCTTTTGTGTGGACCTCAGAACAACAGGAGGCATTTGACGAGCTGAAATCTAGACTAACGACCCAACCTGTACTTGCTTTATATAACCCTCATTCCAGAACCGAATTGCATACGGACGCAAGCAGCCGTGGACTAGCTGGAATGCTTCTCCAGGAGGGTGAGGACAAGCATCTACACTTGGTTTACTGTGTCAGTAAGATGACGAACGAGGCGGAGAAACACTATCATTCCAGCCGCTTAGAACTTATGTCTATTGTCCGGACCATTCAGAGACTTCGCTCATTTTTGTTGGGAATACACTTCACGGTGGTCACAGATTGCCAGGCTCTTGTATATCTCAACGAACAGAAGACGCTCAACCCGATAATCGCCAGGGCATACGATATCATCCAAGAATTTGACTTTGACGTTCGCCACCGAGCAGGCAACAAGATGCAACATGTTGACGCGCTCAGCCGTGCCCCAGTCGAAGAGCCTACCGATACGATGGACGAGGTTATCGCCGACCGTTTGGAGGTACTCCTCACACTAACCGTACCAGACCAAGTACTTATGTTTCAGCATGGAGACCCAGAGTTACGCCAGCTAATCAACACACTGGAGAAACCGATGGATGAACGCAGCAAGGAAGACGTCAATAAAACCCAACATCTAACACTAAGGAATGGGTTGTTATTCCGCAAAGATAATGAATTGTGCTTGTACGTCATTCCGAAAAGCATGCGTAAAAGCATTGTGGTTAAATTCCATGACCAGTCCGGGCATTTCTCCCTTGATCGAACCATAGCAAAAATAAAGGAAAACTACTGGTTCGCAGGAATGCAACGCTATGTTAAACACCACATAGCGCGATGTTTCGAATGTCTGATCCACAAGGTACCACGTGGAATGCAACCAGGACTATTGCACCCAATTCCCCCTGGCCGACGCCCATTCGAGACCATTAACATTGACCACCTAGGTCCATTTCCCCGTATTAGCAAGGGAAATACCGAGCTACTAGTCCTAGTGGACAACCTTACCAAGTTTGTGCATCTATACCCTGTCCGGAACACCTCCTCGTCCAATCTACTAAAATGTATGGACACATTCATTAATGAAAGAGGACTGCCGGAAAGAATTATTTCAGATCGCGGAACGTGTTTCACATCGAGGAATTTCACTGAATTCTGTACGAGCCAGGGAATACATAACACAGTGAATTCACCGAGACACCCAAGGGCAAACGGACAGGTCGAGCGCGTGAACAGCACGGTGCTACCCGTCATCGCCATTGCAATCCAGGACCCGGAACATCGAGACTGGGACAAGACGATGCCGAAGGTGCAGAGAGATCTGAACACCACTGTCAACAGATCTACAAACAGAACCCCATTCGAACTACTCCATGGATATGTACCGAGATTTCATGACGGTGTGTTACGTGAAGTCACCGCGCATTCACTGAACCCTGCATGGAGCAACCCTGTCGACCTTCGAGAACAGACCCGACCATTAGTACTCGCCAAACAAGCCAAATCAAAGACTTATTTTGACCACTCTCGTTACGCCGGAGTACGTTACCGCAAGGGGGACATCGTAGTGATGCGTCGAGCCCCAATCCATACCGGTAAACCGACAAAGGGTCAGGCCAAATATCGCGGTCCCTTGGTGATTTCCGACGTATTGCCAGGTGACACATACCGAGTCACCCAAATCAATAACGATGACCAGAGGTTTTACGCTACGACCGCCCATGTTTCACAATTGAAATTGTGGAGAGGTCGAGATGAAGACAACGAGTCGAACGATGGATCATCCGACGAGGAATTCCCCACTGAGGCACCAGATGACATGCATCCAGCGGAAGAGTCAGGTCAGCACCCCGATGCCGAAGCGACAGAACTGAATCGTTCCGCAGAAGATGTAGACTACGAGCGTCACACTATCCCAACCAATGACCAGACAGAAGCTTCACCCGTTAGACCGCGGAGAACAAGGAGGCGACCGGCCTACTTAGCTTCCTTCGTTTAATATTAGTTATTGTGATGAGTTCATTAAATTTCATTGTATGTATAATTCTAATCTATAAGTTCAATTTGGAACTTCACATTTTCTCTATATTTATTGTAAATCGAGGCCGATTTAACCACAGGATGGCCGATGTAATCATTCATTATATATTTTCAACTTTGCCTCTCTTTATCCACGCATTTCAGTATGCTACTTGACCATTTGATTCTATTTCCTGTCGTTGCTCTTTTGAACTATGTTAGGCAGGATGTTTGGAGTAGAGTATTTCCTCGCCCCACAACGATTGAAACAACTGAAGAGTTCAGACGTGTGTCGCGATAAGTAGGCCTAAACTGTAAAACCGGCAGTACCTACTTTAACGTTGCTGATCGTAAAACCGGCGATCAGTAGGCTAAGTCTTTACGAATATATCTTTTGAATACAAACTGTGTTATCATTTATATGTATTGTTATTTCTTAATTTGATATACTCAATTCATTTCAACATTGTTTACCGTGTTACACTCTTGAACCATAATCCTGACCAACCGACCAAATACCATATCTAGTCTACCGTTGAATACAGAGAAGAGATTTGAACGAAAACGATAACACAAGTAATTGTATTCCTCATTTTATTATCAATTTGACAGCTAAAATTTGAGGTTATGTTTTCAATGTTTTTGTATTGGCGTAGTACACAGCTTGTCATGTCGCGCCGGCGCACTGGCGGTTCTTGAAAAAGTCGAATTACATAGGCCTCCTATTGGTCAAAAACGGACATCATATGACGTATATTGTCACGCTGAGTCCCGTCAACCCTGGAAACCCGCTAGCCCCATAACACCTAGGCTAAGCGGGTAGACTACCCAAAACCCGGCAGGGGTACGAAAGGCATTACCATACGCGCATGCGTACAACGTCGTACCTACTGCCGGGTGATGCGGCTAATGAGGAAGTGATTGACGACAGAGACGATCTAAGAGAGCCGAAGACGACTGGTGAAAGAACAAGGACACGGGAGAAGAGTCCGAGATAGGTCTTCAGGAGCATCGTCTTCGCGACCCCACTCTGGCGACCTCAACTGCTGGAGTACGGTAGGACCTGTTTAACAGGGGTGGGTTTATTGTTATTTGGGGCTTCACCCAGGGGTGGGTTTATTGTTATTTGGGGCTTCACCCAAAGGTGACTTGTACTTGTGAGGTTCCGGGTCCACATGCACCCATATAAATAATTAAACAACCTTTTTCTCAACCATGTCATTCTGAGTTCTTTTGAGAGAGAGAGAGACCCAGTCTGGTACGAAACCCGGTCCCGCAACTTGGCTTACACCCCTTATGCAAGATCAAGTTGTAACAATATAATGACGTATTTGTCGACCCAAGACTTCTCGACATGAGCTAACGATCGAGATCGTGTGCTCGTAGAAAATAGGCAGCTAACCTTGAGTGCGTTGCCGATCGTTCGCAGTCTCGATCGGGATCGCTCTCGACCGAATTTCAATGAAGATAGAGAATCCCACTGCAGGTACTTCACAGCGTGCAGACCAGCATATACTCGTCGTCTCCGCGAGATACACGGCAACCGTCAGCACGACGCAACTGCCAGGTTCACCGCGATCCACGATAACGTCACAAATAACACGGTATCGTTTGATTGTATTTTAGCTTATGTAATAATTGTAATTCAATAGTGCACGATATATAATTTGGCATTTAATTTTGGTGAATTGTATTTTCTTTTGTTCTGTCGCATTTCTGTTTGGCCAACAGATCTGACGATCTTATATTTTATTATATACTTTTTTATATGCCAAATTTAAAGGTTATGAATATTTTTCATTTTTGGTGCACTAATTTATTGATTCGAATTTCATTGTTTGTAAATTTTGGAATTTCAGTAAATGGAGTGAAATTGAGTTACAGCTTGTTTATTGGAAGGATTAAGCCTACTGTTTTCCTTAATAGCCCCATTAATTATTATAGTATAAAAAGCCTGAACTTTTAAAATTATTTAATCAATATTTTAAAACGTTTTGGCGGTAACTTGAAAAGCTTGTTCAGACATTAAGTATATAGTCTTTATAGAGGCTTCATCCAATGCTATAAAAGTCAGCCGTTTTTAGCGGTAGTTCTCGGATGAGATGCTTGGAGCGCTGCGAAACGTGTCGAGTGTTTCGCGCGATTTTAGCGGCTCATCAGGCTACTAGAAACTACCTGACCGACCAGTTCGTCCTACAGATCGTATTTGAGCAGAGGCGCGAACGAATATTCCGGTTTCACGGCGCCTCTGATAAGACATGCGAGCAGTTGTGAGGGCTTATTAATTACGTCAACCCATCAAGGAAATGATCCAATGTATTTCTGTAATAATCTGAATACGTTGTAAACGTCATCATTATCGTCGTAACAGGTCTATCTATATACATGTAATAAAAGTCTGAAATGAAAATACATACATATTAATAATTGTCACGTTTTTGTTGTTCCAAGTCATTCAACACTCATTTGTAATTATATTTGTGTTGGCGCCTTGATATATTATCTATACACACACACACACACACACTCACACACACACACACACTCTAGATCTCGTAGCGAGAGGACGTGTTTCGTTTTCGCTCCTGCTCAACCGGTTAAAATCCGTACAGCGTACAGCAGCTAACGTTACTCGTATATACAGTGATATTCTCATCCATATACCGGCACATTCCATTCCATTATCATGTGATATAGCTGATAATATGTAAGTTTTTATATATTTTTGGCTCTATTTGGTGTTCTTCGCTGTTCTGACCAGCCACCAAACATTGTTCGAATTTATCCACATACATATTTAATTGAGTTTTGGTCTCACAATTATTTTGCCTGGTCTGGGAGGGCCAGGTGGACGAGTGGGCTCACTCTGTCAGCCTACGTTACATTAATTATTCATACACGACGTTGTACATATTGTGTACGACGCTGACGCTATCACGTTCTTCATTTATTTGATAATAGATAACAATTATGAAGAGCACAGTTTCAAAAGTAAATACTTCGGTTTTTACTTCGATCCCCACGACAACAACTACGTCCTCTGTTCGCAAGGGGCGCAGTGATTCACCACCAGTTCAACGACCACCGATGTTTGTGCCAGCTGGCCCGGTGCAAACTACTACAACAACCGTATTACCAGTTAAGAGAGGCCTTGATCGGCGAACATCCACCAGCAACCCCGAACTTGATAAATATTTTGTAAACAGTAATCGTGAAAGTGACCTTGTTGCACCTATCGCACATATCGAAAATACGGAGAAAGAGGAATCAACGCAAAAAACGTACAGCAATATGGTGATAAATCAAAGTAACTCATCCTACACTCAGGGAAAACGACCCAGTTCGTCTACTGCCCGGCCTCATGTTCAAACACACAAACAATCAAGTGTTCAATTTTTCCCTGCCAAGGAACAAGCTATCATTATCCAATCTATAGAAGGGATAACGATAGCTCAATACCTAAGCGCTGTTGCCAAGATAGTTGGTCCCAAAAATGTGTTATTCGCATCAAGAATGTCACTTGGTAGAGTAGCGTTCTACTTCAACAGTACGAAACTCGTTGACAGTTTCATTGTAGACCATGGAGGAGTTATAATAGGAGATCAATTTCTAACAGCCCGTCGCTTAGTGACGAGAGCAGAACGTCTTGTTCTATCAAATGTCTGCCCAAGCATTCCACATGATGCACTCATTGCACAACTCGCAACGTTTGTTAAAGTTGTTTCGCCAGTAACGTTCATCGCTTTAGGTGTCAAAGAAACCGGACTTGAACATGTTTTGAGTTTTCGAAGGCAAGTTTTCGTCGTGAGAGAAGAGAATAGGCAGTTCGCTGACTCTTTTCTAGTACCGTTCGATGGGGAATCGTACCGAGTATTTTTATCTTTTGATGATATCAAATGCTTTAAATGCAGGAAACCAGGACATGTTGCACGAAACTGTGTGGCAGTAAGTTCACCTTTAAGCGTAACTGAACAACAGTTAGACACTGAAAACTTTCCCGTCTTAAGTGGCCATGGAAAACGGAAAGCTACAGAATCTACAGAGGACGGTCGGTCATCAAATATATCACCGACTACTGTTGTTGTATTACTAGATGATCTCACACCATCAGCCAGTAATAGTGGCGGAGCGAATGATATTGCAATAATTGAAGACACTTCTTCCGAAGTTTGTTTATTTCCTGTTGACTGCCCAAACGAAAGCATGATTTTAGACGTCATTCCTACCGAGCAGGCTACAACCTCAACCGCACCTGTGGTGAAAGGTAAACAGCCACCGAAGAAGAAGAGAAAAGAAACTCAAGATGAGTTTTTTCTTCTCGAGTTGGGGACAGTCCTTCCTCAAGCGGCTATAGATATTCTCGACTCCATGAATAATAAAAGTGTCTTGTCTTCGTGTGAGCTACAACAGTTTTTGAAAGAAGTTAAAGGACACGATCACCCTCTGAGAGTTGCACGGCGCTACACAGAGGATGTGCCAGGTCTAATTGACATGTTAGTCTCCATTCAACCGGGGCTTATATCGGAAAGGGCAATTAAAGAACGTGTCAAGCGACTCATTGTTAACTTGCGTAAAACTCTTGATTTTTATAGCGTAACAGGTGACGACAGTGGCTCATTGACACGCTCTTTATCTAACGAGAGCTTGTCTTCGAAGCACCTAGAATAGACCCCCATCAAACTCTCAACGCCACGGTTTCTTTCTTGACACTCAACACAAAGAGTGTCAGGAGTGAGGCAAAGTGGATGCAATTAGAGGTATACTTGGCGAGACATTTTCCTGATATCATCCTCCTTCAAGAAACTAACGTAGTAAAATCACCCTTTCCTTTTCTAAATTCACAGTATGACTTTTATTTCAACCCTCCAGTGCATGTATGTACAGGCACTATGATCGGTTTGAGAAAATCATCACCTTTCACACTTAATGAAGAAAACTCTCTAGTTCCTGGCTACTTACAGAATTCTGTTTAAAACAACCAACAACAGATGACAAACTATATGTTTACTCTATATACATACCTCACTCACTTGTCGAAGCCCTAAATATTCTTACGCATTTGGAGACCCGCCTGGCTACACTTCAAGCGTCAGCGCTAGGGAATAATAACAACGAAATTCAGTTTTTAATTGGAGGTGATTTTACCGCAACATTGAACCCCAATGTCGATAGATCAGCTGGTTTTGAAAGATATCCTCGTGTCGTTGAGCAGCTCAAACGTATAGTGGTAGCTAATAATTTGTCAGATGTATGGCGGGATTTTCATCCCCAAGAACCTGGTTACACATTTGTTAGTAACGCCCCTTACTACAGCGCTTCAAGACTCGATAGATTTTATAGCTCGCCACAAATCTCGACATCTGTGTCAAGTGTTAAAGTTCTGCCTTCCTTTTCCGACCACCTTGGATTACTTGTAAAATTAACGATAAATTCACCTAAAACTTTTCCGCCGTATTGGCGTTTCGACAACGCACTTCTTTCTGACCCGTCCTTCATGGAGTCTATAACAGAATTGCTTTTTACATTTGACGATCATCAACAGCTATATGACTCCATGGGCATGTGGTGGGACGCGTTGAAACTTGAAATTCAAGAGACGTGCAAGCGTTTTGTTCGCATCCGTAAACGTGTATCAGATGCGACATTTCGCCAAATAGAGAACCGCGTTGAACAGATTGTCAGAGAGTCTTGTACAGAAGGTAGAAATATGGCTGATCTTTCCGCCGCAAATGAACACGCTCGAGATGCTTACACTCGACAGAGTGAAAAGTTACTTGCAAAAGCTAGACACGATCACCTCCTTGCAACAGATCGTCCAGCAAGCTCCCTCCTGGCACGAGAGGCAGCCTCGTCATTCAAGCCGTTATCAAAACTCCGTTTAAACGGAGTAATCTTTTCTGACGCCCCTACCATGTGTACCATAACAAGACAACATTTTAACAGTGTGTATTCTGCTGCACCAATGAACATACAGGTAGATTCACAGTTGTACCATGATTTGCCTTCCTTATCGCATTCAGAGCGAGAGCGTCTTGACATCCCTTACACTCTGGGTGATATAACAAGCGCTCTTTTTTCTTTGAATAAAGGAAAGTCACCGGGCATTGATGGACTTACTCCTGAATTTTATATTAGCTTTTGGGACAAGCTAAGAGATCATTTCTATGATGTTTTCAATGAATCCATGTTATCGGGCAAGTTACCTAAGTCTGTCACCAAAGCTGTTATAACTTTACTACCTAAAAAAGGAGACCATTTAGAAATGAAGAATTGGCGTCCCATATCGTTATTAACGACAGATTATAAAATCATTGCCCGCGCTCTGGCTTCGCGTCTAAGTAGTATTATGTCCAAGTTAATCCATCCAGACCAGGCTTTCTGCGTTCCCACAAGAACAATATTCGATAATCTACACCTGCATCGCGACATAATCGACTACGCCAACAGGCAAAACTTACCACTCGCTCTATTGTCCGTTGATCAAGAGAACGCTTTCGATAGAGTTGATCAAAATTATCTTTTTCACCTATTACAACTATACGGATTTGGCGAACGCTTCATATCAATCATGAGAACTATGTATTGTGATGCAATCTCATACATAAGAGTAGGATCTTCCCTAACTGCGCCGATAGCACCTGACAGAGGCATTAGACAAGGATGCCCTATGTCTGGCCAACTGTTTTCTCTTACAATAGAACCCTTTCTCAGACTTTGTCGAGAGCGACTATGTGGTTTCCCCTTACCTTGCGTACAAGAAAGGAAATTGGTAGTGTCCGCGTATGCGGATGATGTATCAGTATTTATACACAGAGAAGCAGATTTTATCCAACTTACCGAATGCTACGCAGTGTACGCTGAACAATCTGGGGCAAAGCTAAATAATACCAAATCCACTGGGCTCTGGTCAGGAAACTGGGTTGGTCGATTAGATACTCCTCTTGATTTCAAGTGGTCATCGGAAAGTGGAAACTATCTTGGTGTAACATTAGGAAATGCACCCTTGACAAATAACATGGTTTTCAATAAGCTTCATGAAAAATTCACCAACAGTATTCGGCGATGGCAACACAGAGCTTCGGCTATGTCACTTCGCGGCCGAGTTCTTATTGTGAATCAATTTATAGCGCCTTTTCTTTGGTATACCTTACAAATTATCCCACCACCGCCAACACTTCTCGATAGAATGCAAGGTGAGATAGCAAATTTTGTGTGGGCTGGCAGAAGACATTGGGCAAGAATCAAAGATCTGTGTGCTCCGATAAGTTTAGGAGGTCTCGGACTAGTGCATCTACCGTCTAAAGTTTCGCTCTTCAGAATCATTTTCGCAACACGCTTCTTAACTTCATCAGAAAATCACCCCTGTCATGTAATGACAAGATATTTTCTCAGAGATTTCCGGAGACTAGGCCTCGAATGGCAGGTCTTATTCCTTTCTAGAGTTCAAAACTGCCCACTCAACCAAACTTCTTCGTATGTTCGGACTGTATTGAAAGCGTGGTCAACATTCGATTTCAAACCAGCAACATTAGCAACAACAGTCTGTGGTCTGCGAAGCATACCATTAGTTTCAAGCAGTTTAATTCCAAACGCAACAAACCCTTTCATCTCCTCGTGGGCTCTACTTAATTGCAGGACGATTGGTTGTCTCTTAGAAGGCAGTGAGTGGAAGGTGATACATCTTATAGATGGTTTTCAAGACTTACCTGGTAGGCAGAAAAGGGCATTGTCAGTCAACTACGACCACATTAAAGCATACTGCCAACTTCGTTTCCGCGATGTTACAAGTGTGTGTGGTCCAGAACCATGGCCACCTCCTCTCAGTTATTTCCGAGTGTTGGAAGGAAAAAGAGTTCTATTCGACTATGACGCAGACAGAAGATCACTTTTGCTGGATCTCATGTCACCAGCTCTAAACATAACGGGTACAATAGAAGGCCATTGGTCAGATCATGTCATCAAGTGGTCGAACATTTTCCGTTATCCAACGCTCGGCAGAGACGCAGAGATTACATGGCGTTTGAACAAGAACAGACTAGCAGACCCTATATTTTTATGCCACTCACGACTAATACCTTCACGGTTATGCCCATGGTGCCAAGTAGATGGCACATCTTGGCACATGGTGTTTACATGTAATAAGACAATTTCAATATGGACTACTGTTGGCTCTTTAATAAATGTTCTTTACACAAGAGACCAAAAACTCGCCGTCAGCGAAGCCTATCTTGGATTTCAACATACCAACTCGAGAAATCAACAACAGTCAGATTTAGCCAACTACATAATTGTTTTAGCCAAAAGCACCATTTACTATCTTCTTGTCAACTTCTTCAAAGACAATATTTTACCAAGACCATACGACATGATTTTCAAGGCTAGAATTAAAGCACGTATTCTAAAAGAATACTCCTGGCATCTCGGTCGTGGGGACATCGGTTCTTTCCAAGCTAGGTGGTGTGTGGAGGGCACTCTCTGTTCCATTCGGAACGGAGAGATACATTTTGGCATAAACATACTATAAAAAAAAAAAAAAAAAAAAAAAAAATGTAGATAGTAAATATTGAATAGCCAAGAGCGTGCGGTATTTCTGGGACCGTGTCAGACTGTCTCTCCATTTGGCGAGTAGCAGGTTCTTAAGAAGTGCCGCAAATCATTTCATTTCATTTCAAGCTTGTTTATACTGTATGTTTCACCCGTTTCTATTCGTTATTTTACTTTCCTGCACTGAATTCCCTGCAGATGAATCACACAAATTGTGTTGTTGCGTCACTGCAACTACAGATTGAACTCTATTGACATTCTCTATTGAATTTAGTTTCGTTCTTACAGATTTATTTTTATTTTCGCGTTCGATTTCGTATAGATAAAACGAAGTTTGGTTTTTCATCCCTTAAAGAAACAAAGTTTTCAATCTCGTATCGTTTATAAAAAAAAAAAAAAAAAAAAAAAAAAAAAAACACACATTATCTATACACAAACATTTTGGAACAATCGAATGTGAAATAACGAAGAAAACGCATTTTTAATGTACTTTTTCACACGTCAATAAAAGCAATTAAGAAAGCAATTAAGCAATTTTTTTCCATTTTCAAGTCATCAAAAAGTCACATGCGTCTTATAAAGGTAAGTGACGAAAAAACTGTCACATTTTGCGATATAGTTACGCCCGCTCGCTGAAAACTGTTTTTCTCTGATGTAAAAACATCGCAAAAACAGTTCCCGTGAAACACTGCCGGTCGTACAGTGTTAAAGCATAGGGCGAACCCACAATCGTCGTCAGATTGTATTGTATCGTATATTTTATCACCGTTTCTTAAAAGCACAGTGCAACCAAACCGAACATAATAATATGTAATTACCAAAATTACAAAATGCAAGCATACTCAGATATATAAAATTGTGAAAAATTTTGTGAAATATATTATCTCTTCAATAGAATCAACTTGCATTTGAACTAAATATGCCTAGGCGTAATAGGCCTACTGTAATATTCTTCGGAATGTTTTATATCAATTGGGAATAAATTAAACAGATGTTGGTAAATACAACGGGAGTCGATTTAGCGAAATATCAGTTTTTTGGCGATAACTTTTGAACGGTATAAGAAATCAAAATTCTGAAAACGAGCAGACAAAAGACACTGATATTTACACAAATACACAATTACACAAAAAATACACAATTTTTAAGCGAACACGCCTGACGATTATGCAATATGAGATAAATAGTTAGATGAGCGTAGCGAAGATTTTCATTCCATATACCGAAAAATTTTGTTCTTTTTTTTTTTTTTTGCTGTGTAATTTTGTACGCGGCATACAGGTCAGGAAAAACTTTCAATCAACTCGAAACTTTTTTTACAAATTGGTGTTATACCAGAATAGGTTGGGATTGTTTTTCACAAAAATCGGTCGGACGGTTTTTCCGGAAAAAATTTGGAAAGTATGGAAATTCCCCATAAGAATAGGCCAGGGGAGAAATACTTGGATTTTTTTTTTCAAAAGCTCTCAAATTTATACTGAATGCAGAAAGATCTATCGTACCTATTTTAAGCGATTTATGGAACAATCGGATGTGAAATAACGAAGAAAACGCATTTTTAATATACTTTTTTTACACATCAATAAAAGCAATTAAGAAAGCAATTAAGAAACTATTAATTGTGAGCAACCAGTGTCACCAATAAATTAGAACGTTTAAAATCTGTGATGGATATGAAGAAGGCACTAGCTGCCTAGCATAATTGTTTGGAAACCAAGGTCCATATACCAACAGACAGCCGCGGTTTTCAAGCCTTTGAAGTGATCCATGGCCTGTATATGTACATTGAGCTGACAAAATGTTCTTAATTCTACATTTCCATACTCCTAAGCTCATCTCACAACGCATATAAGGCGTTCTCCTAGTTATTACTTACACCGTCTTGAATGTATTAAAAATATCTTTGTCTGCTCGTATACAGAATTTTGATATCTTATACCGTTCATAAGTTATCACCAAAAAACTGATATTCCGCTAAATCGACTCCCGTGGAGGGTTCGTTTTGAATAAAAATGCTTGATGCGAAGCGTGTTCAATAAAGAGATGGGTAACTGTGATGAGTGATGACACTAAACACTAATCACTAAGGTTATACAGCTGCTCATCAGTCATCAGAGCGTTTCAATTGTATTTATAAGATACATAATTGATTATAGAAACAAAATATACGATCTGTCCGATTTTTGAGACTTGTTATTGTTATGTAATCTTTATAGACATTTTAATTTAGTAATATCATAAGGTATATAGTGTTTAAACACTATAATACACTTAATTTCATTCGGCCCTTTACGTTATTGCAATGTTATGAATATGTTGCATTATTGTCATTCCTCAAGTTACGTTTTGTGGGCCCCCACGCGTACCGTTTCAAACAAACGTCGACACTGTTGGGTGTGAGAACAGATGATGTTTTGAAAGACATTTCATGCGCCTATCCATCACTCATTGTTGAAGACAGATTTTCTGTGTATACCTATGGACAGAAACTAAAATGTGTAGATTGAATGTGTAGATATCTGTAGATAAACTATAGAAAATCCCCATAAGAATAAGCCAGGGGAGAAATACTTGGAAAACCAAAATATTCCAAAAGCTCACAAATTTATACTGGATGTGGAAAAAACTATCATACATATTACAATCGATTTATGGAACAATCGAATGTGAAATAACGAAGAAAACGCATTTTTAATGTACTTTTTCACACACAGCAATAGAAGCAATTAAGAAAGCAATTGAGCAATTTTTTCCATTTTCAAGTCATCAAAAAGTCACATGCGTCTTATAAAGGTAAGTGACGAAAAAACTGTCACATTTTGCGATATAGTTACGCCCGCTCGCTGAAAACTGTTTTTCTCTGATGTAAAAACATCGCAAAAACAGTTCCCGTGAAACACTGCCGGTCGTACAGTGTTAAAGCATAGGGCGAACCCACAATCGTCGTCAGATTGTATGGACGGACGGTCGTCGATATTAAAGCATACGGCAGCCCCAATCGTCAACAAATGAAAACAAACATACTCATAAAATATCCTTACGCCTTTTTCCTCCATTAGAGGTCAGGAGGACAGACTCTGGATCATGTGTGAAAAAACCCTGTAAGATGGACGGTAGTGGGGATCGAACCGGGTCCGATATTCACAACGTCTCCTGGGACACATGAAGCAAGTGCGTTAACCACTCAGCTACATGTGCCGGTATATATATATAGGCCTATATATATGAATATATATATATATATATATATATATATATATATAATTATAATTTTGAAAGCCTCGATTCATGCAGTTAAAAATATTCTTTATATATATATATATAAATAAGCTTTATTGATCCATGGCTTATCAAAAAGTTTGCGGGATAATAATCTATATATTGAACACAAAAAAATATAAATAAATGAAATACACGTGAATGAGTAACAGAATATACGATGAAACATTAAATACAGGGACTCGAACACTAAACCTGTCTGTAATACCGCTCTCGAACACGTGTCTAAGTGCACCTGTGAAATGATTGTTGTTGAATGCTGGAAATTCCATACAAGATTCTTAGTGGAAAGATTATCTTTTCACCGAACGAATACAAAAGAAATCAGAAGCAGCAATGTTGGAGGGAAATTGAGCTAACAATGACATTCAACAAAAACTAACAATCTAACAATAAAGTAATATTATCAAGTACAATTAGAACAATGGGTGTATTGTTTCAGCTAGATCCATGATAAATACATTCACTTCACCATTCATTATTGTCAATTCTGCAATGTATCTGTGCTTCTTCATATCCATCACAGATTTTAAACGTTTTAATTTATTGGTGACCCTTGTTGCTCACATTTAATAATTTCTTCATTGCTTTCTTAATTGCTTTTATTGATGTGTGAAAAAGTATATTAAAAATGCGTTTTCTTCGTTATTTCACATCCGATTGTTCCATAAATCGCTTAAAATAGGTACGATAGATCTTTCTGCATTCAGTATAAATTTGAGAGCTTTTGAAAAAAAAAATCCAAGTATTTCTCCCCTAGCCTATTCTTATGGGGAATTTCCATACTTTCCAAATTTTTTCCGGAAAAACCGTCCGACCGATTTTTGTGAAAAACAATCCCAACCTATTCTGGTATAACACCAATTTGTAAAAAAAGTTTCGAGTTGATTGAAAGTTTTTCCTGACCTGTATGCCGCGTACAAAATTACACAGCAAAAAAAAAAAAAAAAAAAAAAAAAAAAACAAAATTTTTCGGTATATGGAATGAAAATCTTCGCTACGCTCATCTAACTATTTATCTCATATTGCATAATCGTCAGGCGTGTTCGCTTAAAAATTGTGTATTTTTTGTGTAATTGTGTATTTGTGTAAATATCAGTGTCTTTTGTCTGCTCGTTTTCAGAATTTTGATTTCTTATACCGTTCAAAAGTTATCGCCAAAAAACTGATATTTCGCTAAATCGACTCCCGTTGTATTTACCAACATCTGTTTAATTTATTCCCAATTGATATAAAACATTCCGAAGAATATTACAGTAGGCCTATTACGCCTAGGCATATTTAGTTCAAATGCAAGTTGATTCTATTGAAGAGATAATATATTTCACAAAATTTTTCACAATTTTATATATCTGAGTATGCTTGCATTTTGTAATTTTGGTAATTACATATTATTATGTTCGGTTTGGTTGCACTGTGCTTTTAAGAAACGGTGATAAAATATACGATACAATACAATCTGACGACGATTGTGGGTTCGCCCTATGCTTTAACACTGTACGACCGGCAGTGTTTCACGGGAACTGTTTTTGCGATGTTTTTACATCAGAGAAAAACAGTTTTCAGCGAGCGGGCGTAACTATATCGCAAAATGTGACAGTTTTTTCGTCACTTACCTTTATAAGACGCATGTGACTTTTTGATGACTTGAAAATGGAAAAAAATTGCTTAATTGCTTTTATTGACGTGTGAAAAAGTACATTAAAAATGCGTTTTCTTCGTTATTTCACATTCGATTGTTCCAAAATGTTTGGGTATACATAATGTGTGTGTGTGTGAGTGTGTGTGTGTGTGTGTATAGATAATATATCAAGGCGCCAACACAAATATAATTACAAACGAGTGTTGAATGACTTGGAACAACAAAAACGTGACAATTATCAATATGTATGTATTTTCATTTCAGACTTTTATTACATGTATATAGATAGACCTGTTACGACGATAATGATGACGTTTACAACGTATTCAGATTATTACAGAAATACATTGGATCATTTCCTTGATGGGTTGACGTAATTAATAAGCCCTCACAACTGCTCGCATGTCTTATCAGAGGCGCCGTGAAACCGGAATATTCGTTCGCGCCTCTGCTCAAATACGATCTGTAGGACGAACTGGTCGGTCAGGTAGTTTCTAGTAGCCTGATGAGCCGCTAAAATCGCGCGAAACACTCGACACGTTTCGCAGCGCTCCAAGCATCTCATCCGAGAACTACCGCTAAAAACGGCTGACTTTTATAGCATTGGATGAAGCCTCTATAAAGACTATATACTTAAAGACTATATACTTAATGGTTCAGATTATAAAACATAAAGCTTGCAGGTTGTAATGTATGGATATGTAGAGATATGAGAAGATATGTATAGATATGAGAAGATATGTATAGTTATGTATATATATGTATATATATGCGGAGATATGTATAATTATGTATAGATATTCATAGATATGTATGAATATCTATATTTTTGTATAGATATGTATGAATATGTATAGATATGTGTGAATATGTATGTGTGTATAGATATGTATGGATGTGTTTAGAAATGTGAAGATACGTATCGATATGTATATATATGTATGGATATGTATAGGTATGTATATTCATGTATAGATATGTATGAATATGTATAGATATGTGTGAATTTGTATGTGTGTATAGATATGTATGGATATGTTTAGAAATGTGAAGATACGCATCAATATGTATAGATATGTATGAATATGTATAGATGTGTAAAGATATGTATATATATATATGGATATGTATGGAAATAAATATATATCTATAGATATGTATAGATATAATCATTTAAACGAGGGCACATTTTGTCATTTTCACATGGTATCATATTTTTACTCACTCTACGTGTGACGACAGCGAAAAACGTGTATGTAGTCCGCCATGTTGGATTGCGGTGTTGCCAACTAATCCTCACTTAACTCGCCCCCATCCCCCCCCCCCTGGTATATAGTTCGGCAATCATACGGAAGAAGGCATATATTCTCTCCTTGTGCACTGGTATAGTCCTTTCCCACAAAAATTGACATAAACGCGGTTCGATTCGCACCACTTAACAGTCACTTCTCGACAGAAACTGGACCAGTCAATTACCGTGCGAATGTTCATGTCCAGTTCCTGAACGAGGTACGCGGCGGCCTCAAGCATAACCATAATGAAGTGAACGCGCATAATTTAGAAACAGACATTTTCGACCTTTCGAACCACGAATTCTTCCGCAGGGTAACTGTGAAATTACAGCGTTTTCGCTTCTTGTTTACAATCTTGACCGCAATAAAACTTCCATCCCCCAGTTATTCTACACGGGATGTTACAGGACGGGCAGTCAACACCGCGACATAAAACTCCATGATCCTGCAACCATTCACGCAAACACTCATCATTAGTGGTGATCCTACTAAAACTCAATACCCCTTGAACACATGAATCACAAACCATCTCAAAGCTGGACCAAACACTAACTGGCGTCATACAAAGGACCACAAAATCAAGAATATCCAGCAACGAGGTAGTGACAGATCCCATTCACATGGTTGTTGCGTGTCAAGAACAGGGTTGGGACGGGGAAATGAATACATGGCAACACCGTCAATGAATGCCACCATCAACCGGTGTTAGCACTAGTGTATGTACGCGATATGGCTGTCAGAACGAAAAAATGTTCTTAAATTCGTATTTTCACAATACGATAAAACCATGAACACGTCATACAAATGGAAATGTGTCACCATTTCTTAATAATATAGTGACGGTATCATTAGAAAATTTCAACATCAGAAATGTGTCCCTTCAAATAGGCAAGTTCCCTTATAATACATAATTACCCACTTTCTTTGTCGAACAGTTAATGCACTCCCCTTTTTATATATAAGATTGAACTTCTTGGATACGATTCAATCTCGAGATGTGTGGGATATTTTAGCCACGTCGTATAAGATACGTCTCGACCGGGACCTTCAGATTGCCGGTCCGCTGCCCTCCCACTGAGCTACATTCATATATATATATGTAGTTATACGTACAATATTATATAGAGGTTGAAGAACACAAGACCGTTTGAAATTAAATCTGGGCTTGATTGCAGTCATAATTTTATATGGAAACACATAATTCACATTACGTATTACTAATTATATAAGTTATTTATTATGTTCGAGGTTGAAAAACTTGACTACTGGAAACTATTTTTTGATGGAAAAACCTAATTTCTACCAACAATCTTTTTTAACCTGGATATATTTCCATTATTTATATATCAATTTGATACTCAGTATACCTACATACATGAATGGGTTTTTAACATTAAACCATCAATTAATTCATAACAAAAAACACATAATGAATTAGAATGCATATATTTATTCAAATGAACAAATTATTTAGAAGTCACAACATAGAGGCAGAACATTACATTTTAATCATGACGATAATTCCAACTTTTCGACGAGGGCAGTTCTAAAGGTCAGGGTGGAATTTTGTACTTGTGTGCTGCTGTGGTCAGTGCCTCGCCCTCACTGCCATATCTCGTATCGGCTGGATAATTGATGTCCAAAAGATGATGTTGAACTCTAATTTATGTCCGTCGAATACCGATTACATTATCTCACACGTTTTTATTTTACTTTGCGGGAACTCACTCGCGGTTACATGACTGTTTTCTGTTCAACGCTTGGCACGACTTGCCTCCATCACTCCTCGACAAGTTCTCCTGAATATTCACTTCACTTTCATTCACTCTTTCCAACTTCTTTTTGGTCCAACCCCCAAGTATACTATAATATTGAAACTAAATTTGATTGATTGCTATGTGCTCAAAAGTAGAGTTCCGATTGGTTGCATTTAGCTCAGATTATGAAAATGTTTGTAGTTTAAAAACACTCTCCCCGGTTGACACTTGATATTTAACAAAGACTGAATTCATGACTGACTTTAAAATGTGCGATTTTTTTTTTCGAAATTGTCCAGATCAAAAATGTTCTGGACTGAAAACCCATGACATCTACCCTTATGCAAAAATAATAACAATTCAATTTAATAGCTTCCATATGCATGACTAGTATGAAACAGATGACAAACTAGACTAGAAATCTCTCAAACAGGTTCACGTAGCAAGGAAGGAACGGAGATATTAACAATAAAGAAATCAGTGTTGAAAGAAGTGCGTTTATTACAAGGCAATAATACGTGAGGTACAGTTATTGTTGTCCGGGTCAGCAACAGTCTGAAAGCAACAAACAGCTAGGGTTGATATCAGCGTACACACAACGTTCTCAGTACAGGGAGCGGGACAGTCAGTCAGCAATATATCATTCAATCCAACTATAATATCTTACTACTTCATAAAGGCCAACTGCATTCGGTACACAAAGCATGGAACAGCTGAGCGTGCTTCTACTCATTCCTACACGTCAAATACAAACAATGTAAATTGGGAAAACAATTCAGTGTTGAAGCAATTCAAGGGACAAAATATCAATTTGAATTACGGTTTGGCTGGAATCCGGACTAACCATAAGTTCGAAATATGCCAAATTTCGGCTTAATGAGGGTTCACTGTAATTGAAGTTTCATCGTAAAATATGTACCGTTATTTGCGTACGGATATCCCTGAATAAACACTACTACTCAACACTTGCTCCGTAAACATCAACGGTATCATATTATTGATTTGCTTCTAGAATATAGAGAAAAGTGACGAGAGCTTGCCACAAGGTCTAGAATAACGCGGAACTTCGTGCTAGTGAAATAACCCAGTGAATCAGATAGGAGCGAAAGACACATGCTTAGTATTATATCACAGAGTTCAATTGAACTATAATATCATCACGTTACTGATTAAAATCATCTCACAGACCAATAATCGTTTGTAGCCCCGCCATGGCAAACGGAACGGCATTAAAAGGTGATCAGGAGCCTCGTAAACAACATTCGACACAGTAATTCAGATTGACTGGGAAGTCGATGGAAATAATCATCGGCACCATCAATACACCTGTCAAGTACGTCGAGCCATCAGTTCAATTAGTGACAACACGAGTCATTCAGAAAAACGAAAGTTGATACTTGTCAACATATACTGTTAGCAGAAGCTGTCTCACGTTTTGGTGCCCAGCCAGGTACAAGACACGGCCGGGGGATAAAACTGACGTATCGTCTACGAGACCAGACAGCGCTGTACAAGCCGTGGACACAAGCTTGACAGTGACTCTAGATAAGGCTCGATAACACAACACACAACAGCAGCACGAGTGTGAGCAGTACTCTAAATGTCCCAGTCACAGAGTGGAGACGCGGACAAGCTGGTAATTGCAACAATGGTCTAGCGTCCGTGCAAAAGTTGGTCACAATGAGGTGTGCCAGCTGATCGAGGACGCACACAGCCGTGTGATACCAGCGAGATAACTGTCGTCTCTCTTTGGTACACATGTCCGGATCCTATACGGCCAGACACGTGCGTTTTAAGGAGTCTTGTTCCTCTGCCTCCGGTTTATAATCCAGTCCTCCTTGGCACTGTCAGAGTCTGGAGCGTTAGCGGGGCTACCTAGTGCAGCTTACATCTCGTCAAACGCAACTGTATCGATCACGATTGAGAACGGGCAAATGGTTCCACACGTTCTCACCTAGTGTACAATTTACTCTCCTTCTCATCGACATCCTCAAATGCTATTGGCCAGCAAGCAAGGTGCTTTTTAGAGAAGGGTCTTAAACATAAGAGTGTATTACACGGCAGAGGCATCAATCACGATTGACAGAGCTGTGTTATTCCGCTTACTCTCACCTAGTGAAATATTCCATCTCCTACTCATCAACGGCCTCAGAAGCTATTGTGAAGCAAGCAAGGGGATCTTTGTTCACCAGACAGAAATATCTATAATTCACTGTCCAAAGAGCTCAGCGAAAGCAAGTTTAAATCACGGGCTTTCATATTAGCGTATATTCCATCAAAGTAATCAACATTGCTGGAAGGACAGATATATCTACCTGTTTAGAATACAGTTCAGCTTGTGAATATGAGCTCAGTGCGTCTGTGGAATCAGAATCGAAATTCATACGAACGAGACTACCGTATTTACACGCATATAAGACGCATTTTTTTCCATTTTCAAGTCATCAAAAAGTCACATGCGTCTTATGAAGGTAAGTGACCAAAAAACTGTCACATTTTGCTATATATTTACGCCCCCGCTCGCTGAAAACTGTTTTTCTCTGATGTAAAAACATCGCAAAAACAGTTCCCGTGAAACACTGCCGGTCGTCCAGTGTTAAAGCATAGGGCGAACCCACAATCGTGGTCAGATTGTATGCACGGATGGTCGTCGATATTAAAGCATATGGCAGACCCCCAATCGTCAATTGTCGGGATATAATATTGTCGTAAATGTGTCAACAAATGATATTGATAACAAACATACTCATAAAATATCCTTAGCCTTTTTCCTCCATTAGAGGTCAGGAGGTCAGACTCTGGATCATGTTACACTGAATACCAAGACAAACACTTTGACACATCTGTTTATCATCAATCAACAATACTTGCCTCCAAGTGCGCTGTGAGGGTGATAACTGAGTCTATAGAGCGCTACTCTTTCAATACTATAGGATGGATAAAAATGAATCTAAACTTGGAAGATTTATTATCAAAATTGTTTATTGTCTAATAGAGTGGCTCTGGTATAGGGTAAAGGGACTGGAACCTTCTTTTGTGGTTACAATTGGTCTCCTGAATCATGTTTATGACACCAAATATTGGGAATATGATACTGCGTCTTATATGAGTAAACAAAAGGGTTTCCAAAAATGGAACCTGAAAAGTAGGGGTGCGTCTTATAAGCCGGTGCGTCTTATATGCGTGTAAATACGGTAATAATCACCATTGCTCAAAATCGTCACACTGCACATTCATGTCCGTACTTGGCGTACGTAGGGCCACTTAGCGCAACAGCGTGTTAATATCCACAGATTAAACGGCACGACGGTCACTCGAGTACCCAAGTGCAGCTGGACTGTGGATTCTTGCTCAACGCAATATCAACAACAATGCTAGTAACTAGCCATGTAGCTGGACAGTGTATTATCAAAGTATCTGTCAACACGAGATAACATAGCGAGTACAGCTGTTTCTATACACAGAGCGTCTTTCGATCAAGTAACTATGGTTACCAGTCTACATTATATTGCCTGTGAGGGTCTAGATGAGCAGGGAGGACAAAAGACGTTCTTCTTACCGTGCGTTTCAGTAGGCAGCTCCACTGATATTGGCATCCTCCCCGAGTCCCACGCAGCGCCAACAATCAAGCTTGCTGAAACAAAGTCATGATCATCACAAACTGGAACTCGGATGGCAAGTCAGGCAATTCCCAAGTTCTGTAAGAATCCTGATTCCTCAATGGTTAGTCAGACATATGCTTGTCAACATATCACTCAAGACTGTTAGCAGAAGTTGTCTCACGTTTTGGTGCCCAGCCAGGTACAAGACATGGCCGGGGGATAAAACCGACGTATCATCTACGAGACCAGACAGCGCTGTACAAGCCGTGGATACAAGCTTGACAGTGACTCTAGATAAGGCTCGACAACTGGTGATGTTATGACTCAAGCTAATACAAATGAAGGGAACTCTACCTTGCTTGCGCTAGAACATGACTTGAGCTAATACGAGATAAGGGGACTCTACCTTGCTTGCACTAGAACATGGCTTGAGCTGATACGAGAGAAGGGGGCTCTACCTTGCTTGCGTTAGAACATGGCTTGAGCTGATACGTGAGAAGGGGGCTCTACCTGGCTTGCGTTAGAACATGGCTTGAGCTATTACGAGAGCAGGGAGCTCTACCTGGCTTGCGTTAGAACATGGCTCGAGCTGATACGAGAGAAGGGGGCTCAACCTTGCTTGCACTAGAACATGGCTCAAGCTAATACGAGAGAAGGGATCTCTACCTTCCTTGCGCTAGAACATAGCTTAGAGCTGACACGAGAGAAGCGGGCGCTACCTTGCTTGCGTTAGAACATGGCTTAGAGCTAATACGAGAGAAGGGATCTCTACCTTCCTTGCGCTAGAACATAGCTTAGAGCTGACACGAGAGAAGCGGGCGCTACCTTGCTTGCGTTAGAACATGGCTTAGAGCTAATACGAGAGAAGGAATCTTTACCTTGCTTGCGTTAGAACATGGCTTGGGCTACGAGAGAAGAGTTGCCTGCGTTCCGCTCCTGAAGGCGACCGACCCTGTGAACAACGAGAACAACACATGAACAACCTCTCGTTCCACTCATCACACTCGTTCCCACGACGACCAATGCCTCTATAGTTTCACAAGTGGCCTTATCAAGACCACTTCAAGTACTATGAATACTTCTCATCACAGAAACCAGCAGGATTAGCGTTGATTCGTGTACGGGAGGAACCGCCACAAGGACTTGGCAATCTGCAGGTCAGAAGGGACGAAATATCAACACGACTTGATAACAGGTTTGCACACTTTGTTATTTAGCCAGCCCGTCAGATCATGCCCAGTATTAACCCCAACAAGACCGTTTACAATGCACATGACCAAGGTCACAAATGTCCTCTAGGAACAAGGAACAAAAACACACGTAAAGGTTATAAGCCAGTAACTCAGACTTCTCCCAACATCACCGGGTCTTGTCAACCCTCCAATGGAAACTGCGAATGTTTTGAATGAGAACTGTCATCACCGTTACTAACTAGCAGATAAGAGGTGCTAACTGGAACCCTTCACGATGCAACTCGAGTGCTAACTTTACGAGTGATAAGTAATACGCAGAACAGAGATCCCAACAAGAGGGAGGTACTATCCAAGAGTTCACAATGTCCATCAGGAAACATTGCGTTGTCTTTCATTCCTTGCTCAGAAGACCATCGTGTGTATCATCACTCGAGCAATATGAACGTGATACCATCGCCAGATAGACATCACACGGAATAAGCCATCGGATGCTTTTATAAGGGCAAACTAATCAAACATGAAATTAAAAATCTACCAGACAAGTGGCAGGTTCACTGAACTATCAAAGGTGCCTGATCACATCTGGAACTGATTAATCTATTCTTCTATTGGGTTCAACGCGCGGCGCAATCTACTGATGACTACGTTCTATTGGCGTCTGCGAATGACATACGAGATGTGTTATTTAATGGGGTGATTCTGGGTAGTGGAGAGGAGTTGGTCGTGGCCTGTTAGGAACCATCCCAGTATTGACCTGGAGGACAGGAGGGAAACCACGAAACACCCCGGTCAGGACGGTCGACCATGGCGGATATCGAACCCCAGTCTCCTGAATGACAGCTCAGTATTAACCACTTGGCCACACATCTCAGTACATCTGCAACTACAGGCTGAGGAGACTACGTCCACCTCATCATTGAGGTAATGAATAATGTGAAATGCTTGCTCAGTTAAGATAACTTGTTTTTAATCACTGTCAATCTTTAGGTGTCCTAAGTGTTGATCATCATCGCAAGCTTGAAGGCACAACTGGGCTCGGTACTGAGGAATGTTGATGTGAATCTCAGCCAATGGGTATTGATTCTCTGCACGAGTGATACAGAATGGTGATACACAACCAGCGTCTACCCGTAACTAGTCACAGGAATCATCCTTTCTCGGGGATCAGAATTGTCGCTGTGCATTTTCATGTCCGTACTTGGCGTACGTAGGGCCACTTAGCGCAACAGCGTGTTAATATCCACAGATTAAACGGCACGACGATCACTCGAGTACCGAAGTGTTAACTGTACTGTGGATTCTTGCTCAACGCAATATCAACAACAATGCTAGTAACTAGCCATGTAGCTGGACAGAGAATTATCAAGGTATCTGTCAACACGAGATAACATAGCGAGTACAGCTGTTTCTATACACAGAGCGTCTTTCGATCAAGTAACTACGGTTACCAGTCTACATTATATTGCCTGTGAGGGTCTAGATGAGCAGGGAGGACAAGAGACGTTCTTCTTACCGTGCGTTTCAGTAGGCAGCTCCACTGATTTTGGCATCCTCCCCGAGTCCCAAGCAGCGCCAACAAACAAGCTTGCTGAAACAAAGTCATGATCATCACAAAGTGGAACTCGGATGGCAAGTCAGGCAATTCCCAAGTTCTGTAAGAATCCTGATTCCTCAATGGTTAGTCAGACATATGCTTGTCAACATTTCACTCAAGACTGTTAGCAGAAGTTGTCTCACGTTTTGGTGCCCAGCCAGGTACAAGACATTGCCGGGGGATAAAACTAACGTATCATCTACAAGACCAGACAGCGCTGTACAAGCCGTGGATACAAGCTTGACAGTGACTCTAGATAAGGCTCGATAACTGGTGATGTTATGGCTCAAGCTAATACGAGAGAAGGGAACTTTACCTTGCTTGCGCTAGAACATGGTTTGAGCTAACACGAGAGAAGGGAGCTATACCTTGCTTGCGTTAGAACAGGGCTTGGGCTAATACGAGAGAAGGGACCTCTACCTTGCTTGCGTTAGAACATAGCTTAGAGCTAATACGAGAGAAGGTGGCTTCACCTTGCTCGCGCTAGAACATGGCTTGAGCTAACACGAGAGAAGGGGGCTCTACCTTACTTGCGCTAGAACATGGCTTGAGCTAACACGAGAGAAGGGAGCTATACCTTGCTTGCGCTAGAACATGGCTTGAGCTAATACGAGAGAAAAGGGCTCTACCTTGCTCGCGTTAGAACATGGCTTGGGCTATGAGAGAAGGGGGCTTTACCTTGCTTGCGTTAGAACATGCCTCAAGCTAATACGAGAGAGGGGGGCTCTACCTTTCTTGCTTTAGAACACGAGTTAGAGCCAATACGAGAGGAGGGGGCTCTACCTTGCTTGCGCTAGAATATGGCTCGAGCTAATACGAGAGAAGCGGGCTCTACCTCGCTTGCGTTAGAACATGGCTTGAGCTGATACGAGAGAAGGGGGCACTACCTTGCTTGCGTTAGAACATGGCTTAGAGCTAATACGAGAGAAGGGAGCTTTACCTTGCTTGCGTTAGAAAATGGCTTCAGCTAATACGAGAGAAGGGGGCTCTACCTTGCTTGCACTAGAACATGGCTCAAGCTAATACGAGAGAAGGGATCTCTACCTTCCTTGCGCTAGAACATAGCTTAGAGCTGACACGAGAGAACCGGGCGCTACCTTGCTTGCGTTAGAACATGGCTTAGAGCTAATACGAGAGAAGGGATCTCTACCTTCCTTGCGCTAGAACATGGCTTGAGCTGATACGAGAGAAGGGGGCTCTACCTTGCTTGCACTAGAACATGGCTTAGAGCTAATACAAGAGAAGGGATCTCTACCTTCCTTGCGCTAGAACATAGCTTAGAGCTGACACGAGAGAAGCGGGCGCAACCTTGCTTGCGTTAGAACATGGCTTAGAGCTAATACGAGAGAAGGAATCTTTACCTTGCTTGCGTTAGAACATGGCTTGGGCTACAAGAGAAGAGTTGCCTGCGTTCCGCTCCTGAAGCTGACCGACCCTGTGAACAACGAGAATAACACATGAACAACCTCTCGCTCCACTCATCACACTCGTTCCCACGACGACCAATAGGTTCTGTCAGACAAATGCCTCTATAGATTCACAAGTGGCCTTATCAAGACCACTTCAAGTACTATGAATACTTCTCATCACAGAAACCAGCAGGATTAGCGTTGATTCGTGTACGGGAGGAACCGCCACAAGGACTTGGCAATCTGCAGGTCAGAAGGGACGAAATATCAACACGACTTAATAACAGGTTTGTACACTTTGTTATTTAGCCAGCCCGTCAGATCATCATCCCATACAGAACGCCCAGTAATAACCCCAACAAGACCGTTTACAATGCACATGACCAAGGTCACAAATGTCCTCTAGGAACAAGGAACAAAAACACACGTAAAGGTTATAAGCTAGTCTTCCAATGGAAACTGCGAATGTTTTAAATGAGAACTGTCATCATCGTTACCAACTAGCAGATAAGAGGTGCCAACTGGAACCCTTCACGATGCAACTCGAGTGCTAGCTTTATGAGTGATAATACGCGGAACGGAGATCCCAACAAGGGGGAGATACTATCCAAGAGTTCACAATGTTCATCAGGAAACATTGCGTTGTCTTTCATTCCATGTTCAGAAGACCATCGTGTGTATCATCACTTGAGCAATATGAACGTGATACCATCGCCAGATAGACATCACACGGAATAAGCCATCGGACGCTTTTATAAGGACAAACTAATCAAACATGAAATTAAGAATCTACCCGACAAGTGACAGGTTCACTGAACTATCAAAGGTGCCTGATCACATCTGGAACTTATTTATTCATTCTTCTATTGGGTTCAACGCGCGGCGCAATCTACTGATGACTACGTTCTATTGGCGTCTGCGAATGACATACGACATGTGTTATTTAATGGGGTGATTCTGGGTAGTGGAGAGGAGTCGGTCGTGGCCTGTTAGGAACCATCCCAGTATCGACCTGGAGGACAGGAGGGAAACCACGAAACACCCCGGTCAGGACGGTCGAGCATGGCGGGTATCGAACCCCAGTCTCCTGAATGACAGCTCAGTATTGACCACTTGGCCACACATCTCAGTACATCTGCAACTACAGGTTGAGGAGACTACGTCCACCTCATCATTGAGGTAATGAATAATGTGAAATGCTTGCTCAGTTAAGATAACTTGTTTCAAATCACTGTCAATATTTAGGTGTCCTAAGTGATGATCATCACAAGCTTGAAGGCACAACTGGGCTCAGTACTGAGGAATGTTGATGTGAATCTCAGCCAATGGGTGTTGATTCTCTGCACGAGTGATACAGAATGGTGATACACAAACAGCGTCTACCCGTAACTAGTCACAGGAATCATCCTTTCTCGGGGATCAGAATTGTCGCTGTGCATTTTCATGTCCGTACTTGGCGTACGTAGGGCCACTTAGCGCAACAGCGTGTTAATATCCACAGATTAAACGGCACGACGGTCACTCAAGTACCCAAGTGTTAACTGTACTGTGGATTCTTGCTCAACGCAATATCAACAACAATGCTAGTAACTAGCCATGTAGCTGGACAGTGTATTATCAAGGTATCTGTCAACACGAGATAACATAGCGAGTACAGTCTTTCGATCAAGTACCTATGGTTACCAGTCCAAGATTGAACTATAACACCGCTATAGAGCAGAATCTTTGATTCATAAAATCACCATGAAACTAAATGTCATGATTAATGAAAGTATGAGATCTGAGCCCTACTCATAAGCTACATGGCGCACTCTTCAAGACATGAACTCACCTCCTGTGTTGCCATGACGTCCACCGACCGGAGATCCAGCCCGCGGTGCCAAAACAAGACCTGCAATCACAGAACGACATTCTTCAATCACCCCGCCACGACTGGTTGCCTGCGTGTTACCAAGGAAACCCCGAGTGCATCAGTTCTGTCAGAATCCTAGATCTTCAATGGTGAGTCAGACATATGCTCGTAAGTATTCATCACTCAGAACTGCTCCCAAGAAACGACAGACAGGTCACGATGTAGTGATACCAACAGACTTCATCATAACGACTTTCAAGTGAGATATTCCGAGGTCAGAATCTCATCACTTTTATATCGAACCATACAAAACAACAATCCTACAAACAGATAGGAATTATCATGTTTAGTGATGTAAAATGCTCGAGCATTTTCTTTTTGAGAATATTCCCGAGAATATTCTCATGATGGAGCATATTTCGAGCATATTTGATCAAATGAGTTCTCAAGGGTTCATCGATAACTTTTTGACTTTTTAATGTAGGCTACTTGCCTTAAAATACTTGGCAGGAACATGGACGGCAACTCGTAATTTGACAGCCGTCAACTATTTTAAATTAATCCTGCATTTATCCAATAACTAGGAAAACGCCTTATATGCGTTGTGAGATGAGCTTAGAAGTATGGAAATGTAGAATTAAGAACATTTGGTCGGCTCAATGTACATATACAGGCCATGGATCACTTCAAAGGTTTAAAAACCGCGGCTGTCTGTTGGTATATGGACCTTGGTTTCCAAACAATTAAACCAGTGCCTTCTTCATATCCATCACAGCTTTTAAACGTTTTAATTTATTGGTGACACTTGTTGCTCACATTTAATAGTTTCTTAATTGCTTTTCTTAATTGCTTTTATTGATGTGTAAAAAAGTACATTAAAAATGAGTTTTCTTCGTTGTTTCACATCCGATTGTTCCATAAGTCGCTTAAAATGTGTATGATAGTTCTTCCCACACTCAGTATAAATTTGGGAGCTTTTGAAAAAAATAAAATTCTAAGTATTTCTCCCCTGGCCTATTCTTATGGGGAATTTCCATACTTTCCGATTTTTTTCCGGAAAATCCGTTTGACCGATTTTTCTGAAAAACAATACCAACCTATTCTGGTATAACACCAATTTGTAAAAAAAGTTTAGAGTTGATTGAAACTTTTTCCTGACCTGTATGCCGCGTACAAAATTACACACAAAAAAAAAAAAAAAAAAAAAAAAGCCCAAAATTTTCCGGTATATGGAATGAAAATCTTCGCTACGCTCATCTAATTAATAAACTTATATTTGGCAGAAAGATGGAAGGTATCACGTAATTTGATACATCTATTTTCAATTATGCCTGCGTTTACCTAATAATTAATGAACATGACATTTTTTGACAGGTACACGGTAGCCCGTAATTTGACGGGTTACCATGTACAAATGTAAAATTTGACGGAATAAGTTATTTCAATTGTAAACATGTGCATTGCACTGGAAATATAGTTAAGAATAATGTTTTTTTTAAAAATTGATTTAGAGAAACCATAGCCATTAATTCCATCCATAGCCTTAATTGGGGAACAATGATTTTGTATCAAGTTTCGATGTTATTGAGAAAAAAAAATATATAAGCTCGAGCATATTTGAGCACAATCTTTTGGAGCATATTCTCAAGAATATTCTCGTGCTCGATGATATTCTCTGAAGAATATTCTCAGCTCACATCACTAATCATGTTTGAGGTGGCATTCGCTCTTCACAAATATCAATACACCTTGGGAACTATTAAAAAAGGCTTGTGTGAAATATGTCATTTGCGTACGGATATCCCTGAATAAACACTACTACTCAACACTTGCTACGTAAACATCAAATGCAACACAATATCGATACACATTGGGAACTATTATAAATGCTTGTGTGAAATATGCCATTTGCGTACAGATATCCCTGAATAAACACTACTACTCAACACTTGCTACGTAAACATCAACTGCAACACGATATCAATACACCTTGGGAACTATTATAAATGCTTGTGTGAAATATGTCATTTGCGTCCGAATATCCCTGAATAAACACTACTACTCAACACTTGCTACGTAAACATCAACTGCAACACAATATCAATACACCTTGGGAACTATTATAAATGCTTGTGTGAAATATGTCATTTGCGTACGGATATCCCTGAATAAACACTACTACTCAACACTTGCTACGTAAACATCAACTGCAACACGATATCAATACACCTTGGGAACTATTAAAAAAGGCTTGTGTGAAATATGTCATTTGCGTCCGGATATCCCTGAATAAACACTACTACTCAACACTTGTTACGTAAACATCAACGGTATCATATTATTGATTTGCTTCTAGAATATAGAGAAAAGTGACGAGAGCTTGGAACGAGGTCTAGAATAACGCGGAACTTTGTGCTAGTGAAATAATCCAGTGAATCAGATAGGAGCGAAAGACACATGCTTAGTATTATATCACAGAGTTCAATTGAACTATAATATCATCACGTTACACTGATTAAAATAACTTCACAGACCAATAATCGTTTGTAGCCCCGTCATGGCAAGCGGAACGGCATTAAAAGGTGATCAGGAGCCTCATAAACAACATTCGACACAGTAATTCAGATTGACTGGGACGTCGATGGAAATAATCATCGGCACCATCAATACACCTGTCAAGTACGTCGAACCATCAGTTCAATTAGGGGCAACACGAGTCATTCAGCAGAACGAAAGTTAATTGAAATTGGTAACATCATTTGACCCAACAGACTAGTGCAAAGTCAATTTAAAACCACTGTTGAAACAAAAATTCTACAAAAACATTGGTTCAACGACCCCACCAACAGCCAGGTTGTTTGGGGGTACAAATGAGCAGGGTGAACTATAATGTGTCGACGGGAGAAAGGACCCACGCCTTATGCAGGTCTCGAACCTGGTTGGTCAGGGCTTCGGAGAGCAACAATTGAAGCATCTGTCACTATAGGTCTAAGTGAGCTGGAACAGGTAGTTTCATTGAAGCGTAAGGCTAACATAATAGGCTGAATACCGCAGTGACTCAGACCAACATTCTCTTCACTCTTATTCCAGAGAGCTAGGTTTATGTAATATCATCAGCGAAACTTGCAGTCATTCAGCCTACGCACACTGGGACGATAACTTTGATGGAAAAACATTCCCAGGCAATTAGAGAATATACCTGCCTGAGATATCGTCATGGTTGACTATTTGATTTCGAGGGTCGACTTCAGAAAGTTCTAGTATTACGGGACGGGATCATGATTTACTTCACACCTACGATGCGGTTCGATTTTCTGACAGACGTCACGGGGACAAGTTATCATGGGAACCTAGCTTCAGTCGGGCAATTCCCAAGTTCTGTCAGAACCCTAGTTCTTCAATGGTTATAGTCACACATATGCATGTCAACATGTCATGTTAGCGGACGTTGTCTCACGTTTTGGTGCCCAGCCAGGTACAAGACATGGCCGGGGGATAAAACTGAGGTATCATCTACGAGACCAGACAGCGCTGAACAAGCCGTGGTTACAAGCTTGACAGTGACTCTAGATAAGGCTCGATAACACAACACTCAACAGCAGCACGAGTGTGAGCAGTACTCTAAATGTCCCAGTCACAGGGTGGAGACGCGGACAAGCTGGTAATTGCAACAATGGTCTAGCGTCCGTGCAACATTGGTCACAATGAGGTGTGCCAGCGGATCGAGGACGCACACAGCCGTGTGATACCAGCGAGATAACTGTCGTCTCTCTTTGGTACACATGTCCGGATCCTGTACGGCCAGACACGTGCGTTTTAAGGAGTCTTGTTCCTCTGCCTCCGGTTTATAATCCAGTCCTCCTTGGCATTGTCAGAGTCTGGAGCGTTAGCGGGGCTACCTCGTGCAGCTTACATCTCGTCAAACGCAACTGTATCAATCACGATTGAGAACAGGCAGATGGTTCCACACATTCTCACCTAGTGAACGATTTACTCTCCTTCTCATAGATGCCTCAAATGCCATTGGCCAGCAAGCAAGGAATATTTAGAGAAGGGTCTTAAACCTAAGAGTGTATTACACGGCAGAGGCATCAATCACGATTGACAGAGCTGTGTTATTTCGCTTACTCTCACCTAGTGAAATATTCCATCTCCTACTCATCAACGGCCTCAGAAGCTATTGTGAAGCAAGCAAGGGGATCTTTGTTCACCAGACAGAAATATCTATAATTCACTGTCCAAAGAGCTCAGCGAAAATAAGTTTAAATCACGGGCTTTCATATTAGCGCATATTCCATCACAGTAATCAACATTGCTGGAAGGACAGATATTAGGAATACAGTTCGGCTTGTGAATATGAGCTCAGTGCGTCTGTGGAATCAGAATCAAAATTCATACGAACGAGACTAATAATCACCATTGCTCAAAATCGTCACACTGCACATTCATGTCCGTACTTGGCGTACGTAGGGCCACTGAGCGCAACAGCGTGTTGATATCCACAGATTAAACGGCACGACGGTCACTCGAGTACCCAAGTGCAGCTGGACTGTGGATTCTTGCTCAACGCAATATCAACAACAATGCTAGTAACTAGCCATGTAGCTGGACAGTGTATTATCAAGGTATCTGTCAACACGAGATAAGATAGCGTACAGTCTTTCGATCAAGTAACTATGGTTACCAGTCCAAGATTGAACTATAACACCGCTATAGAGCAGAATCTTTGATTCATAAAATCACCATGAAACTAAATGTCATGATTAATGAAAGTATGAGATCTGAGCCCTACTCATAAGCTACATGGCGCACTCTTCAAGACATGAACTCACCTCCTGTGTTGCCATGACGTCCACCGACCGGAGATCCAGCCCCAGTGCCAAAACAAGACCTGCAATCACAGAACGACATTCTTCAATCACCCCGCCACGACTGGTTGCCTGCGTGTTACCAAGGAAACCCCGAGTGCATCAGTTCTGTCAGAATCCTAGATCTTCAATGGTGAGTCAGACATATGCTCGTAAGAATTCATCACTCAGAACTGCTCCCAAGAAACGACAGACAGGTCACGATGTAGTGATACCAACAGACTTCATCATAACGACTTTCAAGTGAGATATTCCGAGGTCAGAATCTCATCACTTTTAAATCGAACCATACAAAACAACAATCCTACAAACAGATAGGAATTATCATGTGTGAGGTGGCATTCGCTTCTCGCAAATATCAATACACCTTGGGAACTATTATAAATGCTTGTGGGAAATATGTCATTTGCGTACGAATATCCCTGAATAAACACTACTACTCAACACTTGCTACGTAAACATCAACTGCAACACAATATCGATACACATTGGGAACTATTATAAATGCTTGTGTGAAATATGCCATTTGCGTACCGATATCCCTGAATAAACACTACTACTCAACACTTGCTACGTAAACATCAACTGCAACACAATATCAATACACTTCGGGAACTATTATAAATGCTTGTGTGAAATATGTCATTTGCGTACAGATATCCCTGAATGAACACTACTACTCAACACTTGCTACGTAAACATCAACTGCAACACAATATCGATACACCTTGGGAACTATTCTAAATGCTAGTGTGAAATATGTCATTTGCGTCCGGATATCCCTGCATAAACACTACTACTCAACACTTGCTACGTAAACATCAACTGCATCATATTATTGATTTGCTTCTAGAATATAGAGAAAAGTGACGAGAGCTTGCCACAAGGTCTACAATAACGCGGAACTTTGTGCTAGTCAGTGAAATAATCCAGTGAATCAGATAGGAGCGAAAGACATATGCTTAGTATTATATCACGGAGTTCAATTGAACTATAATATCATCACGTTACACTGATTAAAATCACTTCACAGACCAATAATCGTTTGTAGCCCCGTCATGGCAAGCGGAACGGCATTAAAAGGTGATCAGGAGCCTCATAAACAACATTCGACACAGTAATTCAGATTGACTGGGACGTCGATGGAAATAATCATCGGCACCATCAATACACCTGTCAAGTACGTCGAACCATCAGTTCAATTAGGGGCAACACGAGTCATTCAGCAGAACGAAAGTTAATTGAAATTGGTAACATCATTTGACCCAACAGACTAGTGCAAAGTCGATTTAAAACCACTGTTGCAACAAAAATTCTACAAAAACATTGGTTCAACGACCCCACCAACAGCCAGGTTGTTTGGGGGTACAAATTAGCAGGGTGAACTATAATGTGTCGACGGGAGAAAGGACCCACGCCTTATGCAGGTCTCGAACCTGGTTGGTCAGGGCTCCGGAAAGCAACAATTGAAGCATCTGTCACTATAGGTCTAAGTGAGCTGGAACAGGTAGTTTCATTGAAGCGTAAGGCTAACATAATAGGCTGAATACCGCAGTGACTCAGACCAACATTCTCTTCACTCTTATTCCAGAGAGCTAGGTTTATGTGATATCATCAGCGAAACTTGCAGTCATTCAGCCTACGCACACTGGGACAATAACTTTGATGGAAAAACATTCCCAGGCAATTAGAGAATATACCTGCCTGAGATATCGTCATGGTTGACTATTTGATTTCGAGGGTCGACTTCAGAAAGTTCCAGTTTTACGGGACGGGATCATGATTTACCTTACATCTACGATGCTGTCCGATGTTCTGACAGACGTCACAGGGACAAGTTGTCATGGGAACCTAGCTTCAGTCGGGCAGTTCCCAAGTTCTGTCAGAACCCTAGTTCTTCGATGGTTATAGTCACACATATGCATGACAACATGTCATGTTGGCGGACGTTGTCTCACGTTTTGGTGCCCAGCCAGGTACAAGACATGGCCGGGGGATAAAACTGAGGTATCATCTACGAGACCAGACAGCGCTGAACAAGCCGCGGAACAGGTAGTTTCATTGAAGCGTACGGCTAACATGATAGGCTGAATACCGCAGTGACTCAGACCAACATTCTCTTCACTCTTATTCCAGAGAGCTAGGTTTATGTAATATCATCAGCGAAACTTGCAGTCATTCAGCCTACGCACAATGGGACAATAACTTTGATGGAAAAACGTTCCCAGGCAATCAGAGAATATACCTGCCTGAGATATCGTCATGGTTGACTATTTGATTTGGAGGGTCGACTTCAGAAAGTTCCAGTTTTACGAGATTTACTTCACGATTTACATCATGATTTACTTCACACCTACGATGCTGTCCGATGTTCTGACAGACGTCACAGGGACAAGTTGTCATGGGAACCTAGCTTCAGTCGGGCAGTTCCCAAGTTCTGTCAGAACCCTAGTTCTTCAATGGTTATAGTCAGACATATGCTTGTCAACATATCATGTTAGCAGACGTTGTCTCACGTTTTGGTGCCCAGCCAGGTACAAGACATGGCCGGGGGATAAAACTGACGTATCATCTACGAGACCAGACAGCGCTGTATAAGCTTGACAGTGACTCTAGATAAGGCTCGATAACACAACACTCAACAGCAGCACGAGTGTGAGCAGTACTCTAAATGTCCCAGTCACAGGGTGGAGACGCAGACAAGCTGGTAATTGCAACAATGGTCTAGCGTCCGTGCAACATTGGTCACAATGAGGTGTGCCAGCGGATCTAGGACGCACACAGCCGTGTGATACCAGCGAGATAACTGTCGTCTCTCTTTGGTACACATGTCCGGATCCTGTACGGCCAGACACGTGCGTTTTAAGGAGTCTTGTTCCTCTGGTTTATAATCCAGTCCTACTTGGCATTGTCAGAGTCTGGAGCGTTAGCGGGGCTACCTCGTGCAGCTTACATCTCATCAAATGCAACTGTATCAATCACGATTGAGAACAGGCAGATGGTTCCACACATTCTCACCTAGTGAACGATTTACTCTCCTTCTCATAGATGCCTCAAATGCCATTGGCCAGCAAGCAAGGAATATTTAGAGAAGGGTCTTAAACCTAAGAGTGTATTACATGGCAGAGGCATCAATCACGATTGACAGAGCTGTGTTATTTCGCTTACTCTCACCTAGTGAAATATTCCATCTCCTACTCATCAACGGCCTCAGAAGCTATTGTGAAGCAGGCAAGGGGATCTTTGTTCACCAGACAGAAATATCTATAATTCACTGTCCAAAGAGCCTAGTGAGGGCAAGTTTAAATCACGGGCTTTCATATTAGCGCATATTCCATCAAGGCAATCATCATTCCTAGAAGGACAGATAAATCTACTCGTTTAGAATACAGTTCAGCTTGTGAATGAAACGAGACTATTAATCATCATTGCTCAAAATCATCACACTGCACATTCATGTCCGTACTTGGCGTACGTAGGGCCACTTAGCGCAACAGCGTGTTAATATCCACAGATTAAACGGCACGACGGTCACTCGAGTACTCAAGTGCAGCTGGTCTGTGGATTCTTGCTCAACGCAAAATCAACAACAATGCTAGTCACTAGCCATGTAGCTGGACAGTGTATTATCAAGGTATCTGTCAACACGAGATAACATAGCAAGTACAGCTGGGTCTAGATGAGCAGGGAGGACAAGAGACGTTCTTCTTACCGTGCGTTTCAGTAGGCAGCTCCACTGATATTGGCATCCTCCTCGCGTCCCACGCAGCGCAGCGCCAACAATCAAGCATGCTGAAACAAAGTCATGATTATCACAAAGTGGAACTCGGATGGCAAGTCAGGCAATCCCCAAGTTCTGTAAGAATCCTGATTCCTCAATGGTTATAGTCAGACATATGCTTGTCAACATATCATGTTAGCAGACGTTGTCTCACGTTTTGGTGCCCAGCCAGGTACAAGACATGGCCGGGGGATAAAACTGACGTATGATGACAACTGACCGGTGATGTTATGGGCTGGCTCAAGCTAATATGAGAGAAGGGAACTTTACCTTGCTTGCGCTAGAACATGGCTTGAGCTAACACGAGAGAAGGGAGCTATACCTTGCTTGCGCTAGAACATGGCTTGAGCTAATACGAGAGAAGAGGGCTCTACCTTGCTCGCGTTAGAACATGGCTTGGGCTACGAGAGAAGGGGGCTTTACCTTGCTTGCGTTAGAACATGGCTTGAGCTAATACGAGAGAAGGGAGCTCTACCTTGCTTGCGCTAGAACATGGCTTGAGCTGATACAAGAGAAGGGAGCTCTAACTTGCTTGCGTTAGAACATGGCTTGAGCTGATACGAGAGAAGGGGGCTCTTCATGCATGCGTTAGAACATGACTTAGAGCTAATACGAGAGAAGAGGGCTCTACCTTGCTCACTCAAGACTGTTGGCAGAAGTTGTCTCACGTTTTGGTGCCCAGCCAGGTACAAGACATGGCCGGGGGATAAAACTGACGTATCATCTACGAGACCAGACAGCGCTGTACAAGCCGTGGATACAAGCTTGACAGTGACTCTAGATAAGGCTCGACAACTGGTGATGCTATGGCTCAAGCTAATACGAGAGGAGGGGGGCTCTACCTTGCTTGCGTTAGAACATGGCTTGAGCTAACACGAGAGAAGCGGGCTCTGCCCTGCTTGCGTTAGAACATGGCTCGAGCTAATACGAGAGAAGAGGGCTCTACCTTGCTCGCGTTAGAACATGGCTTGGGCTACGAGAGAAGGGGGCTTCACCTTGCTTGCGTTAGAACATGGCTTGAGCTGATACGAGAGAAGGGAGCTCTAACTTGTTTGCGTTAGAACATGGCTTGAGCTGATACGAGAGAAGAGGGCTCTACCTTGCTTGCGTTAGAACATGGCTTGGGCTACGAGAGAAGGGGGCTTTACCCTGCTTGCGTTAGAACATGGCTTGAGCTGATACGAGAGAAGGGAGCTCTAACTTGCTTGCGTTAGAACATGGCTTGAGCTGATCCGAGAGAAGCGGGCTCTACCTTGCTTGCATTTGTGTGGCTTGAGCTGATATAAGAGAAGGGGGCGCTACCTTGCTTGCGTTAGAACATGGCTTAGAGCTAATACGGGAGAAGGAATCTTTACCTTGCTTGCGTTATAACATGGCTTGGGCTACGAGAGAAGAGTTGCCTGCGATCCGCTCTTGAAGGCGACCGATCCTGTGAACAACGGGAACAACACATGAACAACCTCTCGTTCCACTCATCACCTTTGTTCCCACGATTGCCAATAGGTTCCGTCAGACAAATGCCTCGATAGTTTCACAAGTGGCCTTATCAAGACCACTTCAAGTACTATGAATACTTCTCATCACAGAAACCAGCAGGATTAGCGTTGATTCGTGTACGGGAGGAACCGCCACAAGGACTTGGCAATCTGCAGGTCAGAAGGGACGAAATATCAACACGACTTAATAACAGGTTTGCACACTTTGTTATTTAGCCAGCCCGTCAGATCATGCCCAGTATTAACCCCAACAAGACCGTTTACAATGCACATGACCAAGGTCACAAATGTCCTCTAGGAACAAGGAACAAAAACACACGTAAAGGTTATAAGCCAGTAACTCAGACTTCTCCCAACATCACCGGGCCTTGTCAACCCTCCAATGGAAACTGCGAATGTTTTAAATGAGAACTGTCATCATCGTTACCAACTAGCAGATAAGAGGTGCTAACTGGAACCCTTCACGATGCAACTCGAGTGCTAACTTTATGAGTGATAAGTAATACGCAGAACGGAGATCCCAACAAGGGGGAGATACTATCCAAGAGTTCACAATGTTCATCAGGAAACATTACGTTGTCTTTCATTCTATGTTCAGAAGACCATCGTGTGTATCATCACTTGAGCAATATGAACGTGATACCATCGCCAGATAGACATCACACGGAATAAGCCATCGGACGCTTTTATAAGGACAAACTAATCAAACATGAAATTAAGAATCTACCCGACAAGTGGCAGGTTCACTGAACTATCAAAGGTGCCTGATCACATCTGGAACTTATTTATTCATTCTTCTATTGGGTTCAACGCGCGGCGCAATCTACTGATGACTACATTCTATTGGCGTCTGCGAATGACATACGACATGTGTTATTTAATGGGGTGATTCTGGGTAGTGGAGAGGAGTTGGTCGTGGCCTGTTAGGAACCATCCCAGTATTGACCTGGAGGACAGGAGGGACCCACGAAACACCCCGGTCAGGACGGTCGACCATGGCGGGTATCAAACCCCAGTCTCCTGAATGACAGCTCAGTACTAACCACTTGGCCACACATCTCAGTACATCTGCAACTACAGGCTGAGGAGACTACGTCCACCTCATCATTAAGGTAATGAATAAAGTGAAATGCTTGCTCAGTTAAGATAACTTGTTTCAAATCACTGTCAATCTCTAGGTGTCCTAAGTGATGATCATCACAAGCTTGAAGGCACAACTGGGCTCGGTACGTAGGAATGTTGATGTGAATCTCAGCCAATGGGTATTGATTCTCTGCACGAGTGATACAGAATGGTGATTCACAACCAGCGTCTACCCGTAACTAGTCACAGGAATCATCTTTTCTCGGGGATCAGAATTGTCGCTGTGCATTTTCATGTCCGTACTTGGCGTACGTAGGGCCACTTAGCGCAACAGCATGTTAATATCCACAGATTAAACGGCACGACGGTCACTCGAGTACCCAAGTGCAGCTGGTCTGTGGATTCTTGCTCAACGCAATATCAACAACAATGCTAGTAACTAGCCATGTAGCTGGACAGTGTATTATCAAGGTATCTGTCAACACGAGATAACATAGCGAGTACAGCTGTTTCTATACACAGAGCGTCTTTCGATCAAGTAACTACGGTTACCAGTCTACATTATATTGCCTGTGAGGGTCTAGATGAGCAGGGAGGACAAGAGACGTTCTTCTTACCGTGCGTTTCAGTAGGCAGCTCCACTGATATCGGCATCCTCCTCGCGTCCCACGCAGCGGCAACAATCAAGCCTGCTGAAACAGTGTCATGATTATCACCAAGTGGAACTCTGATGTTGGATTCTACGGAGGCTCGAAACTGTATACGGGCAAGAGCTCAGTATGTTTGTAGAATCAGAATCGAAATTCATTTTAACGAGATATTTATAATCACTGCTCACAATCAGATCACACGAGTTCACCTAATTGAGATGGATTCTAAGTGATGTGTCTATTGCCATCGAGTTGGGTGATGTGTATACGGGTCTATTTGAGGTTGCAACAAGTAGATCATGTATTACCTTAGGTGCTCTCATTTGAAGCATCCAGGTCCTAGATTGATGCTTCTCCGAGCATGTTGATCGGTGACATTTTACCATACCTGAGAACAAAATCATACACCAAGTTTACACCCGGACTCAAAACTAGAGTATTGCCAAAAATGCACTGGATACTTACGAGATCATGTCAGTTACCAAGTATCATTCAAAGATTTATGACAGGGATAACTTTGTCATCATTCTAGATCTCGTTATAACTTTAGCTAGCTTCAATCAATAGTAGCTAGGCAGAGGCATGATAGTCCGGTACATTAGGTGAATAAAAGGAACTAGGGGTTGTGATAGAAGTATACAATTCTACCATATGTTCAGAAAAAGTAGCTCGACAAAATAGGCTACGGAAGACGGCGAAATCTGCAACCATTTGAGGGTAGCGGGGGTGGAAACTTGGGATGGGCCATAATTTCTAATTTTTATATTATCAAGGTGGTGTGACAAATTCTGATCTATTTAGACACATGATACAATGAACATACGGTATTGTAAAAACTAAATCATGGGCCAAACAGAAATACTGGATCTGCAAATGACCAATTGATTGACCTCTGACTTTGTCGTTTCACTCGTTGGGGTTTGCTGATATGAACCTATAAATTCTACCACATACTTGGAAAATGGCTCAACAAACTAGGCTACGGAGGACGGCGAATTTCATCACCACTTGGGGGGTGGTAGGGGTGGAAATTTGGGAAAATTTTGATGATTGTTTGTTGGTCATGACCCTCAGAATGGTGATATTGTTCTAATACATATTTCTACAGAGTATGAAGAGACTTGATCAATTATTTTTTCAGAAAACAAATGATTACAGAGCAAAACTGACCTATAGTGAAATTCAGCTTGTCAATGAAAACCTACAGGTTGAAAGGCTATGCGCTATAAGAATTACATTTGGCATGAATGGAAGAATGAATTAAGGGGCTCAGAAATGTGAAAACCGAGACCTGCTTATAAATAGCTTTCCAATTCTCTATAAAGGGAGTCGATATATAAGGAGGTCACAATCGATCAGATATTTTCCGATACCGACAAAATAATTGTTTTTAAATAATTCAATATTTTCACAATATACTTATAACATGTTAGGCCTACGAGGAAAAATGTTTCCACATAACCACTCAATCGATAAAAATTACCTAAGAAATGCTCACCCCCCAATTACCACCCCCAAACAATAATTTTGTTATACTTCATACATTCATACATTCATACACTTCCATCACTAAACCCTCAATTGTTTCACTACTCTACTGAACTATGAAGATCAATGGGGTGATAAGACTAGGCACAAAGCCAACTTACATGTTATGGAATTTCATGTGCCAGGAACAAACCAGCCAACAGAGCAAGTCCTTGGGCTTACTCTCAGCATCACTATGTAGTTGTGGAACATCCTTTGAACCTGGAAAATTGAGCATTTTAGAAGATTGGCCTAAGATTTCTACATGCCTAGGCCCTAAACCTATTATTTTTTACATTACCACTAACATGCATTGTTGTATGAGGGCTAACTTTCATCACCACTAATATCACGGCAATTAGCGGTTGTTCCCTAGCAATTAGTAACACTTCGTCAATCTAGGCCTAGGCTACTCTTCCGATGGAATTGAGAATGTCATTATGGGGGGGGGGGGGGGGAAAGCAGCTAAAGGCCTAGGGCCCGTTAGCATTGGCACTGGGCCTACGTAGAATAAATATCAACAAATAGCGTGACTGTCGAAGTTGGATATATCGTCGATATTCAAAAAATCCAATGAAACATGACAACCTTGGAAGTACGCCGATTTACAATGAGAAATGTTCCCCTAACATGCCAAAACGCCGGCATGACAACGTGTCAATTCTACCAACTTTCAACTGGGATTTAATGTGATAAATAAACGAAGTTGAGCTGAAATTAATAGCTAGATGTGTAACCCACGTACTCTTCAATAGTATAGTGAAGTAATAACGCAATAATGTTACAGGATTGTGAAGAATATGAGGGATTAAAATAATAATGTCTCCGAGAGCCTACCTTGGGTCCCTTCACAACGGCCAGTCGCACTACAATGAACGAGATTGAACGAGATTCGTTAGGCTTCACGAGATTAGTATTCAGCGATGAGAAAGTCGGCAACGACGAGATTTCGAACTACGTGAATGTTGATTACGGCTCTCTCTGTTCAAAATATAACGAACTATATGCAGTCGATAATATAGTTTTTGTAGTAGAGTCATTAGACCATAGAGAAGTACCTATACTTCTCTATGATTAGAGAGATGGCAACATCACATTGTCTAGATGGGGTACTAGTATTGTGACCCTTGATATACTGTACTTTCCTTTTCTGTCCCTTGAAAATGTGGAAACTGCACTTCAATATAGCGTGCCTTGAAAAGATTTGTGTCCAAGTTGAGAAACTGTACCTTGAAAATATTCGAGGTTTTTCTGTACTTTGTTTTTGTGACACTCGAATTGCATAGGCCTATAGTGTACTTCAATATACTGTACTTCAAATTAACGAAACCCCAGTTGTGGATATAGTGTCCCTTGATTTTGTGTACCTTGTATAAAAGCAGAACGAGCTCTCATATGGTGGAAGTGTACCTTGATATTGTGTACTTTGCTTTTCTGTCCATCAATATAGTGACCCTGGTTTTTCTGTCCCTCGTTTGTACAGCGCATGCGCACCACCCGAGTTCAAATATTTGAACCCCTGCTTCTTAGATGCTTCTCAATACATCACTACCGTAGAAGTTGCATATGTTTCAAGGGACTTCTAACGCCACGCAGGGAGTTAATCGAACCAACATTCTATTGAGTGGATCGTTTCGTTGTGTCTATGAAAAGAAGCCTATGCAAAGTATGAAAAGAAAAACTTTAAAATACATAGAATTGAATTTTTCTATTTTCTATGCACCCCATTAAATTGAAACAAAATTGAATTGAGATTAATCAAATGAAACAATTTTTTTTAAATCTGTACTTGCTCGATTCTGTTTTGAGTGTTCAATTGAAATCAAATCATGTCACGTATTATGTACGCCAATGAAGCTGTATTTGTCCCAGATGACTCCGAAGTGCACTGGATGACAAACAGAATAGAACAATAGAAAAATGTGATAAAACATAATTAAATAATTGGATATTGAAATAATAAAAATTGTAATAAAATTGAAATGATTAACGATATAAATTGACGATATCAATGAATGTGAACGTTGATGGACTATGGGCTTATAGTTGTATAGCCTTTCTGAATATTCGAACGTTTTGCTTCAACAAAAAGCTACATAGCTTACAATAAATTAGAGTAATGTTATTAGATTAAATAGATTAGGTTATCATAGGTTCTCGTGATCTCTATATTATCAAATTATCATCTAACATATAAGCTTATTATTGATTTCGGGCAAACCACGTTTGTGTGTGTGTTATAAAGCCTGGTTATGTTAATACATTTCAATATTTTTATTCATCATCCCTCATTATCATTTATTATATTCATGTTTTTCATTATACTTACATTATACTACTGGGAACGATATAAGACCATGAGCAGCTCTTCTTATTCTTTCATATTAGGTAGGTTTACTCGAAAACAATAGTAGGCCTTATTTGCACACATGTTATATAACTTATATTATGTATATACACGCATACCCACACTCACCCATACACAAGCATATATATATATATATATATATATATATATATATATATATATATATATATATATATAAATATATATAGAGATATATATATATATATCTATATATATATATATATATATATATATATATATATATATATATATATATATATATATATATATATAATATATATATATATATTCATATATATATATATATATATATATTATCGTTGTTTTGGGGACATACCCGCTTAAAAGGCAGTGTGGGCCGCGGTCCACACTGCCTTTAAGCGGGTATATCCCCAAAACAACGATAACATAATATATGTCCGCGAAAATTTAAGAATTAACATATATATATATATATATATATATTTATATATATATATATATATATATATATATATATATATATATATATATATATATATAGGTTTATGTGTATAATATAACCTCCCCCGGGAGTTGAACCAGGATCTCCAGATTGCCGGTTTGATGGGCTACCAATTACGCCAGAGAGGAAGGTCAGAAGGTTATTGAAATGTATGTATATATATATATATTTATATATATATTTATATGTATATATATATATATATATATATATATATATATATATATATATATATATATTCAATATATACATCTTCATCAAAGACCATGCCATGGTACGCATGATTGCTGTTCGGCATACAGTGATGATCAAATTAAAAATTAATGAAGTAGAAAAATTACAATAATAATGAATCACACATGAATGATTGATTAGAAAATGATTGTGGGAAATAATGAGACAGTAATTAACAGTAATATGGAAAAGGATTGGGGTAAACAGTATGTATTGAATAATGCAAACAATGAGAGTAGGAATTGGGACCGCCCACTCTAAGGGAGTATTGTAGCTGAATGGCTGCAACCGTTCTGTGACTTGATTTGCTCGACCAATACGCTATTAGAAAATCAAACGGGGAGTTCTTTCCTATTTCACAGGCAGCCGCATGCGGAAAAAAAACTTTCTGAATAAAAATAACTTCCAAATTTAAAATTGGATGTACACATATTGGAACCTAATTGGCTAATTGGCGTTGTTTGTGGGCTACTTAACAACGTGTTAGTTATTTCTTCCTGCTCATTACATTCATGTTGCCTGCAATTCTTGTTATTGCTCCAATGTATGGATGAGCCCTATCTTTCAATTACTGTAAATGTAACGTGAAGATGCAAATCTTCATAGAATAAGCATGTAAGCCTAATAAAAATAGTCTTATCTTGAATTGTACAGTGAATTTGTGAATATTTGTTTCAAATTTGTGAATGACGAATAGCCTACTTGATTTTGAATATTTTACTAATCATTCATTTTGTTGGTAAGCCCTATTGTTGTTGTACGGTTTTGTTGACAAATGAAGTGACCAACCATGCTCTACAAATCACTACCTACAAATGCATCCTGAAGAGAATATACTGATATTAACTTATTCGCACTGAAACTATTAGAATGTGATACGGATATTATTAATGGATGGGTGATATTAATTCAATGATCTGATCTCAATTACAGGCCCTGGGTATTCAAGGTGTTTGTTTGACAAGTTGACAAATTGTCTCACAATGCACACGTTTATTTACGACAACTTCAATAACCAGAGTGCATGTCATGCAGCTCAAGTAACGGGCAGGTAACACAGGTCTACTATAGACTACAATGTTGGTGTACATATACGTTATGTATAAGAGAATGTATTTAACAGGGAGATGCATATTATACCTAAATAGAATCGGAAATGATTTCCTTTCCTTGGAAATTGCCTTCAATACAGCGTAACTAAATTTGAAAATTCAGTGACATATTCTCAGCTATTTAAGCACATGTATGTTTAGTCCGTCAATAGACTTATTCGCGTAATAGTTCATGTGTATTGAACAATTAAAATTAAACTACGTAAATGTCAAACGACGATTTATACATAACTTCGCTCCTCGTCGAGATTCTCCCGCTTATATTGGAAATATACGCCCGCGCGAAGACGACCAAGAGTCCCGAACACTGATCAGTGGTCCCGAATCTGTTTCGACCAACCAGAACGGTTGAAAACATACACGGTATTCAAATTCAAATATCGTTGAAAATCGTAGCTGTGTCGGTAAATTATAACATGTTTGATCAAATATGTCTTCACAAGAAATCATTGATATGAAATAATAATAATAATTATATTCATTGATTGATTGATTGATTATTGATTCATGCATACAAATGTACACTGGTATGGATTGCGTCAAATTAAAAGGATGAAAGGAAATATTACCGTACACTACGGTATTCGCGACATGAGAATCTAGATTCTGGTTCATACACGAATAATATAGGTTCATATAGTTTATATAGATAGAACTGAATATGAGGGGACATCGTTATTTTTAGTATGATGTTGCAAAGGGTAACATTTAGACTGCTTTCTTACCAATTGAACAATATTTGAATTTTCGCTTTCACCTATTAACCAAAATGAATTTTAACCCTTTTGATTTGCCATTTCTGAAGTAGGCCTATGTCAACTTGGCTCCCCACCTTTGAAAAGATTTGAATCTTTCATTATGTTATTGGAATGTACTCATTCATTTCAAAAGGCTCAGTGACTGAGACACTTGGTCGATTGATTATCACACTGAACGGTCATTCAGGAGACCGGGGTTCGATTCCCGCCATGGTTGACCATCCTGCAGGGGTTTTCGTGGTTCCCTCTGTGGTTCAGGTCAATACTGGGATGATTCCAATAGGACTTCTTCCCGCTATCCAAGAACATTTCAAACATTTCGAAACATTCCAAACATCCAATATGGTATCTTGTTATCAACATCTCATCTTGTATCAGAAGTATTCTACAAGGAATCATGTGAGCCATTTTTCTAATTATTCAATATTCACACTTTGCCATGCATAGGCCTATACATCCTCATACACAATTTTATGTTTTGGAAAATAGATATATATCTCACGATATCGATGCTGGACATAGTCGAGACATTCAAATAAATTATAGAAGTACCCCTCAAGTGATGAAGTGCAATCCATCTATTAAAACCAGGCCTGTACATTCACTTCCTTAATATGCTACCGTACCGCTCTTAACAGATTCAGTTAAATTACGTCATAAAGCTGCCTGATAGATGAATGTTACTGTAACTTATTATAGTGTGAGAGAGTTTCTACAGGAATAAGTAAATTGATTTTATTTATTACCTAATTCTGTGTAGGCAAAATAAATGATAGTTCGAAACGAAATCTGTTTCCTAATAACATGTCATCAATATTGACTATTCTCTACACCTCCACTATGTATTGTATAATGTGTACATAGGTTATTTATACAATTATCAATTACTACCTTCATTTGATGCCAAGACCTTTCAATTGATACTCATTCTCTCACGAGCGGAGTTGAAACTGTTACAGTGATAGGACGAGTAGAAATCAAACTTGCTTCCGTGTGAAATTCTGAAACATCCTGTAAGTATGCAACCAAAACAACGCCGATGTCACATAAGATGCCTAGTACATCCACGGCGCAACCTGACGGGAGTTCAATGTACTACGTGCTATCGAGGGTCACAAAATCAAAGCACAGAAAAACTTCACAAAACCCGTTTCGAGGTACAGTAAATCAAAGTACAGTTTCCACACTTTGAGGAACAGTATATCAAGGGACACAAAAATGATCTTGAATATGGTTGAAAAGGGTACTAGTATTGTGACCCTTGATATACTGTACTTTCCTTTTCTGTCCCTTGAAAATGTGGAAACTGCACTTCAATATAGTGTGCCTTGAAAAGATTTGTGTCCAAGTTGAGAAACTGTACCTTGAAAATATTCGAGGTTTTTCTGTTCTTTGTTTTTGTGACACTCGAATTGTATAGTGTACTTCAATATACTGTACTTCAAATTAACGAAACCCCAGTTGTGGATATAGTGTCCCTTGATTTTGTGTACCTTGTATAAAAGCAGAACGAGCTCTCATATGGTGAAAGTGTACCTTGATATTGTGTACTTTGCTTTTCTGTCCATCAATATAGTGACCCTGGTTTTTCTGTCCCTCGTTTGTACAGCGCATGCGCACCACCCGAGTTCAAATATTTGAACTTTGAACCTATATATTGTTTCACTCAAATGAGATATAGATACTTGATATCTACTCATCTTCATTCACACTTATATTTCCTTCATTAATTATCAATTACCTGTCAGATCTGGATATAACTACTTACTAGTACATCTTTAATTACTTGATAAATTACATGTTTAACTTCATATTTTTTCAAACACACTTATGTTTTTAAAACTTACCACCTTTTTTTCTCTGCACCTGACCTACTTGTTTACCCCCACTCTAAAACCATGACCACCCTTTCTAGCCAATACCTGACCATCACCCCACCCAGCATCCCTAAAAAATTGGTATAAAAGAAGCTGTTTTTGTAGTAAAAAGACAGAAGTTATCCACCTTCAATAGCTCTCTCTTCACCCTTTGAGATTACATATCTCAGGGCTCTTCTCTTCACCCTTTAAGATTACATATCTCAGGGCTCTTCTCTTCACCCTTTGAGATTACATATCTCAGGGCTCTACTCTTCACCCTTTGCGATTACATATCTCAGGGCTCTACTCTTCACCCTTTGAGATTACATATCTCAGGGCTCTACTCTTCACCCTTTGAGATTACATATCTCAGGGCTCTTCTCTTCACCCTTTGAGATTACATATCTCAGGGCTCTACTCTTCACCCTTTGAGACTACATATCTCAGGGCTCTTCTCTTCACCCTTTGAGATTACATATCTCAGGGCTCTTCTCTTCACCCTTTGAGATTACATATCTCAGGGCTCTTCTCTTCACCCTTTGAGATTACATATCTCAGGGCTCTACTCTTCACCCTTTGAGATTACATATCTCAGGGCTCTTCTCTTCACCCTTTGAGATTACATATCTCAGGGCTCTACTCTTCACCCTTTGAGATAACATATCTCAGGGCTCTTCTCTTCACCCTTTGAGATTACATATCTCAGGGCTCTTCTCTTCACCCTTTGAGATTACATATCTCAGGGCTCTTCTCTTCACCCTTTGAGATTACATATCTCAGGGCTCTTCTCTTCACCCTTTGAGATTACATATCTCAGGGCTCTACTCTTCACCCTTTGAGATTACATATCTCAGGTTCTATTCTTCACCCTTCGAGATTACATATCTCAGGGCTCTCATCTGTTCTATTCTTTATTAAATTCTATTCCTAATTGCATCTCATTTTCTTTTGTCACCCCTTGAAGAAAAACATATGGTTGTGTGCTACGGATAATTAATATATATATATGTGTGTACTTTGTATAAAACTGATGATCTACGACCAATAAGACTCAGATTGTATCTAAATATGAATACGTCTTGGTAAGTGTGTACGAGACCCGAGACCTTCTTCCCGGATCTGATAGCGACTAGTTGACGTTAGAGTCAAGTCCACGTGCCAATCATATAAACCTATCAACTAAATTATTTTATTTTCTCTCAATTGATTATACATTTTATTTGTCTTATAAATCTACTGAACAAATTGGTTTCTTTTTTATTCTCAATTATTCAATTTTCATCGGATCCGCCCAGCGGCCCCGCGACATAAATGGTGACAGCGGTGGGATTTGCATAAAAATATCCTCCTATCAGATTCGGAATAATTCACTAAATATTTTTTTTCCATCTCAATAATTTTTTTTTTGAATTTTCTAATTTTTTTCAATTCTTTTTTTTTCTCTCCCTCACTTTCTATCATAATGGATAACCAAGAAAATCACAATGAGAGAAGGGAAGAACCAACTCCACCCCGAGAACGTAGTAATGTAGGCGGTATAATGAATATAGTTCAGAAATTCTCAGGACTACCAAATACGCTCCCCCTTACCGAGTTTCTCCGTGAACTAGATTCAGCCAGTGTCATAGGAAACTGGAGCGCTAAACAAAGGCTGACAATATTTGAACTTCGACTAACGGGACCCGCAGCAGACTATTATGAAACCAACCCTGAGTTTCAAACCGCAGAGTGGGAGCACGTAATAGCCTCATTTAAAAAATGGTTCAAAGTAGTACCCAGTAGAAAAACGCCTTACACATCTTTCTTCCAATGTACTCAACTACATGGAGAGACTGCAAAGAACTTTTTGACTAGAATACGTGAAGCCGGAATGGTTTCAGCTCCACCACGCCCCAGATCAGAGGACCCACTCAACCCATACTCTGCCGAACAAGCCACAAACAGGACTTTTATAGAAAATGCCGTACTGTCCATCTTCCTCGACGGTTTGAGAGAGGACAATGGTAGGACACAAATCATCCTCCAGTCTCCACAAAACATGCACGACGCCTCAGAACTGGCGGATCTCTATGAAACTCAGCGATTAGATACTCACAGAGTTAAAGCTATATCTAATCTTACCCTGCAAAATTCAAATACAGACAAAACTGACACAAAGGTCCCAAAAGTAAAGAAACCATTAGGTACGCCACCCCCTAACACAGAACAACAAGCGTCAGACTTTAGGACACCACCACCACCTCCTCCCGCGGTAATCACTTGTTTTCGATGTGGCGGCAGAGGACATTACGCAACGGTTTGTCCCACACCCTCCGAACAAGCAGCTCCCAGTCCACAACAATTTTCGACAACGCGGAATCAAGTACCTGGGTACGACCAACAAAAGGTATGCCGATACTGCAAAAAGATTGGACACCTGATAAACGAATGCCGTATGTATAAATTCTATACAGGCAATCAAGGTCAAAATAAAAAACAAACTCAACCTAATTACCCACCATGGTATAACATGCAAAACTACCCTCCCCAAGGACCAAACCCAGCTTGCATGCCCACCGTTTCCCCCTCAGTTCAATCAAGCACCGAATTTCCCCCGGGCTCAGCCTAAAGCCTTCAACCGCTAGAGCCTATGAACAGATCGTAGCAAATTCAAACATACAGATAACACCAGTGTCACACAAACCTAGCATACCCATTTACATTGTTGGCACACCTGAATCAAGTCAAAGAATATATTATCCATGCTTGGTCGATACCGGTGCCGATGTATCTATAATCCACGAATCCGTTCTCCTTGAAGGAAACATACCTATAAAGTATACACCCCGAGAAATCTTCTCAGTTACAGGCGACCCACTACCTATCATCGGCGAGGCTGACGTAAATGTCCGATTAGGCTCCAAAACATACTCGTTCCCATTTATTGTGGGTAAGCAGCAGCTCGATATGGGCGAAGGCGGGATAATCGGCTTCGATATTTTCAACCACTTTAAACTTAGCCTGGACGGTTCACAGAAATGCCTAATAGACGGGAATAATAGGGTTCCTTACGGAAATTCGCAAGTTTCTTCCATATGGGCAACTAAAAGTACCACCATCTTACCACCTCAATTCTCAATAAGCGAAGTGGAAGGTGATCTATTCACATCATCCCCTGAAAGCTCACTTGCACATTGTATATCAGAGGATCTGCATATGACCAGAGGACTTGCCCTCCAATTCAGAAACCAATTTCACAGACTGGAAGAACTAAAAACTCAGACCAGGTCTATAGGTAAAGTGCTATTTCTCAAAGACAACAATCGGTACCTGTATTATCTCATCACTAAATCTGAATCAACAGACAAACCAACAACTACTGACTTCTTGTTGACCCTCCAAAATTTAAAACACCATTGTGAGGTACACCGTGTCACGAAACTTGCCATTCCTCAACTAGGTTGTGGACTAGAGCAACTCAGTTGGCAAGAGGTGAAAGATGCTATTACCAATATATTCCAGAAAACTAACATCCATGTAACGGTTTATAAATATACTCCAACAACCCCCGAAAAACAAAAGCTGACTCAAACTCCGAACAACCTAGAAAGTGCATACCCTACTAATTCACCAGTTGCACTTCCTACCTTGAACAAAATAAATGTCTCTTCAACTGACAGCCAACTTCAAACAGAACTAACGATGACAACTAACAGAACCTCTGTTCGTATTACTACACAGCTGAAAATTCCCCCTCGGTGCGAATACCTATGCTCGGGCAAACAAAAAAAAAGTTTAGCCACCACTACCGACACCCCCGCGCCAATACTATTTGAACCACACGAAATAACTTCACATGGACTAAGTTGTGCTAGAGTATTGACTTACAAACGAAAGGATTTGACCCTTCAAATTAGAATATTAAACGTAACTAATCAAGAGCTAACTATCCCGGCAAACACAGTCATCGGATGCGCTCAAACCCTGGACGAACCAACTCAATCAGCCTCATTCTGTAATAGTGGGCAACGAATCGCTACCATAACCACTGGTGCTAATACCAAGGAACAAGGTCAATCAAAAGCCGAACGCGAAACCCTCATTACAGAGATGTGCCAACTGAATCACCTACCTACCTATCAACAAGAGTCAATAAAAGAACTCCTGTTCAAATACACAAATCTTTTCTTTCTCTCAGGCGATGACATAGGCAAACACCCAAACGTCCAACATCGGATAGAGACGGGAACCGCATTGCCCATTAGAAGACCTCCTTATCGTATTCCTCAAACTCAGCGAAAAATTGTCGAAGACATAATAGCTGACCAATTCTCCAAGGGGATCATTGAACCTTCCCACTCACCTTGGGCCGCCCCTATGCTTCTGGTACCCAAACGCACTATTGATGGAAAAAAAGAATTTAGAATGGTATGTGACTACCGCCGTCTAAACGAAGTCACCGTTAAAGATAGTTATCCCCTACCCAATATACCAGAAACCTTAGATCTCCTCGCTAATGCTCAGTACTTCACTACCTTAGATCTTCACTCGAGCTATAACCACATAGAAATAGCACCCGAAGATGTCGCAAAAACAGCCTTTTGCACCCCCACCGGGCTCTGGCAATACAAACGTATGCCCTTTGGTCTTTGTAATGCCCCTAGTACTTGGCAAAGACTAATAGATACCGTTCTCAGTGGATTAACTGGCAACTCCGTCCTTATCTATTTAGATGATCTAATCATTTGGTCTGCCACCGTCGAAGAGCATATCACTAAACTAACCGCGGTATTAGATCGATTACTAGACGCTAATCTAAAACTTAGGCCTGATAAGTGTCATTTCCTACAATCAGAGGTAGAGTACCTAGGACACCGGATCACTGCCGACGGCGTGAAAACCAATCCCCGTACCATTAGTGCCATCTTAGAATACCCACAACCCACAAATCTCGAAACCATACGCGGTTTCCTCGGGTTAACCGGATATTATCGGAGATTTATTCCTAACTATGCTCAAATTGCCAAGCCCCTCACTCTTTTAACAAAAAAGGATACCCCATTCAATTGGAAACCTGAACACGCAGAGGCCTCTGAATCACTTCGCACCTCCCTTTGTACCGACCCAGTCTTAATCTATCCAGACTTCACAAAAGATTTTTCACTAACTACGGACTCACCAGGATTTGCAATAGACGCCGTACTATCTCAGAAAATAGATGGTCAAGACAAACCCATCGGATATGCTTCTCGGCAGCTAAATACAGCCGAATGTAACTATTCTACTTCTGAAAGGGAACTACTTGCCGTACTCTTCGGTATTAAATTCTTCAACTGTTACCTGTACGGTAGATTCTTCACAGTTTACACAGACCACAAATCACTGAAATGGCTGTTATCACTCCCTAGGCCTAATTGCAAGCAGACACGTTGGGCACTCACCCTCGCTGAGTATACTTTTTCCGTGGAACACCGCCCAGGCAGCTCGATATCTCATGTAGATGCCCTCTCGCGACTCCGCGTTAATGTTAACAGGGGAACACCCATTGCACCAGTAGAACCACTACTTGACCGTCAACAAATCAAACATGAACAAGATAATGATGCGGATACTCAAGCAATTGTTAAACACCTCGAATCGCATCCTCCTAACGAGCCCACCTTTTACTTTGATCAAGAAGACATTCTTTATAAATATAGCACAGACCCAGATCACAACGACCGTTTAGTGGTACCAGTCTCACAAAAAAATAAAATCCTTCGCACCTAAACCACGACCTCCCATTTGCCGGTCATGCGGGTAAACATAGGACAACTGACCTAATATCTTCCCGTTTCTATTGGAAAGGAATGCATAAAGACATTGCCACCTACTGCACAAATTGCATGTCATGTCAAATGCGAAAAAATCCTGTGGGCCATGTCCGAGCACCCTTACAGCGATTCGATGAGGTGACTCTTCCCTGGCAACGAGTTTCAATGGACATTGTAGGACCTATGACAACGACAAAACGTCAAAACCGTTATCTTCTCACGTACGTCGATCACTTCACTAAGTACCCAGTTATTGTTCCGATTCCTAACATAACTGCCCGAACGGTAGCACAAGCCTTTGTCACAGAAGTTATTACTCAGTTTGGCTGCCCAGAAACCTTACTTACAAATAGAGGGGGCCAATTCACTGGAAACATGTTTACTGAGACCTGTAAACTCCTCCACATAAAAAAACTACTCACCCAAGCCTACCAACCTTCAAAAAATGGCGCCGTAGAACGCATCCATAGAGTCATTGCCGACATTATGTCACACTATGCGGAAGAATCATCGGAATGGGATCAACAGGTTCCTTATGTTCTCTTTGCTATGAGAAGCAACATCTCGAGCACCACTGGTTTCTCACCTTATTACCTTCTCCATGGTTTTGATATCAACCCACCATTCGATACAATAACTCGACCATTAGAAACCCCTCAGGATGATCATTATCCAACAGAACTTCACGCTAAACTAAACCGAGCATTTATACAAGCCAGAACTAACATTTCACGCAGCAAAGAGAAAAATGAAAAATATTATAATAAAACCAGTGAACCAGTCGACATCAAAATCGGTGACTTGGTCTTATTATACACCCCGGTAGTCAAAAAGGGCATCACCCGCAAGCTAGGTCGCTTATGGAACGGGCCATATCGTGTAATTACTCAACTCGGTCCAGTGGACTTCACCGTACGTCACGTTTACAACAAAAAAATAATTTCTACCCATGTCAACAGATTAAAACACTTCCATTCTTTTCACCCTGAGCATTTCAATGACGACCTCACCCCTATCACAGTACACATGGACGAACTAGACGAGGACGATCCACCAACCATTCAAACTCACGACAACACAATACCTGTCACCTTCGACCCTGAAGATGATTACCTTCCAACTATACAAGGCAACAACAACACCTCTACACACTCATTTTCTTACAATGTAACTGATACCAGCATGAGCCCCCCACCTTTCTCTCCAATCACACCTCCACCCAGATCTCCCCCCCTAGACTCTTCATTTTTACCAACAACCTCCACCCCCCTACAAACCCAACACATAGACCGAGGTTTTAACCTACCACCCTTCACAACCACCAAAGAAACAACACCGACACGTTCACTTTCTACACGATACAACTTGAGAAATCTCGTACCTCGATCATTTAAAACCAAATCTAGTTCTAGGTCAACAAAAAAATAAAATGAATACTCACACCTGTCATTTTTTTTTAGATACCATTAACTCACAATGCTACTCCCATTGTTGCTAATCGCCGCGATTGCCTCTGTAACGGGAGAAGATAACTTCGACAAAGGAATACTGTTCGCTAGGGATGACGACATCCTCTTAACTGGATCAAAGTGGACCATATCTATGGACATAAACATTCATGAATATCAGACAGTACTAAATACCTTTCGCGACCATGTCTCCCGAATAGATTATATAGTTTTGCCAAACACAACAAAGGAGTTTAAATCATTTGTACAAGACATTAATAAAATAATCGGGGATGAGAAAAACATGTCAGCCGAATTGGCAAGAGAAACACAGAGACAACTTGACACTATCATTTACACACTAGCACCACCTAACACCCAACCCAATGAACGAAAAAAGCGATCTCTTATAAACTTAGGCGGTAAGATATCAAAATTTCTGTTTGGCACAGCCGATATAGACGACATCGAACACTTTATAAACAAATTCACTTCCTCAAATCAAACAACCAAGCTATCACACACATACTAGAAGAACAGCTAACATATATAAATAGTTCACATGTGACAGGAATCACCAATTCACAACATATTGCAACTCTAGCGACCGCATTTCAATCAATGACTGACAAAATGTTTTCAGTAGAAAATATGCTAATCCGGAATAAAGAAGTAACCGACTTTGCAACAACTAACTTACTTCTCATATTCAAGCTAATTTCCGTGCAATGGAAAATACAATCCACACTATAAGGGAAGACATTAATCGTTTCCAACCAGCTCTAGCTTTGACAGCTCAAGGAAAGTTAAGCCCTTATTTTATTACCCCATTTGAATTATTGGAATTACTATCAGATATTAATCCACAATTACAACATGGATTCAGCCTACTAACTAATTTAGACATTCAATCAATGTATACATATTATAGTATTGCAAAAGTATCAATTATTGCTATGAATACACATTTAAGATTATTCGTGGAAATTCCAATGAAAAGCGACAGTAAATACTTTCATTTATAGCGTGCGTTGCCACTACCACACCCCCTACCCAATCGTACACTGTCACTTGTCATACAACCGACAGATACAGTTCTAGCTGTCACACCAGACAATGAATATCATTACGAGTTGAATAGTCAAGACTTAGCTAAATGCTCCACAGGCATTATTCCAATTTGCGAGCCCTTACAGCAAATCTATAGAACAAACAGTAGATCTTGCCTCTTTTCACTATTCATAGGAGATGAAGCGAAAACGAAACAATTCTGTCAAACTACAATTCTGATCAACCCAGCCCCCATATTCTATCGCTTGACAGGTGCTGACGTCTGGGTATACAGTGTTCAGACAGAATCCCTTACAATTCACTGCCCACATTCTCCGACAGACCGAGACCTTAGCTCCCAAGTGACTACCATAACGGGAAATGGCCTGTTGAATATTCCCGCTAATTGCCGTGCGATGGGCGATACTTTTGTACTATTATCCCATGCATCACAGACAATTTCACACATAGATAAAATAGGACTGCGCATTCCGAAAATCCCCGACTTATATCACCTCACATTCAACAATTCCAAAAGTGATATTGTGAAAAATAGGTGTTAAACTCACTAAACTTACCTTTTTCCAAATAGACGTCGCTCCCTTCAACAACGTCTACTATCATAATTGTAACTCGCTTGGCCAGTGCAGAGGCGGGTAACACGAGGCGTGATGGGGGGAGGGTTATTAGAATAGGTTGTCGAAAAGTGAAAGATAGGCAACTGAATACAGGCTATGGAAATGAGTTTATTTAGGAAATTTAGAATTACAAGAAAAGTTAAGTAAATAAAGATTCGGTACTCATCCTCCCTCAGACACGGTCGGCGTTATTATCAAGAAATTGGCATCGTCGGTCTCGTCGGGTCCACGCTCTCCTCCCTCTCTTCTCGTCGACGTCTGATCTTCTTCCTTCACTGGTTTCAACTGTTCTCTCTCTCCACCGTGTCATTCACACTTCCCGTTGTCGATCACGTTAATCTCGTTACCTACGCCTCCGCCTGGCTTCGCTAGGCGCGGCTCTACGGGCGATTTAGTCCCTCGATAGGCCTGGTCATGGATTGATACCGAGTCCTGACGATATTGGGACTCAGTCCTGCGAATATTGGGACTGAGTCCTGACAATATGAACAATACATTCGGCACGCCCAGTGACATTTTACAAATAATTGATATTCTATCACTCTCAACGACATCACACCCCACCCAACTACCAATAGCCCGATGGAAAAAAGAACTTCAACTCCTACAAAATCCCATCTGGTATGACCTACCGACTACGACATACATACACTTTTCATTATCTCTCTTTCTCGTAATTATGTTTATACTCATAATACTATTCCAAAAATATCTATTTTCAGTAATAAAAAAATGTGAAAAAAAAATAACCCAACATTACAACCGGACCAACAGATGACATTCTTTCCACCCCCACCAACTTCCAGACCATCTTCACTACCCTACGCTAGTACATCTTATTGTCCCGTGCAAAACACAGCACTGACAATTAAAGAAGTACAAGAGACCGAACCAAGGAAGCACACATCGGTTTACCCAAAACTACCGATTGGTTATTGAAAATATTAAAACTTACTTATATAATATTGTCACGGCCATGCCGTGACAATATTATATAAGTAAGTTAAGTTATAAGTAAGTAAGTTAAGTAAGTAAGTTATAAGGAACCTAGCTGTCACCCCACTTATTAACACAACGACAACGACCTCAAGTGATAACTGTCACTCAGCATAATACAGCTGCGCGACACCTTATCAGAGTGACCAATACGTGTACTAGAGTAATCACGCCTGAGAGGCATCTTACCTATACTCACTCTCACTTCCGCCCAGAACATCCGACGATCTACATGTAATGTAATAAGTGTGCAACGTGTGTGTGTGAAGATGAGGACCGCCTTCGAGATCTACAATCAATAACTCGGGCGCACGTCTTGTATGGAGCAGATCAACCGCTCGATGAGTATAATGTTAAATAACTATTTTTACTAATTATTATTCTGGAAGGGTTATTTGGTTAGCAGGCTTTACTATGGTTGAACGACAGATACGGAATACGTGTCAACACCAGTATCTTCTTGTTACGCAGATGCTTACTCAGCATTTGCATCATCTTCGTTCACCAATAAATCAATGTTAGTTATTCCACCGACTGTGCCTAATTCCATCAGATAGTATCCCCGACAATAGTCAATCTAGGATGACCACCTTCCCTTTCGCATGCCAAGCGATACCTAATCCAAGCTCCCACAAGTATGAGCTACATTTCCCACTTCACTGATTATAAGTAGGTATTATAAGTTAACCTATAATAATTTAGAAACCACTTATCTTCGTGACAATTGGTGGAGGTGCGGGGCACTAGATTTGACAATTAGTCGAGGTGCTGTGGCTAGTTTCGACATTCGGCGGAAATAAGTAAATCCCAACGCAAAAGTCATTTTTTTTTTTTTTTTTTTTTCCTATGCAAGTTTTTTTTTTTTTAAGGGAAGTGTGGTAGTTTAATAAATAAGTGCTTGCTCTAGCATGAGAAATCAAATGCGATACATGTATACACAGGTCAGAGTTTTATCAAATGTCACATAGAAATATTAAGGTAGACTTATGTTTGAGGAACAAGTATGGCGTCGTACAGGGCACAGCTACACTGACAAATAACACAAAACAGACAGATAGCATTGCAGCAAGGGAAATTGACAATACGCAGTTTGACGCACGTTCTCCTTCACCGGACTTGCATTTAACACCTAACGAATTAGCCGATCTTGACGTGTTCTTCAAACCCACACCAAAACCGAGGTATACAGTAATAGATAGCGATAGCGACACACCAGAAGAAGGTGAAGAAACCGTAGTCAAAACAGTAGGGAATCCAGGGAAAGCAGGATTAGAGGATAGTTCATTCATCTACAACAGGGCGTACAACGGTCTAGAGAACCTACGCACAAGTCGCCGACTACGTAATTTATCGCCAGAGCATCAGCTTCTACGTTCACATTTTCGTAAACGGGCTAGCAGCGTGGGTAGTGTTTTAACACCGATTATAACGACAGAGAAGGAGTACACGATGTTCCCATTCACGTTTCTTCAAGCAGAGAGGTTCGACGACAGGCGGGATAATATCGAAGACTGGCTCAAAGACTTCGACATCGTCGCGAAAGCAAACAAATGGACGGACGACGACAAGAACAATCAGCTCAAATATTACCTTCGGGGAAGCCACGGCCGACGCTTACAGGAAATAGAAAAGAAGCATGAACGATCGATACAGGAGGGAGGAAAGATAGCACCACTGCCTTACGCCACTGTGAAAGAAAGTCTACTCAAGTGTCTGAGCGGTGACCACGAAATCGCGAAGCTAGAAGAAAAATTAAGACGCCGACTACAACGTGACGACGAAGAAGTTGAAGATTATGTGTTTGACGTCGAAATGCTATGTGACAAGCTCAGTCCAATCATGACGGAGAAGGAAAAAGTACGCCGTATATTAGGAGGTCTACGCACAGAGATCCTCGAGAGAGTGACAATGCACGATAACAACACAATGGAACAACTACGCAAGAATGTAAGCAGAGCAAAAGAAAGCAGTTTCCATCTTCGACAACACGACAACAGATTAAGGATGGTGCGTGAAGACTATCAGCGTGATCGATCGAGCAATATGCAAGCAACGGTTTTAGATGAATTAAGAAGTGAACTGAAAAACGATTTCAAAACCGAATTGAAGAATCTACAACAACAATTGACAGCAATGCTCTCGGTACAAAATCAACATCAACAAGTCAATGCTATGACATCAGCTGTGCAGTCTAATCAACACAACATATGTCACGGACACTGCACGCCTTGCACATTCGCCACTTGCGCTGTCAACCAGACTCAAGACGTCAGGCAAGTACACTCTGCACCGCAAGAAAAGTCCAACTATCGTCAGGGGTACAACAACAACCAAAACCTGAGACGGTCAAACAACTCTTTTGGCAATCAACGACAACAACAACGGCCACGGCAACAACAACAACGGCAAGCGGAGCAACGACACGACTACTATAGAGATGCATATCAACGTCAGCTACCCTATTGCATACTGTGTCAAGAAAGATGTCACGCAACCAACCAGTGCCCTTCTTTGGATATAGCCAGACAAGCAATACCGCGCAGTCAAGGAAGAAGTTCGGGAAACGATCAACCACGGGCGTAGAACAGGGTAACGCACCGCGGGGAAACAACATCAATTACACCCCTGCACCGAACGAGGACAGTATGGATGACGGCATGGAGGAAAGAAACACACAAGTCAAGAGGGTACAAGAAGATAATCAACCTCGACCAGTAGAGATACATATTGATTTGATTCGACCAGCCAAGCTAATGCACACGAATACGACGATAGAAGGCAAGTCAATCAACGCATTATTTGACATAGGAGCAGCAGTCTCGTGCATCGATGAAAGATTGGTAGGTCATCTCAAGCACACTAGTCTGGTAGGCATGATCTTTTCAGCAGCAAATGGCTCGCGTATGAAAGCCGCAGGAGAAGTTCTCGTCAGTATCGAACTAGGTAACGTATCTTTCCAAATACCGATGGTAGCAATTCACGATCTGGCAACACCAGCGTTGCTAGGTTTAGATTTCTGGGTAGGAAGAGACGCCCAATTTGACTTGTTAAAAAGGGAGGTACACTTCAGACACAACAATCTAACGGTGACTATACAATACACGCATGGTAATCCAGATGACGTTACGTGCCACAATCACGACTTCGTGGAGATAACGCAAATACTACTAGAGGACGTCGACAGTCCTTGTCGACTATGCACAACAGAGGCTATCACCATACAGGGCAACACAAAAGTTATGTGTAAGGTAGAAACGTCAAAACAGCTGTCAGTTCTGTTGATACCAAATGGTGTATTATTCCGCAACAAGAAACTATTGACACCGTGTGCACTGTTCACCCCGACTACATTTAAGGAGATGCAAATAGCTAATACCTCGCATATTACCAGAAGTCTGAACAAAGGATTCGAACTGGGAGAAATACATGAGATCCTGGAGATATACGACGGCAGTAACGGACAGACACAAGAGTCACATGCCGTCAACATAATGGAAGGAACCACGGAGGAAAGAACGGGAGTTTTCAGACATTCAACAAATGAATTAGTCGACCTGGACATAAATCCAAAACTGGAGGCTGAACAGCAAGAGAAGGTGATCGATTTATTACAGGACAACGCCATAATTGACTAACATGTAATAGCATGAGAAATGTACATAAAATAGCATAAGAAAAGCGTACATAGATACTAGACACACTTTAGGGTCGGACAAACCATTAATTTTTAAAGGAACATGAGGTTCGATGATTAAAACCAAGACAAGTCAGTTCATTGACAAAAAGGAGGGCAATGAGGAAATAAGCTTACACACGATTGAGATAAATATATGACAGTCGAAACAAGAATAGCAGGGATATAGATCGAAGTCAATACAAACATACGAGGAAACCATAAATAGGGACAGTTACACATATACACATACTTCGACCTTATTCACCCACAACGCTCAAACGAAGGATATAACGCCCCATGTAAAGGAACATGTACCAAATACGAAACTCATAATTGGTTACTATACAAAAGCTAATATATACAGCAGTCTAGTACACACCAGAGTAGATATACCCTAGTCCTAGGTTCGATTACGGTTCACACCACATTACGATAACCATAGGACGAATAAACACAACATCAACACGAGTTTGGATAAAACTGTAGTTCTAACACCACGGATGGTTGAATATACAATTAAGGCCTATTGCGATATTCACAGGCTGAAAGGGGACAACTTCTTAGGGTTACTTGACCGAATTAACATTGTCAATCATCTCAGTTTTCAAGCGGAATAATCTTCGAGTACTCCCAAAATAATTAAGTGCGACCTGTATGCGAAGGTCTGCGAACTTGAATTCTGAAACGATACTTTGATTTAGTTCACATAGGAGAAGTAAGCTAACAAGGGTTTAAGGTACCCGAAACATCTAGCCAAAGACACACAGACCATCAGCGGCTAGAACACTACATTATCACTTCCAAATACGGAAACAAACTTCGGATAGACAGAAATATTGAGAACTAAATATACCTGATTCCAATATACGTACAAACATACAAGATTAAGTACATGACACAATAGTTATATCCAAGTAGTTGTGTACGGCAAAGGGGGAGATTTATGACACACAAGCAAGTCGCTAATCTCATTATTTACACTGACTTCGATTAATAATACGCCCACACCAATAACAAGTATAACAAAAAATTATTCATTCGATTAGGTTTGCTGTCATGTTAAAATATCAAATACGCTACGGAATCACATTGTGTAGAGAGTAAGTTAGTTCTATGAAGGTGCAAATACGCTCCAAGAACGATACTCTTATTTTTTGTAAGTTTATCTCGGATTTCACTGACGAGCACGTTATAGTGCAACAGTGTAATCACACATCCTTTCCTTCTCGTCCACCACCCAGACACAAGAACGAACATGTAAATATCTCTAAGCTAACTATGTACCGTATACATCCTACGATAATTATGTATGTATTTTATTTTTAATTCTATAGTCATAAATACAAATAGATATAGTGGGAAAATTTGTTGTATTCATACAAATGTATGTTGGATTAATTTTGAGTTCATACGAATATCTAACATGAAAAATATAACTATATATATAAATAAAAACAAAAAAAAACATGAATAAACGTTTGTCATCATTATGCTCTATCTCAACGTACACCTCACGATACAGAAAATCTTGGATTAAAATCCTGGTAACAAATAATTTGTGTCATTGTTGAAGTTATTTAACCAACCACGTGTCATGCATAACATTGTCATGAAAATAGCTTTAAAGGGACAAATAAGAGACACAGCAGTTACTACAATTATTCTGGAGGTGATACAGTTGAAACGTGAGATAATGTTATATCACCCATGACTACAAAAAAAACAAGGAAAAAAAATCATAATTCAGAATGTATAATAATTATAATTTCATGAAGTTTCTCTTATGCAAAGAAATTAATTGTTGTTTTCAAAGTTATAGAAATGTATGTCGTACCGACGAGTGGAGCACTTGTTCAGGCAACCACACACGTCACACAGGGTGACGGCGAATGCACGCTATATTCGGGGTACATAATACACTCCCGAATATCCAAACCCATGTACGGCAAACGGAGCAAAGCAAGCCAACGTCATCGGATGAGTTTCCCGACCATTGCACAAAGCACATGATCTCCTCGCGCAGACTGTACTTCCACGGGAGTGCAACGAGAAACTTTCTGCAACGTCGTCAACTCGTTGATAACAGGCACACTTCTTCCATCCACACATGCATACTCCAGCCTACATAACAGTGCACAGCTGACACCAAGGGCAAGGAATGAAAAGCTAAGTTTTACAACATTTCAGAATAATTGTTTCTGATCAGTGAAAACGATAACGTATTGGCATATTCAATGTTTTTCTTTCTATTGATTTTCATAGTTTGTTTTCTATTTAGTTCAAGACTTTAGCTTGCCAATTTATTTTTTCTGACTGTTCAAAGTTACGACATAATGAGTGGAAACATTAATAATTGTTCATTCAATTTTAAACGTTATGATACTCAGTCACTGAATGTAGAAACCAAACTCACAAATGACTTTCTATAATTTTTGTTCAACTTTTAGCCATAGCATTCAAAGAGCTGATATACTTTTTGTATTGTATTCAAATCATAATCTTTGCAGCTCTCTCAATTAATTTGTTTAGTATTCATATATATATTTTTACTTGAATTTTATATTACTTTTTGTTTCTACGCTACAACAACATTCAAATGAGAATGTGAATAGCAATTATGGATTAGAATATAAGGTCAGTCTCTTCAAGACATAATAATCAGAATGAATAGGTAACCATGTGCAAATACCACAACTGACAGATGAATGATTTCAATAAGGCAAAGTTACCAGAAAAACATTCGAAAATGTTTTCTTACACATGTTACATCTCAGCATCCTGTCACAGTTGCATAAACATGCTCATATTTACGCACTCATTACTGATACAATAATGATACTTATCATTGTCTATATTCTCAGATTACCATTCATACCATGGATACCATGTATTGCATTTCACTATAACAATTTTGGGAATTATTATAGTCTCATATAAGATACGTCAATATGACAATTAGAGAATACATAAGCCTTCAGCAGGGAGTATTGCAAGACAAATACTTCCATTCCAAGCTACTTATAGAGAATGACAAAGGGAATTTTATACTTATATACTAGCTATAAGAGCCGCAAGTCAATCACCATACTGATCACTTCTGTAATTTTTTCAGTTCCACTGGAACCAACAGAAACCGGACGAGTGCCGACCGCTTCACACGGATATTCGACGGTCAGCCCGCTGACAGCCAAATACCGTGGGGGGACGTTGACAGTCGACGAGAACAACACGATTCAACTAACGACACCACACGAACACCGGATCGAAACTGACTCGTCCAAACTTCAGGATAACTACTTCGTTTCCTTCACTCGTGCTCAAGTGTCCACATATAAAAGTGTTGACTTAATAAAAGTCACTTCTATCAGTGTCACGTGATTATAGTGTTTGTTAGTGAATCGTGTAAACGATTATAAATTTCAGATGATAATTCAAAATCAGAAAAACCTGAACTTGCCAAAGGCTCATATATATATATATTTTTCTCAAGCACATGATTAATTGTGTAGAAAATATTAGGTTATTAAAGTACATGAACAACAATCTTCAATTGATACCAATATATATGTACATGTACAACATTTTTCATAATAATAACTAGTGATTGACAGACAACTGTCATAATGTCTCAATGTCTAACCAAAAGACAAGGTATTAAATATTTAAAATGACTTGCTAGTCATTCAGTAGCAGACTATCAGTAGCTTCAACCTAAGGGAATTTCACTTGTTTAACCAATAATCACATACTAGTGTTCATTTTTATTGTTTTGTTTTACTTTTCAATACCATCGATCTAGATCGTACTGCATACAAGCCGTACTCTGAGTTATTGATTCACATCAAGAAGACGTGGAGGACCGACGAATAACGAGATCACACACGCACACACATAACATCCAGAACTTCCACGACGTTGACGTCAACGAACAGCCGACGTAACGGGACACAACGCTACGAAGAACAGTTTCGTTACATAACAAACTAACCGAAACAGTTTCAATCCAGGACAAACTGTCCAAAGTCTCACGACAGACAACAACCTCAAAGAAGGCCATTCACAAGCCGAAGACGACATCGCTCTCAGAGGAATTTATTACATAACAGGAGAGGACGTCGACGTCAACCGATCGACACCGGAACGTCAGATAACAACCGGGGAGATAAATTTCAAACCAAAACAAACTGTCCGAAATATTCTCGTAACAAACAGCAAAACCAAGGAAGGCGATCTACGAGCCGAACACGACATAACTCTCAAGAAGAGGAGGACCGATACAGATTTCGGGACGAAATCAAAAGGAGAGAGGGTGCTGTCACGGCCATGCCTAACCTAGCTGTCACCCCACTTATTAACACAACGACAACGACCTCAAGTGATAACTGTCACTCAGCATAATACAGCTGCGCGACACCTTATCAGAGTGACCAATACGTGTACTAGAGTAATCACGCCTGAGAGGCATCTTACCTATACTCACTCTCACTTCCGCCCAGAACATCCGACGATCTACATGTAATGTAATAAGTGTGCAACGTGTGTGTGTGAAGATGAGGACCGCCTTCGAGATCTACAATCAATAACTCGGGCGCACGTCTTGTATGGAGCAGATCAACCGCTCGATGAGTATAATGTTAAATAACTATTTTTACTAATTATTATTCTGGAAGGGTTATTTGGTTAGCAGGCTTTACTATGGTTGAACGACAGATACGGAATACGTGTCAACACCAGTATCTTCTTGTTACGCAGATGCTTACTCAGCATTTGCATCATCTTCGTTCACCAATAAATCAATGTTAGTTATTCCACCGACTGTGCCTAATTCCATCAGATAGTATCCCCGACAATAGTCAATCTAGGATGACCACCTTCCCTTTCGCATGCCAAGCGATACCTAATCCAAGCTCCCACAAGTATGAGCTACATTTCCCACTTCACTGATTATAAGTAGGTATTATAAGTTAACCTATAATAATTTAGAAACCACTTATCTTCGTGACAATATATAAGTAAGTTTTAATATTTTTAATAACCAATCGGTAGTTTTGGGTAAACCGATGTATGTTTCCTTGGTTCGGTCTCTATATACCAATTTCTATAGTTATTATTTTATCAATATATATTATATATTGATAAAATAATAACTATAGAAATTGGTATATTTTTTTGTCCTCTTCCAAACCACTGATGAATACACATACAATAAATACTAGTTCGATCAATTCAAAATAAATAAGAATAAAATAAAAGCAGCACCAACATTGCTATCATACTCAAAATCAAATTAATCATAAATATCACTACTAGGAAACAAAAATGTATACGAATAAAACATTCAAATAAAAGTATGCATAAGTATGATAAGTATACAAAACTTCAAGAATTCCATCTTAATTAAACAAGGTATACCTAAACATCAACATTCAAAGAACCATCCCATACCTATAACAATGAAGTACACGACAAGTAACAATACCCACCCAATTACTGTCTCAAACTCCCCCAAACCCCTTTTTTTCTCTTTCAACCCTTCCTCACTGAATCAATTGACCATACACCCTGTGCCAACCAACAAAATCACGAAAACCTCCCCCCCCCCCAACTACCTATTTAACCACGACCAAAATCGATAAAAAATTCAGTCCATCCTTAATTCTGCACGAAACAACATCAAGAAATACAAGAAGAAATAATGGCAAGAGGTCGTCAATCTTGTCACGTTTGCGGTGTCTTCATCAAACGGCACCCACAACCTTTGTGTGAAAGGTTACCCGACGTTACGGCTCCGACATCGAAGATAAACATAATAGAATATGTCAACGACCTCAACAAACAGCCGCCGCCGCAATCAACAACAACAGCCAACCCGCCACAACCGTCAACAACAACCAACCCGCCACAACCTTCAACAACAACCAACCCGCCGCAACCTTCAACAACAGCCAGCCCGCCGCAACCTTCAACAACAGCCAACCCGCCGCAACCTTCAACAACAGCCAACCCGCCGCAAACAACAACACCAGCCAGCCCGCCGCAACCTTCAACAACAGCCAACCCGCCGCAACCTTCAACAACAGCCAGCCCGCCGCAACCTTCAACAACAGCCAACCCGCCGCAACCTTCAACAACAGCCAGCCCGCCGCAAACAACAACACCAGCCAGCCCGCCGCAACCTTCAACAACAGCCAACCCGCCGCAAACAACAACACCAGCCAGCCCGCCGCAACCTTCAACAACAGCCAACCCGCCGCAACTTTCAACAACAACAGCCAACCCACCACGACCTTCAACAACAGCCAACCCGCCGCAAACAACAACACCAGCCAGCCCGCCGCAACCGTCATTTCCCATGAGCCCCCTTTACATGACCGAACAACTGATCCCCAAGGCATACGAGACGAAATGTTACCGGGCGGACTTCTTGCGACACCAGAAGGTATCAACAAGACCATAACCGACGTCATCCACCACCGCGACCCACGCCAACATCTGGTGTGAGTTAACACGTTTGAAACAACAAATCAAACAATTAACCCACACCAGATTGCACAGCAAACAACCGATCCGTTCACCGATGGAGATCCAACTGCGAGGGAGGAACAGCCGCCTCACGCACCGCTACTCGCAGGTCTACGGAAAATATCCAAATTTAAGTCAAGTAATTTCCAAAATGAAAATATATAGGTATATTTTTTTTTCTCTTCTCATATCCTTCACATGATTAAACTCAATAATAATATATTTCTCCGATTCAAATTGTTCAATACTGACGCTTATTCATTGTAGATATGAAAAATTGTAAACAAAATTCACTCTCACTTCAACCCCATACTTTAACTTCCAACTATTATCTCAGAACCCTAGAATCTAACCTCAAACTTATTGAATATAACCATCAATTTAACCTTCAATTTATTTAGTCATATTTTACTGCTCTGTCTTTTTGTGTGGTTCCAGGTCTCGAACCGGCAACTGGGGGAAAAGCTCAAACGCACCACACACGTCACTCAACCTGGTCGGCCGTCACTTTCACTGACACGAGAGCTATCACGACCAAGAAAAGACGTAGCAACACACTAACTGCGTCATGGAGAACTCTCATCACTGTGCGGCCGATTCAGCGACGAGGTGTCAAGCACACTTATGTTTTTCAAACTTACCACCTTTTTTTCTCTGCACCTGACCTACTTGTTCACCCCCACTCTGGAACCATGACCACCCTTTCTAGCCAATACCTGACCATCACCCCACCAGCACCCCTAAAAAATTGGTATAAAAGGAGCTGTTTTTGTAGTAAAAAGACAGAAGTTATCCACTTCAATAGGTCTCTCTTCACCCTTTGAGATTACATATCTCAGGGCTCTTCTCTTCACCCTTTGAGATTACATATCTCAGGGCTCTTCTCTTCACCCTTTGAGATTACATATCTCAGGGCTTTACTCTTCACCCTTTGAGATCACATATCTCAGGGCTCTCTCTTCACAATTTGAGATTACATATCTCAGGGCTCTTCTCTTCACCCTTTGAGATTACATATCTCAGGGCTCTTCTCTTCACCCTTTGAGATTACATATCTCAGGGCTTTACTCTTCACCCTTTGAGATTACATATCTCAGGGCTCTCTCTTCACAATTTGAGATTACATATCTCAGGGCTCTTCTCTTCACCCTTTGAGATGACATATCTCAGGGCTCTTCTCTTCACCCTTTGAGACTACATATCTCAGGGCTCTTCTCTTCACCCTTCGAGATTACATATCTCAGGGCTCTTCTCTTCACCCTTTGAGATTACATATCTCAGGGCTTTACTCTTTACCCTCTGAGATTACATATCTCAGGGCTTAACTCTTTACCCTTTGAGATTACATATCTCAGGGCTCTTCTCTTCACCCTTTGAGATTACATATCTCAGGGCTCTTCTCTTCACCCTTTGAGATTACATATCTCAGGGCTCTTCTCTTCACCCTTTGAGATTACATATCTCAGGGCTCTTCTCTTCACCCTTTGAGATTACATATCTCAGGGCTCTTCTCTTCACCCTTTGAGATTACATATCTCAGGGCTCTTCTCTTCACCCTTTGAGATTACATATCTCAGGGCTCTTCTCTTCACCCTTTGAGATTACATATCTCAGGTTCTATTCTTCACCCTTTGAGATTACATATCTCAGGGCTCTCATCTGTTCTATTATTTATTAAATTCTATTCCTAATTGCATCTCATTTTCTTTTGTCACCCCTTGAAGAAAAACATATGGTTGTGTGTTACGGATAATTTATATATATATATATATATATATATATATATATATATATATATATATATATATATGTGTGTACTTTGTATAAAACTGATGATCTACGACCAATAAGACTCAGATTGTATCTAAATATGAATACGTCTTGGTAAGTGTGTACGAGACCCGAGACCTTCTTCCCGGATCTGATAGCGACTAGTTGACGTTAGAGTCAAGTCCACGTGCCAATCCTATAAACCTATCAACCAAATTATTTTTTTTCTCTCAATTAATCATACATTTTCTTTGTCTTATAAATCTACTGAACAAATTGGTTTCTTTTTTATTCCCAATCAATTAATTTTCATCGGATCCGCCCAGCGGTCGCGCGACACGTATTATGTATGTCAATAAAGCTGTATTTGTCCCAGATGACTCCGGAGTGCACTGGATAACAAATACATAGGAAAATATAATTGAACATAATTAAATGAGTGGATATTGAAATAATAAAAATGTAATAATCAACGATATAAATTGACGATATCAATGAATGTGAACGTTGATGGACTATGGGCCTATAGTTGTATAGCCTTTCTGAATATTCGAATGTAATCCTTCAACAATGAGCTACATAGCTTACTAAAAATTATGGTAAATTCATTAGATTAAATAGATTAGGTTATCATAGGTTCTCGTGATCTCTATATTATCAAATTATCATCTAACATATGAGCTTATTATTGATTTCGGGCAAACCACGTTTGTGTGTGTGTTATAAAGCCTGGTTATGTTATTACATTTGAATATTTTCATTCATCATCCCTCATTATCATTTATTATATTCATGTTTTTCATTATACTTACATTATACTACTGGGAACGATATAAGACCATGAGCAGCTCTTCTTATTCTTTCATATTAGGTAGGTTTACTCGAAAACAATAGTAGGCCTTATTTGCACACATGTTATATAACTTATATTATGTATATACACGCATACCCACACTCACCCATACACAAGCATATATATATATATATATATATATATATATATATATATATATATATATATATATATATATATATATATATATATATATATATATATATATATATATATATATATAATATATATAGATATATATAGATATATCTATATATATATAGATATATATATATATATAATATATATGATGAAAATGGATACTTATGGATAATTCAAGTCGTTTTTTGATATAAAACACCCAATAGAATATATATACTATGTATATTTCAATATAATATTGGAAGGCTGACGTTTCAACCGATCTATGCCGGCCTTTCTCAAAGCTATTAAAAACATCTCAAGGTAAAGAATACAAACAATGAAAAACTATTACATATCTAGAAAGCTTAACGAATTTATATATATATATATATATATATATATATATATATATATATATATATATATATATATATATATATATATATATATATATATAATTATAATGATACATTTCTTCAGGTATCTTGTGTAAATATAATAAACTAACTCAAACAAATTAGTTTAAACACCAACGTTTCATGTTTATTACAAAACATATTATCAAGGTGAAATCTATCTCCTAATGAACTGGGAAATGAATTTAAAACAATTATTATTTGACCAAGTACTGAAAGTTATTGTTATAAAAAATGCACCACCTTCTATATCAAACCTGCATGATATTTAAAATTATGTGCAAGGTACTTATAAAAAATCAAAAAAAGAGATGGTTTAATAGAAAAACAATAAAAACTTGATATGAAAAAACTACTTCCTCCTAGATTGGTTTCTAGTAATAGGTCCAGTACCGAGAACTGCTATTTCCTTGCGATTTGAGTTCAAAATGATGTCATAAGTCTCATCCACATTCGAGTTAATCTTGTTGATCTTGGCGTTCGTTTTGCTGTCCATGTTCAAAATGACTGTTTTCCATGTATCAAGTAGTCTGTGGCTATCATCCCTTTCGTTTAAGTTGTCTGGACTTCTTTCAATTTCTATAGCTTCCCTTAAAATATAAAAAAAAATATACAAATATAAAATTCACAGTAGAGATGGAGGAAAATAGAAAATCACCCTTTCTAGATCTATTGATCGAGAGAAATCCCAACGGTACGTTTGGACATGAGATGTATCGTAAACCGACGAACACCAATCTGTACCTTCAAGGGTCTTCACACCATCATCCTCATCAAATAAATGCAGTGATAGAAACTTCAACTTTCCGATCTAAATGTCTAGCAGATGAATCCCACATAAAAGAAGAATTGAATTTCCTGAGAAAAACTCTAGTAAATAATGGTTACTCTCATCACGACATATCAAGAGCCTACAATAAAGATGGAAGAATTCAAGAAGTTAAAGCTACTGAAGAAGCACCTTCAGATGAAGCGTTCTTACCATACGTGAAGAGTACAACCGACAGGATTTCCAAAGTTTTATACCGACATAATATAGAGACCATTGTCACACCTCATCTAAAAATAGGTCAATATCTGGGAAGTAGTAACCACAACAGGAAGAAAAACGAAGGCAAAGGCATCTATGAAATTCCATGCAACGACTGTATAGGCACATATATAGGTCAGACAGGCAGAAGAATAGAAGCACGATTGAAAGAACATGCACTGGATATAAGAAATGGGGTGTCTTCTGATTCATTGAGCAAACATGTAATGGATACAGGGCACAGCATAAATCTTGATAGAGCCCGTACACTAGCTCAAGTGAATAAGATGCTTCCACGTATTTTAAGGGAAGCTATAGAGATTGAAAGAAGGCCAGACAACTTAAACGAAAGGGATGATAGCCACAGACTACCTAATACATGGAAAAAAGTCATTTCGAACATGGACAGCAAAACGAACGCCAAGATCAACAAGATTAACTCGAATGTGGATGAGACTTATGACATCATTTTGAACTCAAATCGCAAGGAAATAGCAGTTCTCGGTACTGGACCTATCACTAGAAACCAATCTAGGAGGAAGTAGTTTTTTCATATCAAGTTTTTATTGTTTTTCTATTAAACCATCTCTTTTTTTGATTTTTTATAAGTACCTTGCACATAATTTTAAATATCATGCAGGTTTGATATAGAAGGTGGTGCATTTTTTATAACAATAACTTTTAGTACTTGGTCAAATAATAATTGTTTTATATTCATTTCCCAGTTCATTAGGAGATAGATTTCACCTTGATAATATGTTTTGTAATAAACATGAAACGTTGGTGTTTAAACTAATTTGTTTGAGTTAGTTTATTATATTCACACAAGATACCTAAAGAAATGTATCATTATAATAATGCTTGTGAAAACTCTTTTCATACCTATACACATATATATATATATATATATATATATATATATATATATATATATATATACTAGCAGACTCTGCAAACGTTGTTCTGCCATCGAGGTGATTTGTAGTGAATGTTGAACGTACGAAAAAAGGTCCTGTGAATCGTTTGTGTTGAAAATGGAACGTTAATTGAACAGAATAATAGTTGGTTTTATCGCAAAGTAGTGGAGTGAAATGAAGAAAGTCAACAGTAAATTCGAAGACTAACCAAGTATGAATAACAATATGTCAGTGTCTCAATACAGTGTTTCATTGACGTAATGGACATGGTCAACGATTAGCTGGAAGGCGGATTAGGCGCTATCTAGCGTGATGTGCGCTATCAAATGGGTTGTCGAGTGAGGCCGACATTGAGTCAAGGTCGTCAATGTCAACATAAACTACGTAATAACTGGTGGCGTCCTTGAAGTGCCAATTTGTGGATATTGCTCATAGGAGAAAGCTCGGCAGAAGATGTCATATACTTTAGGACATTCTACCACCCCTATCGAATGTGCGTGAGGAATTTCACGGCACTCGGTCGAGCCGTCTCGGAGGAGTTCGTCCACTAACATGTGACACGAGCTTTTTATATATAGGATATATATATGTATATATATATAAATACATATATATATATATATATATATATATATATATATATATATATATATATATACATATATATATATATATATATATATATATATATATATATATATATATATATATATATATATATATATATATATAATATATATATATATATATATATATTGTAACATGCCAGTTTTCCCTGTCTAAATTTTGATGTTAATAAGTTCTTTCTGTTTGATAATTCCCACGTTGTCTTGACTTTCTGAGTCTGTTGATTTTATGACGACCATCCATTAACACCCTTCACCCCGTCATCTCGTGCCTGCATCCCCCATTCCACAAGCACACTTCAGTTGTTTTTCTCAATTGCATTAACTTTCTGTTTATATTCATCTTGTACCAATGTATCTAGTGTTTCAAGTGTATTTTGTCAAATGTGTACAAACCATAATTTAATCAGAACACTCGGCATAGGGCAGATACAATAAGTTTAAGAAGTGACAGATATATGACCAGGGGATGCATCAAGCCACAAAAGCCAAAAGCTGATGTATGGTGAATTGTGATTGGTTTAAATTTGTATCCGCATATTTTATTGGTCGAACGAAAGTAAGCTCCTACAGGACAAGCCTGGTGAAACAGGGAGATGAGGGAGAACGATATAGACAATCAGAGAGACAAGTCAGTGAAAACGTCGACCGGAGATCACGGGTTGGGGGGTCCGACTTCGAACCGGGTAGTTCAGCATCGCCAGCTTGGCGGAGTCCAACATCGCCAGCTTTGTTGGCAACGAACGTGGAACAAGGCGAACTCGGTGAGGAGACGTGACTACCCGCCCCGGGACTCGAAGACGCGTGGTTCGGCGGAAACTTGCGTGTGCGCGCGTGGGGTGAGCGAACCAGCGAGCGAGGAACCAATCACGGTAAAATCAGACATTGTTTAAACCAATCTGCCCTGGTCAGTTAAATGAATATATATATTTTTCAGTATTGTTGTATGAAGGTAGTTTAATTTCTCTTTGTGTCATTTAAAATCACGTTGTGATCTCAATAGGCCATTGGAATGACAACTTTTCTTTGTTCCATTGTTACAAGATTGAAGTTTTGTGTTTTGTTTTAACGTCATTGTAGTCATTTTGTTGAAAATACACGCAATATTTTAAACTGATTCAAGTTTCAACGAGTTGCTTTTCCCGCAATCCCAGCCACAAAGATTCATTTTTGTTTTTTCGGATTTAGTTTGATTATTTTTGAAATTTAATTCTCATTTTTTAATTTCGATTTAGTCAATTTAGAGTAGGATTGGACAGAAAGCTACAATATATATATATATATATATATATATATATATATATATATATATATATATATATATATATATATATATATATATATATATATATATATATATATATATATATATATATATATATATATATATATGGTAGTACATTTTTTGCGGTAATGGCACGCTGCTCACATTTTTCATGTCGACGTTTTGGCGGAATTTGCTCCGCCATCTTCAGGAAAGATCCAACTGGGTCGATGGTCAGCACTTGAATGTGCTTGAATGACCCTTAGCAACCAGGTAAACGAACAGTCGTGGAAATTGTGTTGCTGGATATTAATTGTGAAAATTGATACAAAGAAGCATCTACAACGATATTCAACCATACCTTGCCATTGGGATTTATGCGAGAATCATTTTGAATGATAAATCAGTGAAATCTGTTCATTGACGCCAAAGTTCTGAAGAATAGTAAGTTTTTGGATTTACTGAGAATATAATTTTTGGATAGTGTTTGTTTGTTTTTTCTACACGGTCATCCTGATACAACTTGGCCTAATTTTGAAAGTCACGGCCATCTGGATAGTTATTGACCAAGGTGTATGATTATTATTGACCACTGTAATCAAGGTGTTAAAAGTAACTTTTCGAGATGACGACCGAATTCAAGAAAGTAACGAGGGGAAGGCCAAGATTGGGACTGAAAACCAATAATGGGAATGAGATAGTGCTATGTATGGTACCATTGCCGAAAGAATTGAATGTAATTTGTGGTATGAAGTGTGGATTAGGAGTGAAGGTCAAGGACAGAGCAATACAATGCTGTTCAGAAAAATGTTCGCAATGGTGGCATATAGCGTGTGTAAATATAAGTACTGCACAGTACAAGTGTATTCAAAATGTACCAGGCTTAAAGTGGAGCTGTGGAAAGTGCAGGGAAGGAGAAGATGAGAAGAAAAAGAAAGCATGAATTGAGGGAAAGAAAAACGTTAACAAGGGAAAAAACGAGAATATCCCTAAAATTATTATGAATGAGGAGAAAACGAATGGGAAACAATTGAAGAAAGGGAAATATGCCGAACAAAGTAAAGTTGAATGTTTGAGAAGTATGAATAACGAAGAAGAGCAGACGCGGAAGAATATAAACGCAGAGGAAACGCAATTGAAGTTTATTCCAGAAGAAGAAATGAAAGACAGAAATAAAGTCAGCAAATTTGGTGAAGTCGTGATGGAATCTGTTAGATCTAAAGAGGAAAGTAAACAAATAACCAAAAAGAGTATTGTACTGCTGGGAAGCTCGATTGTTCGTGGAACAAGCGTCGGCACGGGATCCAGTGTAGAGGTGGATGTGAGACCAGGAATTGGTGTATTCAGAATGAGGAGAGTGGTGGATGAAATGAAGAAGAGGGAAGTCGATGGAAAAGGTATTATTCTGATCGTAGGAGGAAATGATTTGAAAGAGATGAGACAAAGAGAGGATGGACAAGATATAATGAACAAAGGAATGAAGGAATGGATTGAAGCCGCGAAAAAGAAGTTCGGAGAAAGTCGAGTTGCAGTTAGTGGGATTATATACAGGAAAGATGAAAATAGAGAGCTAATTGATGGAGTCAACGCTGCTACTGAGCGATTGTGCATCAGAGAACGAGTGGTGTACATTGAGTCTAACTGTTGGGTACATGAAGAACATTTGAAGGCTGACGGGATCCATTTAAACAAATTGGGAGCAGAGAAACTGGGTAAACTGATGGGAAGAGTCGCCGAGAAGATGAGAAGAAGAGCTAGCTTGTGACTAAATACGATTGAAAGTAGCAGAATAGAGGTAGGCCCAGGAAATGATATGGAAAGGGGAGACAAATCGAAACAGAAGGATATTGAGATGGGAGTAAAAAATACATTACTGGCTGGACGATGGCTACACCGATAAAGAGATAGAGGTAGGGGGTTACAGCTCATTCAGAAGAGACAGAAATAGACATGGGGGTGGTATATTGCTGGGATTAAAAAATGAGTTGAATGGGAGAATCTTGTGGATAGAAGAAGCAGTAGAGTTAATGGGATTAGAAATTAAGTTCGGAACAGAAATGTTTATAATAATTGCGGGATATAGGCCACCAGATTTTAATAATGATATTCTTGTCAAGATTAGGGAAAGAGTGGTTGAAAGTGCTAATGAAAGGAATGTAATAGTTGCTGGAGACTTGAATTTACCAGGAATAAATTGGGAAGAAGGGACTGTAGGAAGTAGCACGAATAGAAGGCAAGAACTTGTTTATGAAATAATGAGTGAAGGATTTGTGCAAACGGTTACGGAGGGTACTAGATTAACTGGGACAGGTAGTAATAACCTTTTGGACGTTATCCTAGTCAGACCACCGGAAAAGTGGTCAAGAACTATCGTGGACGTTGGTATCAGTGACCATAATATTCCAACAGTAGAATTAATTGCAAATAGAGTAAAAGATGAAATAAAGGTACAGAAGAAAGTCTGGTTGTATGAAAAGGCGGATACCAACAAAATTAAGTCACATTTGAATTATTGGAGGAATTACTGGATTGAGGAGAAGGGGGATATAGACAAAAAATGGGACACTTTCAAAAACATATGTTTAAACGCTATTGAGAAGTTTGTTCCCAATAAATTAATATCTGAAAGTGCAGATCCAATCTATTATAATAAATCAATTAGAAAATTGAAAAGGAAAGCAAGAAAGTTTCATAGTATGAACAGAGGTAAAGGGGGAGGTGAAGAAATGAGAAGGAAATTCAGATCAGATCTGAATAAAGAAAAGAAAAGTGCAAAGGATAAGTTTCTACGGGGGATGTTTGATGAGCAGGACCAGAATAAAAGTTGGAATAATATGTACAAGTTCATAAATAATACTAGAAGAGGAAGAAACGATATGCCAACTCTCATTAACAGAAAAGGAGTAGAGTTCATATCGAATGAAGAAAAGGCATACGCATTAAATAATTATTATGGTGAAGTTTTTCAAAAACAGACTTTGAATGGGAAGAACGAAGTAGAGAATGATCAAATTCATCAATTGGGAGTAGAGGAAAATAAAATAAAATTCACTGAAACAGCAATCCAGAGAATAATTGATAAACTGATTAGAAATAAAGCTCCCGGTCACGATGGGATTAATAACAAATTTATCAAGTTGGCGGGAAAAGAGTTAATACCGTATTTAATGTTAATTTTTCGAAATTCAATAGATTCAGGAACTGTGCCCGAGGACTGGAAAAAAGCAATGATCACTCCAATACATAAAGGGGGAGAAAAATCAAATTTGGTTAATTACAGACCAGTTAGCCTCACCTCCTTAATATGCAAAATTATGAAAAGGTTAATTGATACAGAAATCAAATTAATTGTTGATAATAATGGTGGAATATTTGATGGACAACATGGTTTTCGTAAGGGTTACTTATGTGTAACCCAACTGCAAGGATTCACGCAGGTACTGTCTGATACTTTAGACAAGGGGGGTAAAATATCTGCCGTCTTTTTGGATTTTGAAAAAGCTTTTGACAAAGTACCTCATAAACTTCTGATTTCAAAGTTGAAACAAATAACAAAACATGAGAGGATAACAAGATGGGTGGAGTCCTTCTCAAAAGGTAGATCACAAAAAGTAAAAGTAGGTGATGAAATTTCTGATATGGTAAAAGTTACTTCTGGGGTACCACAAGGAAGTGTAATTGGACCCCTTCTATTCAATATATTTATAAACGATCTTCAAATCGGAATTCAATCAAGAATTCGTCTATTTGCTGATGACTGTGTGGTATATAGCACCATTAGGAGTGAGAGGAAGGAAAATCAGTTACAAGGAGATTTGGACAGAATTAATAAATGGGTTAAAATAAATTTTATGGGACTAAATGTTGGAAAATGTAAAGTGGTGCACTTCTCTAGCAGCAGTAACAAGAAAAAAGTGAATAAGATTCATAAAATGGGAGATTCTACACTTGAGGAAGTAGAAGCATATAAATATCTTGGACTTTACATAAATAAAAACTTAGGGTGGGGGGAACATGTTAGAAATATCTCAAAAAAGGGAATACGATCCTTGAATTTTATTATGAGGCAGTTGAAGGGGACAGGGATGAAAATAAAAGAGAAGGCATACATGAGTCTGATTCGGCCAATGCTTGAGTATGCTAGTTCAGTCTGGGATCTGCATGAAGTTGGACTAATAAAGGCTATGGAGAACGTCCAAAGGGTTGCTGCAAGAAGGGTATTGGGGAGAGAGAAGCGCTGGAAGATTATCAGGAACGATAAGGATGTGGTTGAAAAAGTTATAGAAAGACCCAGTAAAATGATTGAGGGAATGGGATGAGAAAATTTGGCGAAACGAAGACAAATAGAAAGAATGTGCAATTTTGTTAGTCTAGAATGAATATAGAGGATGGGATGAATCAAGCAATAGAATTGGAAAAGGATTACAAAGAAGTACAAGGGGAGGGGTGAGAATGGAACTGGAAAAAGTGGATAGAGAAGTAGGTAAATATGGGTTTATACAAAGAACGACGCGGGAATGGAATGAATTGGAAGAAGACATCAAGAACATAACGAAGATTGGTGATTTATGAAGAGAGCTAAGAAAAAAATGAAGTATAATTATATCGAGTATGTTTGACTGTGATTTCATTAGGTATAGTAACCATTACCACCTGTTTTATGAACAATCTGTAATGAATAAATAAATATGTAAATATGAATGGAAACCATGGGCTCCGTGCGTCGTCTTATACTTGAAACGAGGAATCCAGCTATCCAATGATCGCTGTTAGTCAGTTTAATACGCTGCTGATTTGGTCGGGTGATGTAAAACGCCTTCTGATTGGTTTAGGTATCTGGGCTTGATATCAGTCTGTCAGGGAAGCTCATCATGAGCTGGTCGTCTTGTTGATGGAGAGTTTTGTAAGGCTTATGGTGATCGGCCGGCGCGCCTCCGAGGTATTCCCGCGAGTTGATGAGTTGTCGGCCGGTCTGTCCAGAGCGGTCACCCATCCAACTCTCCATCTAATAACAACGTGTTAGTTATTTCTTCCCGCTCATTACATTCATGTTGCCTGCAATTCTTGTTATTGCTCCAATGTATGAATAAGCCCTATCTTTCAATTACTGTAAATGTAACGTGAAGATGCAAATCTTCATAGAATAAGCATGTAGGCCTAATAAAAATAGTCTTATCTTGAATTGTACAGTGAATTTGTGAATATTTGTTTCAAATTTGTGAATGACGAATAGCCTACTTGATTTCGAATATTTTATTGATCATTCATTTTGTTGGTAGGCCCTATTGTTGTTGTACGGTTTTGTTGACAAATGAAGTGACCAACCATAGACCTATGTGTTCTTGGATAGCGGGAAGAAGTCCTATTGGAATCATCAGTATTGACCTGAACGACAGAGGGAACCACGAAAAACCCCTGCAGGATGATCAACCATGGCGGGAATCGAACCCCGGTCTCCTGAATGGCAGTTCAGTGTGCTAGCCAATCGACCAAGTGTCTCAGTCACTGAGCCTTCTGAAATAAATGAGTACTTTCCAATAACATAATGAAAGATTCAAATCTTTTCGAAGGTGGGGAGCCAAGTCGACATACTTGAGAAATGGCAAATCAAAACGGTTTAAATTCATTTTGGTTGATAGGTCAGAACAAAAATGCAAATATTGTTCAATTGGTAAGAAAACAGTCTAAATGTTACCCTTTGCAACATCGTACTAAAAATAACGATGTCCCCTCATATTCAGTTCTATCTATATAAACTATATGAACCTATATTATTCGTGTATGAACCAGAATCTAGATTCTCATGTCGCGAATACCGTAGTGTACGGTAATATTTCCTTTACATTTTTATGCATGAATCAATAGTCAATCAATCAATCAATCAATCAATAAATATTATTATCATTATTATTTCATATTAATGATCTCTTGTGGAGACATATTTGATCAAACATGTTATAATTTACCGACACAGCTACGATTTTCAACGATATTTGAATTTGAATACCGTGTATGTTTTCAACCGTTCTGGTTGGTCGAAACTGATTCGGGACCACTGATCAGTGTTCGGGACTCTTGGTCGTCTTCGCGCGGGAGCGGCATCACCCGCTCATTCGTACCCCTGTATAACCTAGCCGTTGGTGGGGTCGTTAGCTGCATGAGATTAAAAAAAACAGTGGCACAACGCACTTGTACGTTGCAGCCCGGAAAATAATATCATGCTAGACAATACGACAATTATATCAGCTCATTTTATATGAGCATTTTATATATATATAGGCTATATATATATATATATATATATATATATATATATATATATATATATATATATATATATATATATATATTCAAATATATATATATATTCATATATATTGTGTCTCAAATTTTCGTGGACATAGGTGATGTTGGAATTTTTAGGATTAAACCGCTTAAAACACAGGCCGTGTAGACGGTTGTCTACACTCTGTCATCATTGCGCGACGTTTCGGGTGGATCACACTACCCATCATCTAGCCTCGAGTAGAGCCTCGATTTTACTCGAGGCTAGATGATGGGTAGTGTGATCCACCCGAAACGTCGCGCAATGATGACGTAGTGTAGACAACCGTCTACACGGGATGTGTCTCGACATAGGAAGAATTCGCAAAAACCCTGTCAGGATGGTCGACCATGGCGGTAATCGAACCCCGGTCTCCTGAATGACGGTTCACTGGGCTGACCACTCGTCCACTCGTATCAGTTTTCAGATCTGTATTAATTCACCATAGTAGTTTGTTCCATATAGAGAAGAGATTCAACGTAGCTAGCCTACATCGAAACATCCTCAATCATCTTCAGGAACAAGAAACTGGTTCAATGGTCGACTCAACGGCTGGTGCGCATAACTCTTGCGCAGCGGCGTCACGGTCTCGCTTGGTTAGACTGATTGACGTATAGTATTGTTCTATAAACCTTGCTTCGTTCAGATATCGAGTAATATCTCAGACGGGCCGTGACCATTGTTGACAGTCTAAGCGTGAATCGAGTTTCTCTGCAGGATTGACATAATATCACTCACATATTATATTGGTATTTAGGCTTCGAGAACAATTGTCTGATTGACCACTGTATTCGCGACCTGCGCTGGAAACATAGAGTAAGTTTGAGAACAGCAATTATAATAATTCTTCTCACTAGATCTAGATAGACGAGCGGGTCACCGGCCACTCAACGGATTCGTTCGGGACAGTTCGGCTCCTTGGCCCGAGTGTTCATTCGGGATTCGCTCTGTCTTAGTAGGCCTGTTGAATCGTTAGCAACACTATTTCCAATAACGGTCGCTAAACAGTATCGGTTCAGGAGAATATCTTCCCGACCTTGAACCTTTGGCCAAACAAAAGCACTTGAATGATAATATGTATAGAAAGTATAAAAAAAGTGTTATGGGAATCGAACTCGGCCCAGACGTGTAGCTAGTGATGGGCGCATGGGAATATTCCTCGGGGAATGTTCCCGCTATTGGGAATATTCCCAGGAATATTTCCTATGTTTGAATAAATTCCCATATTAATGAGAATTAATGAGACGATTCAGTAATTTTCCTACTACGTGCATTTTATTTTTATTTTATTTTATTTATTTTTTGAATGGTTGGTTTTCAGAATCCAAGGCCGTACTTTGAGAAATGTCTTGACAGGCCTCAGACGAGAAGATCTATTGGACTTTTCTTGTTTTCATGTATGTTTTATGATTATTTTTCGTATGAACTTGATACACCACAAGTTTAAGTAGGCTTTATAGCTTTTTATTTCTTCGTATCCTTCTTTTTTCATGCTATAGTGAGTGTAAACAAGAAAGAAATATATTCCCTGAAAACTACCATTTTGGGAATATTCCCCAAATTGAAAATTCCTGGAATTTACCCATCACTAGGCGTAGCAGGCAGGTGTCAAACAAGAGGCTGCACGAATCGATTTGATGATACACGAAATCTTGTTATAAGTGAGTTCTCACAAAATCTTGACTTGTCGTTGAATATTCTTGACGTTTCCAATGGAAGTAGGTGAATATATATATATATTTTTGATAACATCGAAACTTGATACAAAATCATTGTTCCCCTATCAAGGCTGAGGATGGAAGTAGGATCGTTTGGAAGGGGCACCACAAGGGCGATCTTACCACCCCATTTTATTATTATTTTGAATTAAAAACGCTGTCTGTGACCACACTTCTTCGCCGCAGATAAAAGTCTTCAGTTGCCGAAAGTCCGGAACACATATGTATAAGCCGTTTTTGCGATATATCCGGACACTACCAACATTTTAGTATTAGGTATAATCCAAACACGAATGTTGATATCTTTCACTTTGAACTAAGTCTCTGAGGCAATGTTCACTTCTTCCAATGACAGCAGATGCAAAGTTCATCATTAGGCCTATACAAGGATACAAAAATATTTAAAAAAATAAGGAGTGATAGACTCTAGCTGTGTTTGTTGGTCTTGAAACTGTTCTTGTTTTATTGAGAATGCTAATATCTCTAAAACTTGATCGGTCATGGATGCAAGGAAAACCAAATAGCAGTGAAAAGTCTCGTTCCCCCATAGCCCTCTCGACATTAATGATATCCTGATGGCCGTGCACAAAAACAATCTTCCAAGGTTCCTGCATTCTTTTGAGTGATTTTCAGACTTTTGGGACCCGAGTATCTTGAAAATCCTAGAAATAAGGAATATGCTTACACAAATCTATTCTAAAATACAATGTATTGAAACGTTAAATATCATAAAGACTATGGGTGCTCACTTTATATCAGAATAGCTGGATGCCAGCCTTCCTTCTGGCTAGCCCAGATGTCAAAATCTTGTATCGTAAGTATTTCAGAAAATAACTAAAACTATGACTTCTCTTTACGTACACTTGTAGTATGGGACTCGAAGATCATGTAGTGTAGACATCATCGGAAGTAACATTGGTTCACTTAAAATACTTTAAAACATTATTTATATACGGGCAGAGATATCTCTAAAACTGCTGTTATCCATCGTTGCCATGGTATATGAATAATCCAATGAATATACCAATGTTTCTGTCAAATATGAAAATAATTGTAGCACTTATACAATTCGACAAACTCACTGAGGTTTTGCAAGTGATATGGTAATTATAGTGATACACTTTTTGTAATATGTAGACCTAATAGGCCTACATCAGAAACCTAGAACACGATGTAGTGATACCAACTTACGTCATCATAATATAAAGAAGGTGTGCCGACTCCCATACTAATAACATGGCGGGCATTATTGTTTGCTTGCCGTCAGATCAGAGCCCCCATCTACCCTAGCGGACTCTCTTGTGAACTAGATGAGATTGAGTGGCTACGGTACCGGTGACATTATTGAACTTATAAAATCTATCATTTTCGTGAAAACCAAATGCTGCCTATAATGTAATAATTCTAGTGAGCCGTGTATAGCATTGTTGTTTTATATAGTTCGATATAAAAGCGATAGTTGCGCTACAGGCAAATGTGCCCTCTATGACGGCGGACGGAAGGCTGAGTCGGCACACCTTCTTGATATTAGGATGAAGTCAGTTGGTATCACTACATCGTGGTTTGAGTATAGCTAAGCGAATTAACCAAATGATTCGGGGTTTGGTGATAGAAGCATGAATTTTGACTCAAATGCTCAGAAAAATGAGCTGATAAATCTCAGATAGGGTGGGGAATTAAGTTCATCCTTGCGACCGTGGCAGGGGTGAACAAATTTGGGGATGTTCAAAACAAAATAAATTATAATGTTTTGGGGGATAAATCGACAAAATCCGTTTAAAGCTAGAACCAATTCAGGCTGATGTGAACTTGACCGAGCTCGATAGTCATGCAGCGGTCTGAACATGAGGTCATGTCTGGAGGGGAAGGTGACGGGCGCTAGGGGTGGTAGCAACACGTGTAGGCTGTGACGCTGTTATCCGTATTATGCTGATTGCGATCATTTCTGCATCTCCTAGGATAGCCTCTTGAATGCCTCTTAAGGGGACCTGCACATGGAGGATTAAAACATGTGTCTTTATATATACTCATTGGTCAACAGCTTGTCCAGCTCTTCTCGTGCGGGCTGTACTCGCCCTGCGCATGCGCATGTACCAACTCATTCGATTCGTCAACCAGTGGCGAAGCGTCGGGGTGAACATTGAGACAGTGTCTACCCAACGATAAAAAGAGGGGGAAAAAAATTGTAGATCTCTATTTTTATTTCTGAATTGATTTCAAGTTTCTCCAGGAGACGATATTTTGCCTTACACCGTCACACGCTGTATCCGTGTGCGTGTTTCTGTGCCGTGGCAGTCTGCTATGCTCTCGCTGCTATGCTTGTGAGACGCTGTGGACAGCCGTCTCTTCCCGAGCCCCTGTTATACGTGTAATCGAGTTGTGAGCATGCTAGCAGGCAACATATGACAATTAAACAGCGCGCTTGAGACACGTCTCTCCCACGTGTTTCTGTGCCGTGGCTATCTGCTATGCTCTCGCTGCTATGCTTGTGAGACGCTGTGGACAGCCGTCTCTTCCCGAGCCCCTGTTATACGTGTAATCGAGTTGTGAGCATGCTAGGATTTCAGGCCACATATGACAATTGAACAGCGCGCTTGAGACACGTCTCTCCCACGTGTTTCTGTGCCCTGGCTATCTGCTATGCTCTCGCTGCTACGCTTGTGAGGCACTGTGGACAGCCGTCTCTTCCCGAGCCCCTGTTATACGTGTAATCGAGTTGTGAGCATGCTAGGATTTCAGGCCACATATGACAATTAAACAGCGCGCTTGAGACACGTCTCTCCCACGTGTTTCTGTGCCGTGGCTATCTGCTATGCTCTCGCTGCTACGCTTGTGAGGCGCTGTGGACAGCCGTCTCTTCCCGAGCCCCTGTCATACGTGTAATCAAGTTGTGAGGATGCTAGCAGGCCACACATGACAATTGAACAGCGAGCTTGAGACACGTCTCTCCCACGTGTTTCTGTGCCGTGGCTATCTGCTATGCTCTCGCTGCTACGCTTGTGAGACGCTGTGGACAGCCGTCTCTTCCCGAGCCCCTGTTATACGTGTAATCGAGTTGTGAGCATGCTAGGATTTCAGGCCACATATGACAATTAAACAGCGCGCTTGAGACACGTCTCTCACACGTGTTTCTGTGCCCTGGCTATCTGCTATGCTTGTGAGACGCTGTGGACAGGCGTCTCTTCCCGAGCCCCTGTTATACGTGTAATCGAGTTGTGAGCATGCTAGGATCTCAGGCCACATATGACAATTAAACAGCGCGCTTGAGACACGTCTCTCCCACGTGTTTCTGTGCCCTGGCTATCTGCTATGCTTGTGACGCGCTGTGGACAGCCGTCTCTTCCCGAGCCCCTGTTATACGTGCAATCGATTTGTGAGCATGCTAGGATTTCAGGCCACATCTGACAATCAGACAGCGCGCTTGTGACACGTCTCTCACACGTGTTTCTGTGCCCTGGCTTGCTATGCTTGTGAGACGCTGTGGACAGCCGTCTCTTCCCGAGCCCCTGTTATACGTGTAATCGAGTTGTGAGCATGCTAGGATTTCAGGCCACATATGACAATCAGACAGCGCGCTTGAGACACGTCTCTCCCACGTGTTTCTGTGCCGTGGCTATCTGCTATGCTCTCGCTGCTACGCTTGTGAGACGCTGTGGACAGCCGTCTCCTCCCGAGCCCCTGTTATACGTGTAATCGAGTTGTGAACATGCTAGGATTTCAGGCCACATATGACAATTGAACAGCGCGCTTGAGACACGTCTCTCACACGTGTTTCTGTGCCGTGGCTATCTCCTATGCTCTCGCTGCTATGCTTGTGAGACGCCGTGGACAGCCGTCTCTTCCCGAGCCCCTGTTATACGTGTAATCGAGTTGTGAGCATGCTAGCAGGCCACATATGACAATTGAACAGCGCGCTTGATACACGTCTCTCCCACGTGTTTCTGTGCCCTGGCTATCTGCTATGCCTGTGAGACGCTGTGGACAGCCGTCTCTTCCCGAGCCCCTGTTATACGTGTAATCGAGTTGTGAGCATGCTAGCGGGCCACATATGACAATTACACAGCGCGCTTGAGACACGTCTCTCACACGTGTTTCTGTGCCGTGGCAGTCTGCTATGCTCTCGCTGCTACGCTTGTGAGACGCCGTGGACAGCCGTCTCTTTCCGAGCCCCTGTTATACGTGTAAGCGAGTTGTGAGCATGCTAGGATTTCAGGCCACATATGACAATTAAACAGCGCGCTTGAGACACGTCTCTCCCACGAGTTTCTGTGTCATGGCTATCTGCTATGCTCTCGCTGCTATGCTTGTGAGACGCCGTGGACAGCCGTCTCTTTCCGAGCCCCTGTTATACGTGTAATCGAGTGTTGAGCATGCTAGGATTTCAGGCCACATATTACAATTAAACAGCGCGCTTGAGACACGTCTCTCCCACGTGTTTTCTGAGCGGGCTTTCATTCGTTACGTGAAGTCGCAGATGAAATATTGATCCAAATGACCCCTTCGCCTATTGTATATCTATCTATCCATGTATTGTTATTTCATTTATTGTTCTGAAACGTCTATTGGGTAGTCAATCTTCATTTCGAGAAGGTTGGAATGTAATTCTTCAAGTGAGTAATAAATGGAAGAAATGTGACGTAAGATCGGAAACACAATTCGTCACTTTAAAAATGTCCATCACTCGAGTCAGAAGTTACATAAAGTTTGCATTCAACTCATTCCTAAACCACCCAAACCCTTCGGTCATTTCTCTATGAATGTTTTTTGTAGTGTATTTCTCAGCTTTACAGTTATTCCTACACTTTTTCGCGTGAATTTATATATTTTTCATTGTACTTATTCTAACCAATCGACATCCTGAAAAATGAGCTGATAGATAATAAAGTATGTTTTTTCGTATATATATATATATATATATATATATATATATATATATATATACATTTTGACTTCACGTACAATAGCTGGCTTTACTGAGGCTCAAGGCTTATCTAGCTTTACTTATAGACTCTTTCGTGTCCCCCCTGTCGGAATGTCACGCTTTGCCACTGTTGTCAACAGCACTCTCTTGTCGATATCTGCGCACGTCAGCATGGCAGGAAGACGAGCGGGTGTCTCTGATGACGACTACACGTCCGACGAGACTGCAAGTAGCCAACAACAACAACAACAACAACAACGAGGTAATAAAACGACCACATTTCTCAATGTATGGACTGTTATGCATTGTCAGTGACTTCCGGCCATGAAACTTGCAAGAGTCCAACATGATATATTCCTCACTCACGCCTCGCATTGATAATAATAATATTCAATGTCCTTTAATTGATTATCTACATAATATATAGACAGTCACCAATACAACATCAAATAACAAAATGTCTAAAAGTTACAACTAATAAAAGTTATTCATAAACTCGTCAATGCCATAAAAACAATTGGTAGTCAGGAAAGACTTGAGCGATCTCGTGAAAGAGCTATTTTGGAGACCAAGCTGCTTCAGGTCATGTGGTAATGAGTTGAACAATTTACTTCCTGCATATATTGGGCAATTGGAGAATAAATTCAAATTATGATTGGCTAAACAGAATGACTCCTTATTTCTCGTATTGTGTCAGTGGATTTCGGCATTAGTAGTGGCTAAATGAGAGTTATTTTTCAGAAACATGATACAATTAAAAATATGAAGGCTTTGTAAGGGCATGATATTGAAATGCTTAAACAGAGGTCTGCATGAGTCTTTAAAATACACCTCGGCACAGGGATCAAAACTCGCCCGAGCCATGTATCTGACTGCCCTTTTCTGAAGAACGAAGAGTCTCTTGGAATGAGAAGAGCTTCCCCACAAGACTATACCATACTGCAGGTGAGACTGTATGTGGGCGAAGTAAACCATCTTGACCGAGTCGACGCTAGTGATGTCCATCAGTCTTCTAATAAGATGGCAACCTGAGGCGATTTTGGAAGAGATGTGATTCACATGACTCTTCCAGTCCAAGTTGTTGCTTATTTTCACACCAAGGAAAAGTACTTCATCTGCTTCCTCTAGGTTTTTGCCATCAAGTCAAATCAAGGGACTGCTAAGCTGCTTGTTGCGCACTGTGCTGAACTTAATGAAAATCGTTTTATTATTGTTAAGGAACAGATCGAGATCCCTGCTGTAACGTAGCATTTCATGAGTAGCTCTGTTGGCCAATAAAGATGCCTCATTCGTGTTGCTACTGATGACTTGAGAGGTGTCATCTGCATAAAGTGTGATTTTGCCGGTTGTAACAGAGAAAGGTTGCTGGTTTGTAAACAAAATGAACAAAAGCGGAGATATAGTGCTGCCTTGAGGAACACCTACGTTGACTATCATCGTTTCTGAATGGACGTAGCCGTCATTACCTGTGATACCCTCACTATTTGCTCACGATCAGACAGAAAAGAGCGAATCCAGTTGTTAGCCACTCCCGATATACCCATTGAGTCCAGAGATTGGAGTAATATGCTGTGGTTAACAGTGTCGAAAGCTTTGCTGTAGTCATATAGAACTGCAATCACTTCATCCTTTCTGTCAAGTGCTTCAACAACATTATTGATGAAATCGTTGATTGCTGTCACCGTGGATCTACCCTTTAGAAAACCATGTTGACTGTCATTGATTAATTTATATTCATTCATTGATTAATTTATATTCATTGCTGCAACCCGTCGTGCATCTCGAGACGACTAATAGCAGGCCGGCTGATAGACCCGTTCTCAATCCTTAACTTGACAATTTGCAACTATTAACCATTCATATCGTTAGTGTTAAAGACTATCCCTACAGGTCGAGTCCCATTGTCCAGTCTTTAACGTTATAGATCTTTACAATATTATACAATCCTTAACATTATGAGCCAATAGAAAAATTGTATTTTTTATTCGAATCCAGAGTGCTTGGACAAGATTGATAGATGCTCTCTATCTAGAAGGCACTGGAGCTCTAGTCAGTGTCAACTTCTTTTATTTCATTGTTGAGAATTAAATTTTCTTTGTAACATTCAAAATGGAAATCATTCATAGTTATTTACTCATTTAGTTTTGAAGAGTGTAGACTAGCCCAAACGTAGTCCAAGGAGGGTAAATGAAAATTGACAGAAGGACGAGATAAAGTTTCGTCCCCATCCCACTTTTGGCATCAAAGAAACAGGTTAAAAACTACATTGTTTCGTAAGTAATGAGTCATTTCAATTCCTTAATCTATGCACTATAATCCAAAGTCATTTACCAAGTTGTGAAAGGTTCGTGTTATTTAATATGAATTAATCATTTTTTCGAAATACTACGTGAACGCCATTTTATGCAGTCTTTAAAGACTTAACGATAGGGGTCCTGTGGATCTATAAGGAAATATCAATTAACGATCTCCCTAAAGACCATATTTCTTAAAATAGGAAAGGGAATCACACTTTAAATATTACCAATCTATTAGAGACTAACTTATCTTTAAATCAGTGGTTAAAGATTGTTAAGCTAAAGATTGAAGAACGGGAATCGCACTGCAGACTGACGAATGTATCATTGCTCATCTCGTGTGACCTGCTCCTGTCTGCTCCAGAGTCGCTTCTCCTGGAGGTTCCCGTGGCGAGGCGCTACCAGCCCCGGGACAACACGGGCTACAAGAGGCTCAAGCAAGTGGACAACAGCCCGAGAGAGGTGGGTTGGCAGCATTCATTGCACTTGTTGCTTTTACCGGCTGAAAGGTCGGGTTCTCGTTCGTCCATAATACTGCCTCGTTTGTCGAAATACTAAACTGAAATATAAGGTAGGGGGACGTCCATAAATTACGTCACAGCTTAGTGGGGAGGGGGCGTGTCATAATTTGTGACAAGGTGTTACAAGGGGGGAGGGGGGGGGAGACAACTGTGTGACGTACCAATTTTTGGTTCTATGTATTTTGCGCCATTCTTAAAGATTCTTACATTATTATACCCACCCCAAAGACAGCAGTCGCATATCAAAGTTGCATACTGGTCAGATGGGATATATGGTAATACCCAGATCCAAGAAGAAGAAGATTTGGAGCTTTTGGGAGCCATGGGAATACCTATGCATAATTGCATAACAAGCAATAATTTCAATGAAAGTATACATAAAGAAATGAATATTTCAATTTTATAATTTTACTGTACATACCTTTGCTGCCTGTTAATTTCAAATTTCAAAGGGGGTGTATGAGAATTTGTGACGAATTTAAAGGGGGGAGGACAAAAGGTTTTGTGACCAACTGTGACATGGGAGGGAGGGGGAGTTCAAAGTGACCAAAAAAAGTGTGACAGAATTCATGGAGGTCCCCTAATATTGTTGTCAAGACTAACTACCATATCAGACTATTGGTTGAATAGGGCGTAGAGAAGTTAGGGTTTGGAAATTAGTTGGGATTTGTTTTCTCTAACAAATGTTGCTTAACGACCCGTGGTACGGATCAGCAGGACTGATGGAACGATGAAGTGATGATGGGTGAAAGGACGTTTACAAAAACCATGCCCTATGCGGGACTCGAACCCAAACCCAGCCGTGACTTCAGTTCGTACCGCTAGCGATAGTTGACTGCGCCACCGTTTTTTTGTCTTCGAACTTTAGTCTTCAGGTTTAGTTGAAGAAGGATCACTATGCATTTTCTCACAAGTTAAAGTTATACTTTCTGTTTATTCTGATATAATGAAGCGAATCAGATTTTGCGTCGAGACCGATAAGGAATGTGAGGACCACTGCTCGACAGACACGGGTTGTGATTGACTGACTGCTCGTATCGTGTATAATAGGGCATTGTGGCTGAACATTCGGTCATTTGGTGATCGCAAAGTATCATTCATGTAACGCGGGACTGATTCGAGCAGAAACAGACTCACTAGCACGTTGAGGAACAGAGGCCAGATAACGAAGGTATCGTCCACGTTTCTCAGCCACACGTCTGGGAACCGAAGGTCTGCAGATGGTACGGCATGTGATTCACACAACGAAGGAATTTAACGACGAGTAAAACGATCGACCCGAAACACATTATACTGATAATTCGCACATCCTTATCATTTACTCTGAGCCACAGAGTGGCGAAAGCTCTGTGATGCGCGCTGCCAAACAGTGTGAGCAGGAACTAAAAGAGAACATTGTTGTAATGTGAATATTTGGTATTTTGTTCCGATGTTGGATTATATCATGACTACAGGTTAGCACTGTTTTAGATGAGCGTTAGCGAAGGTTTCCATCCCACTCTTACGAAGCTTTGTGTGTGTGTGTTTTTTTTTTGTTAGCACTGCACAGGTCGCAAGGTTTGACTGATCGACATGAAACTTCTTTTGTTTGCGCGAACTCATTCAACGTAGAACCCAATGGTTTTTGGGTCATATCTGTTGGACCATTTTCAGAAACATCATCTCAAAGTTCCTAAAAACTCCATAAGATTGGGCTAAGCAGAAAAAAAGAAAAAAAATCTCATTCATATAATTCAAATTTTCCTCAAATGTGCACACAGAAATAATACACATTATTAAAAATGTGTGTGTAATCCGGACCAGACGTTTCGAAGAAAATAATACAATACATGTTTTTTATTTATCGAAAAGATTGAAATATTAGCGGAAAAATATTGCATTGTTGAATTCACGGCTTCCTAGATTCATTGGCATCGGATGAAGTTCGTTTTATATGATCAATGTGTGTAGTTTCGCTCATCTTACAACGCACATTCCGCGTTTGCCCAGTCACTTTTCACAAGAGTCACGTACCTGTTATTGCTCAAGAGTTGTAACAACCAGTGCTGATTTCTCCACGTATTGTGATGATAGACACCAACTTCAGTTCATCGTAAGTAATGAACTATTCGAGAATTGAATTTTACATTTTACATAGACCCCGTTTTACGAATAATACATTTGTTGATTAAGCGATAATTAGTGGATTAGCTTGTTATTAACCTTGGTTACCAATGTTATAGACATTGGTCCATTGGTCTACCAATGTAGTAGAATATTATCAAAAACATAATTCCATGGAAACAGAACTGGTTCGCTGCAGCAAGATTCGAAGTGGTTACCTTCGCGGCCGGCAGAGCCAACACGCGACTTGAAGTGAGCAAGGTAGGAGAGAAAATGAGCCTTGCGTTTGATCCTTTACGGGATTGTAAAATCGCGTGTGGGCACGGCCTTCTCTATCAGTAACAGTAATTTCACTTATCAAAGCATTCTGTATATTCTATGAAAGGAATAATAGCCCCATTGGTTTAGAAATAATGCTCATGTAGAATATTTTTTTGCGAGATCGTTTCTTGTAGAATAAAGGCGAGTTTGAATTCCCCATTTCAAAGCCGTCTTCTGTTATGGCGACCGAATAAACAGACATGGCGGTTACTCTACCACTCTATGGCTGCGTTCCGAAACCTCCAGAATCCACTGCAAGCGTACTGGATGCGTTCCGAAACCTACTCCGAGCAATTTACTGAGCGTTCCGAAACCCTCCGCGCCTGGAAACACTGGATATATTTGTCCCAGTAAACCCAGTCAAGTAATGGCGCCCTCCAATGAATGATGCTAGATTACGTTAGTTAGTTCACTGACAAATCGACGTGTGAATATTGTTCTAAATAAGGCTGAGAAACTTCATCTGGATGGATGCTAGTTGATTTGAAATGTGTTTAAGGTTGATTTGCATATGAGTTTTTCACACGTTGTTCTATAACCCAAAATTTTATTGGAAAATAATAATGTCATCCATCTTTTTACTCTCGAATTGTACTGGGTGCGTTCCGCTACTGGGGCCTACTGGATACGAATAATTCTACTGGCAAGTACTGTACTACAAGTAAGGCCAGAAGGTTTGGGAATGCACCCTATGACTGACCATTAGGCCTATATCTCGTCGCTAAATTCATCCAATTTGATTACATACTAGGAAAACGCAATATATGCGTTGTTAGACGAGCGGATAGTAATAGTATGGGTAAAAATGGGTAAAAACTGCTTCGAGTGGTACCAATTTAGTACATTTTATGTTTTTTCTTCAAAATGGCTGACCCAATCAAGCTGAGAATTTACAGAAATGTGTATACAAATGTAATTCAACTTCACGCTTTTGGAAAATGGAAATATTTCCTTTTTTTTCCGCTGTGTTATTCTAATGGGTATTTTTCGTTAATTCTAGAATTCATAAAAAAAATTATCACCCGATAATGCCACAAAACTATATGCCATACAGATCTAATTTAGATGAGGAACCATAATGAAAAAAAGTTTGAAGTTGATAGCTGTAACCGTTTGACCTGAGGAGAACCGGAAAAAAAAAAAAGAAAAAAACATAAAAACGAACACCAATTTTGTCCAGTATGTCAAATTGAATCCTCGCTAAAGCTCGTCTAATCAATATACCCTAATTCCTCGGAATACGAGTTTTCTTGTATCTCAGAGTAGTTGGTACCGACGACAGAATCGTTGTTATCGTTGCAGAACTTGTGGAAGCCGCCCAGCGTGATTCTACCGACCCTGGTCGACCTCGAGAAGAAGTTCTTCGATCTGGTCGCCGCCGGGGACATCAGCAGCGTGCAGAACTTCCTCAGAACCAGCGACAACTTCAACTTGAACTGCACAGACTTCCAGGTGAGGGCCAGTATTACACGCCAGACTTCCCACTGAGGTCATGCTTTCTCAAATAGCGACATCAGCCATCAGAACTGCATTGGATGTTTTATTTTCACATTTTCATGAAGACTGGTGAGAAGAGGCATCATCAGAATGTGACAATGTGAACTGAATTCATCTTTATTGTAATGAAGATCATGAAGATTATCATATATTAGAATATTCTCAACGTGGAATTATTCATGAATATGATTTGTGAGAAGAGTAGGCTACTATAATAGGCTTTGACGGCAACATATCATCCGAAGGACAAGAAATGCACTTTTTTGGTACTATTTCTTGCTCTTTTGTACTTTTAGCTTTTTATTACTTCATCACTTCTACTCGATTGACTGCCCTAATGTGCTGTTTAGCCTGTTTTCGTGATCTAGGCACCGCTCAACGCGCAAAACGAAAACTGATTCTAATAGATGGGCTTATTTCAATGACACCTTTTCGTTAGAGAAATGCACAATAGAATCTGAGACACACAATACTGACTATAAATGAACAATTTAAGAAGGATCCATGAAAATTCCCACCTTTTCTTGTTTTTTGTCAAAGATTACCTCTCTCCCTCAGAGCAGTATTTCTCCCACGCCCGTGGTATATTTCCCCCGGTCTGTCTGTAGCAGGGTGTGACGTCCGATTGGTTGTTGCTAGGGGATGACAGCGCTCCACGTGGCGACCAAGGGACACCTCGAGGACATGGTGCGCGCGCTGCTGGAACAGCCCGGCCTAGAGGTCGGCGACTGCGCACTGCACGCGATCAGAGACAACCAACCCAAGATCCTCTTCGCCATCCTCGATCATCTGGCCAAAACCAATCCAGCTCTGGAGTTCGCTGGTGAGTTCACCTTCTCTTGAGTTCACTCATTTGTAAGGCCCGTTCACAATGCAACACTAACATGAACATGAACATTAACATGGAACAACTGACTGTTCATAATAGAAAAGGACATGAGCGTTAACAATAACCAACAGCCAATCAGGAGTCTAGATTTCACGCGCCGATTCCACTGCCACCTCACACGACTACAAGCGATCGAGTCTAGGCACTCGTTTTACTTTGCTACTAGTCGTTTTACTAGAGATTTTATTTTCCAATTATTTCCGCCCAGCCTAATCTTATGGGTTTTTTTAGAAACTATGAGATGATGTATCTCAAAAATGGTCTGACCGATTTGACCCCAAAACTATACAGTTCTAAGTTGGATAAGTTTGCGTTTACAAAAAAAGTTTCATGTCGATCAGTCAAACCCTGCGACCTGTGCAGTGTTTACAAACAGAAAACACACAGACAAAGCTTCGTAAAAGTATGATGTAAATCTTCGCTAACGCTCATCTAAATATACATTATGTATAAAGATGTTTGATAATCGTTTGTTAATAATATTTCGAAGTGTTGAACATGGGGTCTATCGAACCGGTGACTTACGTAACGATACCTAGAAATCTCAATAGGAATTATAATAACTTATGTGAAGTAAACTGTTCACGATTACTTCAACCCTACGTTCTTAAATACGTTCTAAATGGCTTTCGCTTTAGCTGACAAACTAAGCATTCTATAATCAGAATGTATTAAACTAATACTGAATGTCAGTATGTATTAGAGAATGAATTCGAAATCTCAACCAGTTTTGGAACTACATAAACCTAGTACAGTATACACGTGTCTACTAACATAACAACGTTCCCAGACCTAGCAGTGGCGTGCCGTGAGATTGGAAAGCAGTCAAGCACACATCAAGTCGAGGGCAGAACATTTAAAATAAGATACACAAATATATTGGATATGAACATCCTTCTCAGGTGACTCTGATTTAGAATCGAGCAACCTGATAACCATGGAGTGACTGTATACGTGTCTAACCATGGAGTTGTATTGCACTGGAGGTATAACTCCGTGCTAGAAACTCGGCTCACTTGATCACAACTAATAGTGGGTAACGGCAGCTCAAGCTGATTGTTGTCAGGTGTAGGCCGAACGAAACTTGTTTTATATTTAGTGTCTGAATTCAGGCCTTCTATAATATTACATAATGTAATAATATAGAAGGCCTTGGAGTAGCTCCAACTGGCAGTTGAGAAAAGAACATGTCCACCGTTTCGAAGTAACCGGAAGTATGGGATCTGGTACACGGCTCGTCGCTGAGATAGACCTCCATATATACAACTCAATGGTCTAACACACGTCTTAATTTGATGTTTAAGATTAACAAGATCAGGTGTAGGCCCACCTCTCCTCATTTTATCTTGCTTGTCCTCAAATGTTCGCGAACTAAATGATTTTAATAATAAATCATTAACGACGCAACAATTATTCACATTCAACAGTTTTACTACATTTTCCACCCGCCGGACTGCCGGTCGGTAAGGCACTCGGCTCGGTATGAATACACGTGGTCTCTACCTCTACCCTGTACGCTTCTTGATGCGTGGCGCTACATCCGTGGGACTAGTTGTGAGACTGAAATCTTCACGTATATATAATTCATTTGAATACGCAAATGGAAGTGTATAATCTAGCATACAGATATTTCAATCATGTCATAGCTTTAAATATAAGAGGAACTGGGACGAAAACATAATTAAATTCAATAAAACAATTCTCGCTGTACACAAGAAATTCCTAGTTGGTACAAGCGGGACCGGCCGCCAACTAGGATGAAATTGGACCATGACAACGCGAGGAGCTGACGGCGCTGATTGGCTGTGTGTTGTGCGCGTGCGCGAGGAGCTGATAGCGCCTATTGACTGTGTGTTGCGAGCCGGTTGTGCGCGTGCGCAAAGAGCTGACGTCACCGATTGGCTGTGTGTTGCGAGCAGGTTGTGCGCATGCGCAAGGAGCTGATAGCGCCTATTGGCGGTGTGTTGCAGGCAGCCTGCAGAGCACAGACTTCCCGGACGACATGACCCCGCTGACCTTCGCGGCGCACTGCGGTCACTACGAGCTGATTGGCGCACTTATGGAGCGCGGACACCGCGTGGAGCGGCCGCATCCTGCCGCCTGCACCTGCGCAGACGTGTGCACGTGAGTCCCGCCTCCACACCCCCAGCTGCCCGCCTCCCTGCCGACCAGCCCGCCCAGCTGACCGCCTCTCGTGTTCCAGGCGCAACGCCATGGACAAGGACGGGCTGACGGTGTCCAAGTCGCGGCTGAATCTGTACCGCGCCATCGTGAACCCCGCCTACATCTGCCACACGTCGGACGACCCCATCCTGGCCGCCTTCCAGGTGTGCGCCGAGCTGCAGCGCTGGGCCAAGGCCGAGCAGGAGTTCCGCGTCGCCTACAAGGAGCTGGCGAGGGAGGCCAGGCAGTTCGGCGTCGACCTCATCAGTGAGTCCGCTCATGTCATAGCAGGTAGATGAGACACGTGTGTTGAGGCACGCAGGAGCTGGCGAGAGAGGCCAGGCAGTTCGGCGTCGACCTCATCAGTGAGTCCGCTCATGTTAGAGCAGGTAGACAAGACACGTGTGTTGAGGCACGCAGGAGCTGGCGAGAGAGGCCAGGCAGTTCAGCGTCGACCTCATCAGTGAGTCCGCTTATGTCATAGCAGGTGGACAAGACACGTGTGTTGAGGCACGCAGGAGGAGAAAAAAGTTATTCCAATAACCGTACAAAAGTGAGAGTTGTTAGGTTTCACTCTTGAGAATTTGAGAGCGAATTCCATTTACTCTGACATTTGAAAGTGTCTCATATTACTCTTAGACATATTAAGAGTATTTCAAATCACTCTCAGACAATCTGAGTATTCGATATTACTCTTAGACATATTGAGAGTATTTTGAACCACTCTCAAACATTCAGAGTATTTCGTATCACTCTTAAACATATTGAGAGTATTTTAAACCACTCTCAGGCAATCAGAGTATTTCGTATCACTCTTAGACATATTAAGAGTATTTTAAACCACTCTCAAACAATCATAGTATTTCGTATCACTCTTAGACATATTGAGAGTATTTTAAACCACTCTCAAACAATCAGAGTATTTCGTATCACTCTTAGACATATTGAGAGTATTTTAAACCACTCTCAAACATTCAGAGTATTTCGTATCACTCTTAGACATATTGAGAGTATTTTAAACCACTCTCAAACATTCAGAGTATTTCGTATCACTCTTAGACATATTGAGAGTATTTTAAACCACTCTCAGGCAATCTGAGTATTTCGTATCACTCTTAGACATATTGAGAGTATTTTAAACCACTCTCAAACAATCAGAGTATTTCGTATCACTCTTAGACATATTGAGAGTATTTCAAACCACTCTCAAACAATCAGAGTATTTCGTATCACTCTTAGACATATTGAGAGTATTTCAAACCACTCTCAAACAATCAGAGTATTTCGTATCACTGTTAGACATATTGAGAGTATTTTAAACCACTCTCAAACAATCAGAGTATTTCGTATCACTCTTAGACATATTGAGAGTATTTTAAACCACTCTCAAACAATCAGAGTATTTCGTATTACTCTCAGACATATTGAGAGTATTTTAAACCACTCTCAAACAATCAGAGTATTTCGTATCACTCTTAGACATATTGAGAGTATTTTAAACCACTCTCAAACATTCAGAGTATTTCGTATCACTCTTAGACATATTGAGAGTATTTTAAACCACTCTCAAACAATCAGAGTATTTCGTATTACTCTCATGACATATTGAGAGTATTTTAAACCACTCTCAAACAATCAGAGTATTTCGTATCACTCTTAGACATATTGAGAGTATTTTAAACCACTCTCAAACATTCAGAGTATTTCGTATCACTCTTAGACATATTGAGAGTATTTTAAACCACTCTCAAACATTCAGAGTATTTCGTATCACTCTTAGACATATTGAGAGTATTTTAAACCACTCTCAGGCAATCAGAGTATTTCGTATCACTCTTAGACATATTGAGAGTATTTTAAACCACTCTCAAACAATCAGAGTATTCAAACCACTCTCAACAATCAGAGTATTTCGTAGTACTCTCAGACATATTGAGAGTATTTTAAACCATTCTCAAACAATCAGAGTATTTCGTATCACTCTTAGACATATTGAGAGTATTTTAAACCACTCTCAAACAATCAGAGTATTTCGTATCACTCTTAGACATATTGAGAGTATTTTAAACCACTCTCAAACAATCAGAGTATTTCAAACCACTCTCAAACAATCAGAGTATTTCGTATCACTCTTAGACATATTGAGAGTATTTTAAACTACTCTCAAACAATCAGAGTATTTCGTATCACTCTTGGACATATTGAGAGTATTTCAAACCACTCTCAAACAATCAGAGTATCTCTAATACTCTCAGATTCTTATGTGTTCTATATATTTACTCTGATGAACGAGAGTTTATTTCTTCCCTCTCCGAGAGAGGATCGAAGTTGTTCATATCTACTCTCAGAAGTTGAACGATTCTCACATCGACACTCGCGAGGGAGTGTCTTCCTATATACTATAGGCCTAAACTAGCGCCGTCTAGAAACGAACGCATTATACGCCATGTGATCACGGCATGGCATAATTATCAACAAGAGTTAGAATATCATCTTCACATACTGAGTTGATAACGGCGCACTGTAAACTGTCGAGTCAGTATCATTGAACTATTATTGAAGAGTGCTCCGAAAACTTATTTTTCATTTCGAAACTGTTTAAAATCAATATCCAATCAATTAATTCGTGACGTTATAATTATCATGGTTGCGCATATTCTGTGTCGAAAGAAGACGTCGCGTGATCGATTACATTTTAACATGATAACCAATTCAACTTGGAATAAAAGTCGATCGAAAAATCGACCAAAAAGTCAAACGTTTGATATTATAATGGAATGAATTTGAATTGGCGAAAGTAGTAACTATAAAATATAACTTTGTCCACATTTCAATTCATGTTTAAAATTCACATTTCAATTGACTCAAATAATTGAAGTATATCTGATGCCGATAATATTGCAGATATTATCGGAGGCATTCTAATTCGCATTCGGAGGCATTTTAATTGATACCGGAATAATTAGATGAGCGTCAGCGAAGATTTCCATGCAACTCTTACCGAGCTTTGTCTGTGTGTTTTGTTTGTTTGTTTGTGGGCACTGCACAGGTCGCACGGTTTGACCGATTGACATGAAACTTTTTTTTTTATACGTAAACTTATCCAACTTGAAACATTATAGTTTTTGAGTCAAATTTGTTCAACAATTTATCTGAAACATCATCTCAAAGTTTCTAAAAACCCCATACGATTAGGCTGGGTGGAAAAAATTGAAAAATAAAATCTCAACAATTCAATTCAAATTTTCCTCAAATGTGAAAACGGAAGTGATACACATAATTAAAAATTTGTATCTAATTCGGACAAGCCATTTCGAAGAAAATAATGTAATACATGTTCTTTATTCATCGAATAGATAGAAATAGCAGAAAAATGTTGCATTGTTAATTCACGGCTCTCTAGATTCGTTGGTATCGAATGAAATATATTTTATACGGCCAAGGTGTGTAGAGATTTCGATTTTACTCTATATAGACATCTCGCTCATCTTACAACGCATTTTCTGCATTTGTTTAGTTGTAACATCACGGTATGAAACCTGCATACCCATACGACCCTGAAATCAGAATATTGTATTTATTCAATCAGGTTCATGATTGTTGAGAAACAAGTCTGAATCAATTGAAATAATACTCCACGTCCAGTTTCCCAATTCGTCAGTAATACAGAGAGTTACGAATTGTGCATCTCGTTTAATGAGGCCATCATTGACTTTTAGCTAAGCGGATTAGGTCGACTAAACGTCGCAATTCGGGGTTTGGTGATAGAAGCATGAATTTTGGCTCAAATACTCAGAAAAATGAGCTGATGAATCTCAGATGGGGTGGGAAAAAAAAAGTCAACCCTTGCGACCGTGACAGGGGTGAACAAATTTGGGGATGTTCAAAACAAAATATTTTTTTGGGGCATAATGGTTCCATCGAAGTGTATTATTTTGTCACCAATTGATAGTTACCACATGTTCATTTTTTTGTTTTTGAAAAATCTACGTTTTTTGGTCAGGGGTGACCACAATGGTAGCCTATGTCATTTTTTAGAAAAAATCATAACATCCAGGGGTTGAGTGGTAAAATCATCAAATTATACTTCAATGCTCTTATATGATGGGTAATCATTCTCAGATAGGGTGGGAAAAAATTCATCCACCCTCTCGACCGTTACAGGGGTTTACAAACTTAGGGGTACGAAAATTGAATCAATTGTATTGGGGTACTTGGTTGTGACAAAATACATCATTTATTCAATACATAGCATACGTGATTAGACATCACCTATATTCCACTGAAAAAAGGTCAATAATTTGGTCAGGGGTGACCATAATGCTCCTCATAAGATCTTTGTTTAAATACCGAAATATCAGAGTTTTGGTGGTAGTAGCACTATTTTTATGATGGAAAGACCATTAAAATAATATGATGAATTTCAAATGAGGTGAGACAACGATCCGACCATGTCAGGGGTTAAAAAATTGGTAAACAAACGTTCTAATATCACGTCTTGGGCGTATCTCTTGAGATCCTTTGACATCCCTGAAATCTGAAATCATGTGTGGCGCTACACTAAGTTTTTGTGGTACACTACCTCTCGTGTCATGCTTAAAAGCCATCACTTCAACCTGATGATAATTCTAATAATTGTCAATGTTTTATATTTATAGATGCAACTCGCATTGGTTTTGGTAACTCGCTCCTCATTGTTATGTAACATTACGAGTATTAGTATTTCTTTCAATTATTGTTTATATTATTATTACATAGAATTAGTTTCTTTGTAGATTATATCGCCGACGTGGAAGCACCGCGCTCGTTCCAAGTAAAACTACCTAACTGAGTCGATTGTTCACATTATTTAGTGACTATTGTAGTTCACAGAGCTCATCACTTCTCCTTATTGGGCAGATTTAGCATGTGATGCGCCTGAATTATCCCAAGTCAGTATACTTCAGTTTATCGACAAGTTCTGGTGTCAATCGTATATTTGTATTTTGTGCACTAACAATAGGCCTAATATCTGGTCAACTCTATTTGGTTCATATCTTTGATTCTGTTCAAATGTGTGCTGTCGTCTCGTCTCAATGATAAGTCGATAAAGCTTATTTGTGCATTGTGCTTGTTACTTTGTGTGTATAGCCCGTTGTGTTTGTGGTGAGTGATCGTGTTGCAGTTTTACAATGAGTCATGTACCTAAAGTTGAGATCCTTAAAAGTGGTGAAATTTCCGTGCCCACTGAATGGTCAAAGTGTGTATTGTGTCAAGTTACCAATAATGATAAGTTGATATGTCCAGCAAACAGTAAAGTGGCAAATAATTGTGAGACAAGCTACCTGAGTTTAGCTGAATTCATTGAGCATTTTCATGACACCAACAGACTACCAATAACCATAAATGTCAAGCGATTAGACGAAGGAGGTGGAATATATGAAACTTTCAAGAAGAATTCTGCTAAATGGCACAAGAGTTGTAGATTGAAGTTTTATAATAAATCTCTCAAACGATCACAAAGCTCTTCTGAAGTAGGCCTACCACAAAACAATTTAGTATTCGACGATGGCCCAACGTCAATTAAGAAGGCACTAACCAGGTCTGTAGTCAATTCTGTTGATAAGGACGAGTGTTTTTTCCAGTGCGGCTCCTCGGACAAGTCTGAATCATTACATCATGCATTAACGCTAAGTATTCACCATAAGGTCTATGCATGTGCAATTGAGCTCAATGATCAACGCATTCTTTCAGCTTTAAGTAGAGGTGACATGGTTGCGATTGACGCTAAATATCATTTAAAGTGTCTTGTTCAATATTACAATAGGCGCAGGACTTTTCAATCAAACATGAAGGACGAAGATCGCGATGCCAAAGTCAAGAAAGTTTTGCATTTGCAGAAGTCCTAACTTATATAGAAGACAAGAGCTCAAATGTGAATGCATTGCCTGTTTTCAAGTTGACTGATTTGGCAAAAGTCTATACAGAAAGATTAAGTAATTTTCATCTCGTTTCAAAATTACGTAATACCGATCTGAAGAACAAAATTCTTGCACATTTTCCAGAAATGGATGCATTCAAGTCTGGTAGAGACATACTTCTTGCATTTAAAGATAACGTTGGATGTGCACTTCACGAAGCGTATGGAATGGACTATGATAAAGAAGCATTGCATATTGTAAAAGCTGCTTCTTACATTCGACGGGACATATTGAAAAGGAACGTTGAATTTTCTGGAAAGTTTGATGAGCAAACCCGAAAAAATGCAGTACCAGAGTCGCTAGAATGCCTTCTGTCTCTTGTCCATAAATGAAATGGATACTCACGTGGAGTGGGTGGTACTACAGATCATGGTAAAGCTTCAGTAAGTACTATTGGACAGTTAATAGTCTTCAACTGCAATGTAGAGAAACGTCATACGAAAACTCGTGAACCACCTTTAGCAGTATACCTAGGCTTATGGATACACACACTTACAAGGAAGAGGAACATTATCGATTCATTATGCAAATTGGGGCTGTCGATTTCATACGATCGAGTACTTGAAATATCAACACGTCTCGGAATCAGCATAAGTAATCTGTACATCACTGAAAGAGCTGTGTGTCCCCCCAATTTATTGAAGGGAGTCTTTGTAACAGGTTCTGCAGATAATGTTGACCACAATCCATCCTCAACCACATCGACAGAGTCCTTCCACGGCACAGTGATCCAAATGAACTCTCATCCTACTAAAGAAAATCAAGGAGAAAAACACGCAGAAATTGAACTGTTTGAAGGAGTCATTTCGTCAAAACGAATACCACAGTTACCAGATTTCTACACCGAGATAACTCCGTTGATGAAATTACAGGACAGAACCGTACCAAATGTCAAGTTTTCACTGCCATCATTCACAGATGAGGAATTAATCAAAGGAGAAAATGACTGGTTAACTCATGTAACTGATATTGTTACAACTTGATCTTGCATAAGGGGTGTAAGCCAAGTTGCGGGACCGGGTTTCGTACCAGACTGGGTCTCTCTCTCTCTCAAAAGAACTCAGAATGACATGGTTGAGAAAAAGGTTGTTTAATTATTTATATGGGTGCATGTGGACCCGGAACCTCACAAGTACAAGTCACCTTTGGGTGAAGCCCCAAATAACAATAAACCCACCCCTGGGTGAAGCCCCAAATAACAATAAACCCACCCCTGTTAAACAGGTCCTACCGTACTCCAGCAGTTGAGGTCGCCAGAGTGGGGTCGCGAAGACGATGCTCCTGAAGACCTATCTCGGACTCTTCTCCCGTGTCCTTGTTCTTTCACCAGTCGTCTTCGGCTCTCTTAGATCGTCTCTGTCGTCAATCACTTCCTCATTAGCCGCATCACCCGGCATTAGGTACGACGTTGTACGCATGCGCGTATGGTAATGCCTTTCGTACCCCTGCCGGGTTTTGGGTAGTCTACCCGCTTAGCCTAGGTGTTATGGGGCTAGCGGGTTTCCAGGGTTGACGGGACTCAGCGTGACACACCTCCACCTCCCTTAAAAATCGTCCCGATTTTCGTTCCATGGGATCCTCCATCCTTCACCTTGAACTTATCTCTGCGCAGCTACCGCTGGTCGCATCCCTCTTTTCACTCGGTTGGGGTTGGTCCTCCTGTCTCCATTGAATCTACTCGTCTTCCTGTTCTCTTCAACTCGATGCCACTCTGACGTCCCTCTCCAGCTGGAATCACCTAGGCGACCTTCATGAACCCCTTAAATTTAATTCAAATGATACCTCAGCACTTTTCCAAATATTATTAAAATAAAAATACAATACACATTATTCCAATTTAGGGTTCCGGGGGAAATACATGTTTACATCAGGTATAATAATCTCATATATCGTATTATTCATCGAAAAATGTCATTTTGTTACAGAAAAAATAAAATCATTTAAATTATAATAATTATCATAATAATTCTCACATTAATGACATATGGGGAAAAAAAATATGGAAAATGTCACAAGAACTACATGTAATTGCAATTGCCACTGCACTCATGGCTTAACTATGTCATGTCAGTATCCATAGAAACAATAATGTATAGAAAAAAATATATGGAAAATGTCACAATAACTACATGTAATTGCAATTGGCACTGCACTCATGAATGAACTATGTCACGTCAGTGTCCATAGAAACAATAACGTATAGAAAAAAAAAACATCGAAAATGTCACAATAACTACATGTAATTGCAATTGGCACTGCACTCATGAATGAACCATGTCTCGTCAGTGTCCATAGAAACAATAACGTATAGAAAAAAAAAACATGGACAATGTCATAATACGCACAATATGTTATTGTAATTGTCACTGCACTCATGAATGAACTATGTCACGTCAGTGTCCATGGTGACATCAATGTCATGCTCAGTACATTGGAGATGAATCTTTCTTCTTAATGTCTGTCATTCTCCAATACTATAACTATTATAACTAGTTCACTATAACGAGCACTTCTGGACAATAGTAGGTTCACATCCCAATCCTTTAGACCATCGCCATCCGACTTCTCTGGCGGCGATCAACTGTTGGCGACCTTTTAAAGACGATTTAAAAAAATTTAAAGAAAAAAAAGATTTAAAAAAATTAAAGACTAAACATGTCATTTTGTGTTCACTAAGAAAGAGGTGGCAGCTTGAAACCTAGTCCCTCCCATACAATGATGGCTGCTGGATGTACGTGCTTTCCTGCTTTGGTTGACAGATTGTTATTTTATTATCTTTTCACTATCAACTACTTGTACGCCCACATGGCACATGCAGTCGGCTCTCATTGGACGACATGAAGAAGATTACAATAAGCGATCTGGATGTCAACCAACCATCTAATTAAGAAACTTATAACTATTCACTTGTCCCATAAGACCTTTTCAAATTGAGCTAAACTAAAATCGAACTATAAGAAAAAGTAAATCCTCAAATTGCAATTGAATTAATTGTAATTTGTCATCCACACCTAGAAGATACACATTATCATAGTGTGCTTAATTTACATAAGATAAAGAGTTGAAGACCTTATTTTAAACAACAAAATGCAGATCCATCAATACACATTGTTTGTTGAACAGAGCCTCACAGCCATCCTCTTCCTCCTCGTACTACTCCAACTCTCACCAGCCACTGAAGTAGAACCCACTAAACCTAAAAGATTTTCAAAGTTCCAACCTCCTAGCGTCAGTGAAAGAAAATCAAACCCAATCTGTACACAACAATAAGAATGAACCATAACAATTGTCAAAGTAGGCAATTTAACGTTATAAAAGTAAGAGAAAAAAAAAAAAACATGCCAATATAGGTCATTGGTAAATTGAGAAGAACCTTATTATAAAACTTGATGATAAAATAATGTGCATGTACGTTAATAAAGAGAGACGTAATTCCTATAACATACTTATGATGAAGAAAAATAGCACATGTCATGTCATGTGAGTGTATCACGCTGTCCCCACGTGTTTCTAGTCCGAACACTTCTAGTTGCACGACATCACATTAGGAAACTTGACGCTTATAGATAAGTCAGCAGGGCACTGCACTGTTAGCGTCCTTCTTGCATCCCGCAGCAAGGCTCTACGCAATCTTCCACGGCCTTGTCGAATCTTACATACATCAGCAATCACTGCCCTGTCAGCGTCTTTCGTGCATCCCGCAGCAAGGCTGTACGCAATCTCCCTCGGCCTTGTGTGGGTTCAGCTATCTGTCGTCAACACACATGCACGTGGAGCGAAGCGAATCAAATATCATCCTCGCTGTTGTGACATATGACAAAATTAGTACCGCCAAACAATTAACACATGAAAATGTTATCTGGGTTTCTCTTACATGGTTTGCAACCGCGGTTTTGGAAAAGGTTTAGATGGTTCCCCTAGGCGCGTATCTAAATATTTAAAATGATGAAATAATAATTACTAATCTGTGCGATAACTATAATTACACTCGGACACGAATACTCAAAGTGATTAAACCATTAACTACAATTAACTATTAACCTTTAACTATTATTATGTAATGATTCAGTATGATGAACTTAGATACTGTGTCGGATACTATGCCTCGTTGATGAATACACGAGATTGTCCTACATCAGCACCTATACTTTCCGTTCGTCAGGTGTGATTTTGCTGACTGCCTTGTTTCCCATGAGCCGCTGGACTTGAAAGTTGAAACGTTATTCGCGTCTTACTATACTTGTTGTCAGCCGCACGATCATTTTTATGCTAACACGTCAAAAACAAAAACCGAGACAAAAACTAACCAATGTTCGAATACCGAGTCAAGACAGATACACCGTATATCCATTATATTGTTTTGTATAGGGGTGTCTATTTATACAAAAAACTGCTGGTGGTAAAACCATTGACAAATCACGATGTTAAACAACTATAGTCATTCCCCCCCCTGAGAAAAAACACATTTGACGTAAATGAAACAACAATGGAAAAAGGTTAACAAACGTTTTGTGAGAAAAAAAAATTACCCCTTCCCCAAAATAAATGAATAAAATGCGTGAAGGATACCTACACTATTCCAATTTATATTCCCAGGTGTGCACTCCTAAGAAACAAATATGGTGTAGTGACCACTAATAATACAAATAATTTTCTCCGTGCGCACAGAGAAAAAAACAATGTACTATCAGTCGTTTCTTATTTTTTTTTTTTTTGAGAGAAAAAAAAAATGGAATTGAAAATTACTTGAATAATCTACATTATCTAACATCGTGACTGTAAACTATCAAGTTGGGAGCTACCCTATACTTACAACACCTTAGCCCATTACACCCCTAAAATCCTGTTTGTTTATGGTTCACCCATTTGTAACCTATAACATTCACTTCACTTGACTCCGTAAAACAAACCCACATTCAAAATCAAAATCCTTTATTGAAATTGTTATTTGTAAATGTTTTTGTTCAGTGTGTTGCTACATCACGCCAACTTCAAGACGTGTACTCTATAAACGTGACGCTGTATTGTCTGTGTTTATGCTAAAATATTACTCACACCTGATTCAGTGTCAAAACAAATAGAAAACACATTTACCTTTTCTAGCCTAAATCATCAGCAAAGTGATGTACCGAGAAAAAAAAACGTCCGAAGTTACACTACGTATGTTCATTAGTTAGCCATGAATCTATAAAATAACTTGCGTAATAATAACTCTACCATAACATTTATATGATGATAACTATATTATAATAACTACATGGATCATCTACGCATCTACGTCTTCAGTACTGACATCCCCTTTTAAACGCCAGTCGTCTGGAGAATAGAAGGGTTTCAGTCTACTGACATGCAGGGTGTCTCTAACTAGTTTTCTACCCTTTTTGATCATGACCACGTAGTTGAGGTCAGATAACCTACTAACGACACGATACGGACCTCTCCATCGTTTTTGGAGCTTATCCGAAAGACCCACTTTTCTAGTCGGAAAATATACTTTTACTAATTGATTTACTTTGTATTCCGCGTGTCTATGTTTACCATCGTATCGTTCTTTCTGTTTCCTCTGAGCTAATTTTATCCTCTCTACGACGAGTTTCCGGGCGTCGTTGACTTTAATAATCACGTCCTGTGCATCCTCTGTCAAGTCCAACCCCTGTCGGAGAGATGCGTCTATAGGCAGGACTGGCTGACGGCCGTATAGAAGGTAAAAGGGGGAGTAACGGGTGGTTTCTTGAGTTGCAGTATTATAGGCAAATGTCACTAGGTCTACAAAGTAGTCCCAATCGTTGTGGGCTGAATTCACGTACATCGAAATCATTTGTGCCATTACCCCATTAAATCTCTCTACCAATCCGTTTGTACTTGGTTTGTAAGAAGTAGTGAATGAACTCCTAGTACCCAACCCCTGTAAAATACCGGTTACTAGACTCGATTGAAAAACTTTGCCTCTATCTGTTAAAATCTCTTTAGGACAGCCGTGTTTACAGATAACATGTTTTACCATGAAGTCAGCTACATCGGCGGCCCCTGCTGTAGGTAGACACCCGGTTACAGACCATTTGGTTGTATAATCGGTACAACATATCACATACCTGTTACCCCTATCTGTTTTTGGAAAAGGTCCTAGTATGTCACACCCACACAGAGTGAATGGTGTTGGGCCTACTGGTATTAGCGTAAGAAGCCCGGCTGGTCTAGTTTTAGGTGACTTCTTAGCCTGACAACTTGGGCAACTAGCTACATATTTTTCTACCTCTTTAGCCATCCCTTCCCAGAAGTATTTCCCCCTCAACCGACCGAGAGTACGCATATACCCCAGATGGGCTGATGTGAGTGCGTCGTGAGCATGAAAGAGAACCTCGTATTTCAGACAGTCAGGAATTACTAAGAGCATAGTGTCTCCCTTGTGAGCGTAGTTTTTTCGGTATAACAACCCTTTATCTAAAACATAACTTCTCGTCTGTCTACGCACCGTCGTAGTTGCGTTATCTGGGTCTAGCAAAGCCTCCCTTAATTCTCCCAGCTTGCCGTCTTCCTGTTGTAGTCTTTCTATATCAGAAATGTCTATCGAAAAAACTTTGACCTCATCGTCGCCCTCATCCCCCTTGCCTTCGACTGGTGAACCATAATCGAGTGGGTACCGTGATAAACAATCCGGTCCCATATGTAAAGTGCCGGGCTTATGACGAATTTTAAAATTGAAGTCCTGTAACATAATACTCCATCTCGCTAATTTCCCTGACGCGTCTGTGTTATTCTGAAGGTAGCATAGTGCATTGTGGTCACTAACAATGGTGAAAAAACGACCCCAAATGTACGGTCGAAAGGTCCTAAGTGCAAAAACGATTGCTAAACACTCTTGCTGTGTAGTATTTAGTTTCATCTCTGCGTCTGAGAACTTTTTCGACGCGTACGCAACGGGATGAAGTTCACCCTCGAAACGTTGTTGTAGGATTGCACCCACCCCTTTAAGACTAGCGTCCGTGTGAATTTCGATGTCATTGTTGTCCTTAAAGTGACGTAGAATAGGACTTGAGAGAAGTTTTGATTTGAGTTCTATAAAAGCTTCTTCCTGTGCTTGTCCCCAAATGAATTTGATATTTTTTCGTGTTAATTCAGTCAACGGTGCTGCCACCGTCGAGAAACTTTGCACGAATTTGCGATAAAAGTTTGCGAGGCCTAAGAATGATCGAACGTCTTTGAGTTTTTGGGGTGTCGGGAAATCGGATACCGCTTTGAGTTCATCTTTGTCCGGAGCGATGCCAAGGTTGTCTACCACGTGACCTAGGATTTTTATTTTCGTGTAACCGAAAGTGCATTTCGCTGGATTCAACTTGAGACCGGCCTCTTTGAATCTCTCTAGTACCGCTCTCAAGCGATCTATGTGTATATCGAAGGTTGACCCCATAGTCACTACATCATCGAGATAGCACAATGCCGAATTCCATTTCAAACCCGAAAGAACAAGGTCCATAGAACGCTGAAAAAGTGCTGGTGCAACGGCCATGCCGAAAGGGAGTCTGTTAAATTCCCACAGGCCGTCTGGTGTTATAAACGCTGTTAGGTGTTTACACTCTTCGGCTATAGGTAATTGCCAGTATCCCGAAAATAAATCTAATGTCGAAAAGAACTGGCTTCCATTAAGATATGAAAGTATGTCGTCGATTAACGGAAGTGGATACGAATCGGGTTTCACCACACGATTAAGTCCTCTATAATCTACACAAAATCTCCAATCTCCTGTCTTCTTTTTGACCAAAACACATGGACTAGCGTACCCCGATCTTGAAGGACGTATGATATTATTTTCTTCCATTTGTTGAACTTGTTCCCTTATAATTTCTCTTTCTTTCATACTGACCCGGTAAGGAGGTTTATGTACAGGTTTTGGATCTAACAGGTCAAAGTGGCATTCGCCTATAGTGGTTGACCCCATGTCATCTAACGACCACGCAAACTGATCGTAGAAAGAATTCAGTAGGTTTGTTAATTTTTCTGTCTGAATCATATCTAACTCTGGGTTAATGTCTACTTTCCCTGTTACATCGGACACCGTAAGTTTCGAAATTGCGGGGACCGAAAGATTGGGCGAGTCTAAGGAAAATACCTCCCCGTTATCAAACGCGACTTCGACGTTATCAGTTCCATGCGCGAGCCATACTTTACGCTTGCCATAGGAAATAGTTGCCTCATGTTTTTCGGAGAAATCGTTACCAAGAATACATTCTGTTGACAAACCTCGCACGGCTATCATAGGAATAATAAATTTAACATTCCCTATCTCCACTGTAGCATCTACTCTCCCTACGACTTTCAACGTTGAATTATTTGCTGCACGTAAAATTAAGTTTCGTACCGGTGTATGAACTAAATCACGAACTAAAGTCTCGTCCACACAAGACACTGCTGCTCCTGAATCCAAAAGTGAACTAACATCCTGATTTTCAACTTTCGTTTTAATGTGGAGTGATCCCATCGTCCGTACGACAACGATTTGAAGTTCGATGCTGTGATCCTTGGTTTCTATTTCCTTAATAGAGAATGGATAAAATGAACGAAAGTTTCGGATGTAATCATCTCTTTCTCGCTTGATTGACTCATAAAACTCAGGACTCCTATATTTAACCTTACCCACAGACTCCCCTCCTGATTGAGAGTCTATGGGGAAGAGTTTCCCCCCGTATTCGAATGTCCAGCCCCCTGTTCGTCCTGATCGCATATTTCCCTTGCGTTCTGTAAATTGGGACATTTTAAAATGTAATGTCCGACCTTGCGGCATAAGAAACAAGCAGGCCTCCCTGTATGACTGCGCTGTTGACCCCTGTCATTGCCCTGATTGGGAAAATACCGTCTTCTCGAAAAACCTTCATTTTGTGGCCGAAAATTAGACCGTTGTTGTTGGCTATTTTGTGGTTGTTGTTGTTGTTGAAATTGTTGCTGTTGAGCCTGTAGCATGTTTACCTGCATAGTCTGGAACATATCTGTCAACTTTGCCACTTGTTCTTCTACCCTTGTAGTTGCACTGCTAACTTTCTCCAAAGACGGGCTAGCCCCAGACTGACTCAAAGATTTTTCGACCCTGTAAAGAATCGAAGACTTTGCCGACTCTACCTTATCGATGTTTGCAACCAGCTGATCTATGGAACCATTCTCCATGAACAAAACCTTATCTAACAAGCTAGGAGACAGACCCATTATGACGTGTGACACCTTTGCCTTTTCAGTCATATTTTTGTCCACCCTGTTGCATAGGGAGATGACGTCATAAACGTACTCCATCACCGACTCGTCTGGCCTTTGCGCTCTATCTTTCAACTTGAAATGACAATTCTCAGACCTATCATCCGTGTCGAACCTATTCACAATAGCCTCCCTCAGAGTTTGCCAGGTGATAGCAATCGCAGGTTTTGTAGATTTGACATTTTCTTGGTAAGACAACCACCATTGCAAAGGCGGACCATCCAAATAGCATGGTAAACACGCAACTCTTTTGCCACCATCCCATGAGTTGGCATCGGCTGCTCTCTCAAATCGACCGAACCAATCGTGAAAAGTTTCCTCCTTGAAACGAAACACTTTAGGCTTGACGATCATCGACATTGTTGGTTTCACGAAACGATCACTAAATGCAAAATCCTCGCTATCGATATGTCTCCGTTGACCTACACTTTTAGTCCTACGACGAAACGGTGGGAGTTCACCAACCTTCTCAGCACTCAAGTCAAGAAGTCGTCTACTTGCCCTTGTATTTTCCAAGTACGTTGGCTCTTTAATTACCTTGTTTAGAATATTTCCGTAAGCCTCTAACGAGAGTTGTTGGTCTTTAACTTTTGTTGCAAGCTCATCCAATAGCGCGGAAGGTGAATCGTTTTCCTTAAATACGTCGTCAGCATATTCCTGATTAATAACTCCCCCACAAGCTTCGTCATATAACAGTCTGCCGAGAACAATACTGCAGCTGTTGTCTTGAGTGTTTGACATTCGATGTTATTTTAATGTTTTAGGAATCGTTAAAAAAAAACATTGAAAATGAATAATCAAAATTTGAAATTTTGTTCACAACAATCGCCCAAGTACGCACAACACATTCAACAACCAACCATAACAACTACACAATGAAGTCGTATCATTCCACCCACTCACACGAAAACTAATCATAACTAACGTTAAGCGACCTTATCTGGAAACGAAGCCTGCACCATTGCATAGAGAAACAACATTCGTTCCTACCTACTTCAGTATGATGCCTTAAAACATTCATTTGAAATGGCGGAGAGAAAACTATCACCATCAACTAGCCACGAACCCATAGTGTATCGATAAGACAAGACTTAAAGAAAACCCGCACCTCCACCAGTGTTACAACTTGATCTTGCATAAGGGGTGTAAGCCAAGTTGCGGGACCGGGTTTCGTACCAGACTGGGTCTCTCTCTCTCTCTCAAAAGAACTCAGAATGACATGGTTGAGAAAAAGGTTGTTTAATTATTTATATGGGTGCATGTGGACCCGGAACCTCACAAGTACAAGTCACCTTTGGGTGAAGCCCCAAATAACAATAAACCCACCCCTGGGTGAAGCCCCAAATAACAATAAACCCACCCCTGTTAAACAGGTCCTACCGTACTCCAGCAGTTGAGGTCGCCAGAGTGGGGTCGCGAAGACGATGCTCCTGAAGACCTATCTCGGACTCTTCTCCCGTGTCCTTGTTCTTTCACCAGTCGTCTTCGGCTCTCTTAGATCGTCTCTGTCGTCAATCACTTCCTCATTAGCCGCATCACCCGGCATTAGGTACGACGTTGTACGCATGCGCGTATGGTAATGCCTTTCGTACCCCTGCCGGGTTTTGGGTAGTCTACCCGCTTAGCCTAGGTGTTATGGGGCTAGCGGGTTTCCAGGGTTGACGGGACTCAGCGTGACAATATTTTTGAAGAGTTGGTTGATATCAATCCAACATCACAAGTATCCTGGTCTGCATTCCACGCTGACTCAGTAGCAGTGAATTCCGAACCAATCTCGGTCAGTGGAATGCTACCTTTATTTGAAGAAGTAGCTCACAGCCCAGCAATGATTCGCCATGCAATGAATGCCATCAAAAGTGCGACCGATGTCCTTAATCCTGGACAGATTCCAGGATTAAACACTTGACCAACCACTATTTGCAATTGCGAAGAAAATTCAGTGGAATTTTCCCAACATTCATGGAGAGGACAAGTTTCTCGTTATGTTTGGTGGACTTCATATTGAAATGGGTATTTTGAAGATGCTAGGATGTTGGCTTGATGGAAGTGGTTGGGTGGAGGCTCTAACTAAAGCGAATGTTGCTCATGAAGGTACTGCAGAATCGTTCATTCGTGCATCACACGTAACAAAGACTCGTCGAGCTCATCAGGTAACGTCAGCTGCTCTGAATATACTTCGTCGTCAAGCCTACGAAGAAGACGTCGCTGAAGAAGAGGAAAGTTATGAATCTTGGTGTGTTAGACAAGAGAAAGATATTCCTCAATTCTATTACTGGTCGTCAGTACTCCGACTAGAGTTGTATCTTCTTGCCTTTATACGATCAATCCGAGAAGGAAATTTTACATCCTATAAAAATGTACTATCCGTGATAGTTCCATGGTGCTTTGCTTTAAATAGAACCAACTAGTCTAGATGGTTAAGCATTCACCTTCGAGACATGTTGGCTCTAGAAGAAACGTGTCCTGAAGTTTTTCAAGAATTTAACAAAGGAAACTTTGTGGTTCGTAAAACGTTGAATCCTTTCTCAGCTATAGCAATCGATCAAGCTCTTGAGCAAACAAACGCCATCATAAAAGGGGAAGGTGGAGCAATTGGAATACTACAGTCTCCCAATGCTTTGCGTAGATGGATGGTAGTGGGTCCAGAAATTTCGAACCTTGTCGCTGAGTTTGAAAATACAACCATGGGAAAGCAAAAACATCATGAACAAACTTCTAGCTTTCAGAAGTCATTCGCAGAAGACGTAACGAATATGGTCAAGACCTACGAAGAATTCGGCAACCCATTCAAAGAAACCAGCAAAGATTTGATTCGTTTGCACAATAAAGACATTATGCCTGAGATGACTGTTTCAACAATTTCAACAATAGAGGAAATTGGCAGAGAGAAAATGAACGATTTTTTCGCTACTCGCCTGCAAACAACTGTAAAACAAGTATCTGATGTAATAACGAAAAATAAACTTCATCTGTTTAGCACAGTTCCTAAAAGAAAAAGATCAAAGGAGCAACTTCAAGTTAGCTCGCTGAAAAATGATTGCGCATTATTCCCTAGATTTCATATTGGATGCCAAACAAGAAATGGTGACTTGGACAAGTTTTTTCAACACGAGAACAATCCATTCCCACCTTCGATATCTCAAGATGGACGTCTTAGGTTCGGGAAGAAATCTGATATTCTTGAATGCCTGGAAAATTTGCAAACATCAAGAGAACATGTTGTCTCACATACTGACGCCATTCTCTTAGATGGAGCAGTCATCGTTAATATGCTGACACCATCTAAACAACTTAGTACATTCAGAGACTATGCGACACAAACGTTTGTTCCATATATTTATATGCAGCTTAGAAAAGCTTCTCGAGTTGATCTGGTGTGGGATGTTTATCGAATTGATTCACTGAAAGCACACTCAAGACAGAAACGAGGTAATGGTGTGCGGCGACGTGTTGAAGCTTCTAATTCTTTGCCCAAAAATTGGCATGAGTTTTTGAGAATTGATGAGAACAAAATAGAACTGTTCCAGATGTTGGGAGAATATGTTATTGCCATAGACCAATCAGTGGGAGTTGTTGTAGTAACAAGTGGCGAAGTGACATTGTGCAACACGCCGAGTGTTATTTTGGAAGGAGTTACACCATGTAGCCACGAAGAGGCCGACACCCGCTTGATATTACATCTCGTAGACATACTTCGAGGTCCAGCCACAGACGTGATCGTACGCACAGTCGATTCAGACGTACTGGTACTCACTGTCGTTGCTGCAAGTATGTTTCCTACTAAGAAAGTGTGGCTCGAGTTTGGTTGTGGAAAGGCCTCACGGGTAATTGCAGCTCACGAGATATGTGAAGCTCTTGGTCCTGAAAAGACAGCAGGTCTTCCTTTCTTCCACTCCTTCACTGGTTGCGACACTTGCTCATCATTTGCAAGCAAAGGTAAAAAATCAGCGTGGAAAGTATGGGCCCTTCTTCCTGAAGTAAATGCAACCTTTAAACAGTTGTCAGCACCAGTTGACTTGGTAGATGATGACACTCATAAGATCATTGAGAAGTTTGTTGTTACACTGTATGACAGAACGTCTGCATGCTCGACTGTGAATAGCTGCCGTAAAGAACTATTTACTCAAAAGCACAGACAAATGGAACATCTACCACCTACCCAGGACTCACTGATGCTTCACACACTGCGAGCAACATTACAAGCAGGTCTTATTTGGGGAACATCAGGAACTGCATCTCCTCCCTCCCCAGATCCATCTAAATGGGGATGGATTAAACACCAAGGGACCATGTGGGAGCCAAAGTGGACTACGATCCCAGATTCGCTGCATTCTTGTGATGAAGTCATCATTTGCAAATGCAAGGTCAACTGTCTACCAGCGAAATGTCCATGTTTAATTAGCTGCCAGCCCTGTTGTGCATCTTGCAAATGTAGAGGAGATTGCAACGTTTGAAAGGTAAAAAAAAAAATGTTATTTTTACACAAAATTATGAAGACAATTTCTGTTCTGGATCATGGGTCGCTAATTGTAGTCAACCCTAAGAAAATATCCATATACTTTGAATATTTGTTAATCCATACAATAATAATAATCAATTTCACCATCTTTCGAAACAAACAAATTCCTATATTTTTTTGGAAAAAATGAGGTAATCCAAATTTTGGTTACCCCTGATATAGGCTGAGCGGATCATTATTAACATTTGTCCAACCTTATTTCAGATCATCATGACATTTTGATGGTCATTCCATCATAAAAATAGTGCTATTACCACCAAAACTCTGATATTTCGGTATTTAAACAAAGATCTTATGAGGAGCATTATGGTCACCCCTGACCAAATTATTGACCTTTTTTTAGTGGAATATAAGTGATGTTTAATCACGTATGCTATATATTGAATAAATGATGTATTTTGTCACAACCACGTACCCCAATACAATAGATTCAATTTTCGTACCCTTAAGTTTGTAAACCCCTGTAACGGTCGAGAGGGTGGATGAATTTTTTCTCACCCTATCTGAGAATGATTACCAATCATATAAGAGCATTGGAGTATAATTTGATGATTTTACCACTCAACCCCTGGATGTTATGATTTTTTCTAAAAAATGACATAGGCTACCATTGTGGTCACCCCTGACCAAAATACGTAGATTTTTCAATAATAAAAAAATGAACATGTGGTAACTATCAATTGGTGACAAAATAATACACTTCGATGGAACCATTATGCCCCAAAAAAATATTTTGTTTTGAACATCCCCAAATTTGTTCACCCCTGCCACGGTCGCAAGGGTTGACTTTTTTTTCCCACCCCATCTGAGATTCATCAGCTCATTTTTCTGAGCATTTGAGCTAAAATTCATGCTTCTATCATCAAACCCCGAATCATTTGGTTAATCCGCTTAGCTATTTGAATATAATGGAAATATGTTTATAGGTACTCTGTCAAGCGATTCTCAGTCTCAATTTCATTTCATCTCGTGATTGCATTCACTCTAATATATATTTCCTTTTAAAGCATCCATACATTCATCCTACAATGATATCTCCGCCGTTTCTACAACACTGCCAACCTCATGACACCAACTAGTCGTGGACATTCGATTCTATTGATGACTAGTGTCGTGGAATAAGTGTGAATTCTATCACTATTGATTCAAAGCCCATTATATCGTCAACAGCAGCATGTGACTCGGTGCGAGCCTGAGCACATACAATGTCGAGCGTGTATCCAATCGTGACGTCACCTGAAACACATGTTGAGTTGAGCACAGGCCTACTCGGATATCACCGAGTGATCTCTTCCAGGATTATGTACCTCATCATATTCAGAAAACTGTGAACATGTTACCATGGTAAGCTACTGACCTGTGGAATAGTCGTCACAAACAAAAACCGAGGCAATTCCCTCTTAAGTTAATGAACCTCCCCGTCTGTGGGCGCTCAAGCCGCTCGTTACCGAGACCTGCACTGGGATTCTCTATCTTCATTGAAATTCGGTCGAGAGCGATCCCGATCGAGACTGCGAACGATCGGCAACTCACTCAAGGTTAACTGCCCATTCTCTACGAGCACAAGATCTCGATCGTTAGCTCATGTCGAGAAGTCTTGGGTCGACAGATACGTCATTATATACGTCATATGATGTCCGTTTTTGACCAATAGGAGGCCTATGTAATCCGACTCTCTCAAGAACCGCCAGTGCGCCGGCGCGACATGACAGGCTGTGTACTACGCCAATACAAAAACATTGAAAACATAACCTCAAATTTTAGCTGTCAAATTGATAATAAAATGAGGAATACAATTACTTGGATTAAAAAGAGCTTTTGAAGTGAGTTTTGGCGTAGATATGGTATTTAAAACATGGAATCGGTATTAAACCATACTATATAACGATTAAAAACGGTGGAATGACGGTTCATCTTCTCTTGGAATATTTCAACACATAAATCATAAACCGCCGCCATTTCCGTCTGAACGTAAGAGTTCTCGACATCGACAACAGTTAACGACAGGGTCTTGTTGAGTCGAGAAAATTACTCGATCTCGATCGACAACATTATACAGAAGCCCACTGCTGGAGTCTTTTTCAATCTTTTCATATTCACTCCGCAGGATTTTGGCACCCCTCTGATAGAGGGTGGCAGCATTGAATTCACGTTCAATATTCAGCCAGGCTTTATACTGAAAGTTGAATTAAGACATTCATAATACCACGTCACCCTCGTTGGCTCAGTCAGCTGAGGCACGCTTCAGCACTGAAGTCACCGTTGGGCGTGGGTTCGAATCCCGCATAAGGCATGGGTTTTTGTGAACGTAGTTTCACTCATCATCATTCCATAGTTTCATAATCACCAGCTCATTCGTACCCCCGTATAACCAAGCTGTTGGTGGGGTCATTAAGCGAACAGTAATCAATCAATCAATACCACACAATGTGCCTAGAAGAGTGACTCGGTGTAGGCCTGTGCCTTCATGAAGCCGTATGTCAAGTCTTTTGGATTTTGGAAATAATTTATCTAAATTCAAGAGAAAAACAAAAGACTAGGCCAATGACACAAGAGAGTAGCCAGGCCCTAGAGTCTGTAACAATGCCTTTTGTCATGCATGTGCATCTAATGGCCTCACAACCGACTGGTCCTGAAGATGTTCCGTGTGTGGCCTAACCTTGAAAAGCGTGTTCACGATATTGTAGATCTCACCTCCTCTCTCCTTGTAACACCCCAGCTCAAGATAGGATTTACCCCCTAATCTTATTGGGGTATAAACAAAATGTGTAAAATGTATGGTTTTCAACTTTTCGACTCGACTTATATATATCTGTATTATGTGTTAATCTGTGTTTTTCTTTTTTTTTCAATAAAGTTCAAAGTTCAATTCATCATGAAAGAAAAAAAACTATCATACACATTTTCAATAATTTGTACAACAATCGAATGAGATATAACGAAGAAAACGCAATAAAAAAATGCATCGGTGGTCTTGTTCTCCATCACACTTCAGGCGCGGACAGGCAGGGGGTGCCGGGGTGCCGCGGTGCCGGGGTGCCGGGGTGCCGGGGTGCCGGGGTGCCGGGGTGCCGGGGCCTTTTGACCTTTCCGGGCACCTATCGAACATATGATATAATTATATAAACAATATCTATATAAATATTTATTACACAATCATAATACACAAATTTAATACACAATCATCGACAAGCTGGAACAGAGCTCATCGTTAATGTCAGGTGAACTTTTAATTCAATACTTACGTACCTATGTTTGTAACCATGAAGTTGAAACATATAGGCCTATTAATCATTAATTACTATTTCGATTGATTATTTACTGATTAAACGTATCCATACCTAAATAATAATTAATTGCAAACAGTTATATACACTATGAATATTAATTTGTGTCAAGATATGGATAGAAGTCGGAACTGGCAGGAACCGACTGATAAGAAGACTGCCCTAGAAGAAGTGGTGGGAACACCCCCTGGCCCAATCTAATTGGTTATCTGGGTTTTGAGAAATATATATATATATGTATAAAAAGTGACTTAAAAAACATAAAAAATCGAAACATTTCGCTCAGCGAGGATGCTCCCAGCGGCCACTGCGTGCGCCTGACATACTTTACAAGCAGCACCCCGGGCCTTCTGGAGCCAGTCCGCGCCTGCCACAATTTTATACTTTTGTAACGATATCAACCAATGTGTGTGTTTCTTCTGAGGTGAAATTTACTGTGCGACTTCGTGTTGCCATTGTGAAGTAATGAAGAGAATTGAGTAAGAAAATACTTCCGAGGTCTGACAATCGTTACCATAGTCGCGTTCCAGAATGAGGCGCTTAGCTAGCGCTAGATTAGCATTGTCGAAATGGCGTTCCGATTTCTAGCGGCTAATTCCGCTAGAATCTAGCAAATCGTTCCAGAATCTAGCCTGCTAAGTCCGCTGACATAGCTCATCTAGCGGTGAAAAAAGTTGCCAACTTGCTAGTTCAGCCATAATTTGAGTGCCAATTCAAAGATCATGGGGTCGCTTGATATGGTCGAGCTGCAGATTGAGTATGATAATGAAATAATGACAATAACTGTGGAGAAAGTACTGCAGAACAATTGAATAATGGGGAGTTTGAATATTTAAATATAATGAGTGAATAATTGTAGGAACAAATTCGACGTTGCGGTTATAGGAGATGACCAAAACGTTATTGAATATATTCACTTTTATTGGCAGAGAGCGAAAACTTCGTCATCCTCTTCTGATCCACTGGAGGAGGAATCAGAAGGAATACAATTGCTGCACCTCCCAACACGTTTTGATCTTCCGCCATGACTTTGACAGCTAGTTGCACAAGATGCTCGTGGTCGTTCCAGAATTGCAAGCTAGCTGATCTAGCCGTGACGTATGCTGGGCCAACCTAGCGCTTGATTCTTGCACGCCACTCATGTAGCAATACAGCGAACCGATGGAGTACCAAACATTCTGATTGGTTAATATCAACTGATCGACACTGTTGTCTATCTCTTGTAACAATGGCAGACGTCACTTTGACAAAAGCCTGAAAACATAGCGGACAGAACGGAACGAAGGTAGCTGTTAACAAAACTCGCGCGTTCGATGAGTTTGATTATCGCAAAAAACAGACAAAATTCAGTACCAACTTCTAAATGTTACTGGTTTTGTAAAGTTGTCTGACGGATTAGTGACAGGAGGAAATCGGTCACCTGTAATACGCGCACGAAAGTTATCTGGCCGATAAAGTTATCCAGCAGATCTGTCAGGAGGATTTGTCGGCACATTGTACAACCGGCCCTTGAAGTATCTAGACAGTTTTCCTTCCAGAGTAAATGAGCGAGAGTAAATTAGGGTGATGAAAAACCTGTGATTTTTTTCATATACATCTATTGTGTTTGACGACGCATTGTTATGATAGCGCAGATCTAATGGCGTCGGATAGGTGATTAATGAGATGATGTGATGAATGTGTGATGATGTGAGTAATGGGAAGGATAGTGAAGGAAGCGGACATGGCCGACTTATTGTAGGAACCATCCCAGCATTAGCCTAGACTACAGAGGGAAACCATGAAAAACCCATGCAAAGATGGACGGTGGCAGGGATAGAACTGGCTTCGAAATTCCCCTCGTCTCCCGGATCACAAAAAAGCGAGCGCGTTAACCACTGCGCTGCATGTGCCGGTAACTGTCAATTAACGCACCAAATCGCTCTAGACTATTGCGAGTTTTTGTTGATGAAAGACGCGTGTGTTGCAGGTTGCTGCCGCAGCACGCAGGAGGTGGAGCTAGTGTTGCAGCAGAGAGGTGGCTGCAACTTCCCCGGACAGTTCCTCTTCCCGCGACTCATGCTGGCAATGGACTTCAACCAGAAGGAGTTCGTGGCTCACCCCAACACGCAACAGGTATACTAGCCCTCTCTCTCTCTCTCTCTCTCTCTCTCTCTCTCTCTCTCTCTCTCTCTCTGTTCACGTGGATATCCCATCGTAGATTTTCGTCAATTATTATAATACCCAAGAATTTTGCGTCAGTTACGGTAGTGATTACTGAATTCGAAGAGCGGTCATGAAGAGTGCGTGCTTCGTTGGTTCGTTTCGACTCTATTTGTAAGACGTTTGTTTTGTCAGTAAACGCAGATTGTTCGAAGAAAACCAGTGATTCAGCTTGCACAGGACTTTAATCTATAGCTCTTGTACGCTCCTTCCATGAACAAGAGCGTTGGTGTCGTCCGCGAATGTGATCAAGGTAGTTCCCCTCATATAAGTACACAGGTCGTTGACATAAATTAGAAATAGTAAAGGTCCCAATATTGAACCTTGAGGTAGGCCTACTCTAGCGCTTATAGGTGCCCACTGCGATTTGATAACACCTTCATGATACGACAATTCCACCAGCTGTGACCGCTCGGTAATATAAGAATTCATCCAGGAATTTGCAAGTCCTCTTATCCCACATTTGTTGAGCTTATAGACTAGTAGAGGATGGTCAACACAGTCGAATGCCTGGGAAAGGTCACACGAAAGTCCCACGACTAATTGTCCTCCATCGCGTGCGTTGAGGATCTCACGAATCAGGTGATTTACTGCCTCAATTGTTGACCGACCCTTGCGAAACCCAAACTGAGGGCCTGTAGTTCGAAACGTCGTTTTCATTTCCTTTCTTATACGCTTGAATAACTCAAGCTTTGCTGAACATACAGGAATAACACCTGTTTGCATTGATGCATTACAGATTGCTTCCATCGGTGAAAGAATAGCTTTACTCGTGCTTTCAATCAACTTCACGGATAGGCCATATAGATCCTGAGCAGATTTAGGCATGAGATTTATCATTATTTCTATAAGTTCATGGTCACTCACCGCAGTTGAGAGAATTGATTGCGCTATCCTATTCAGGGCCTGGGAGTGCTCTTATAATGATGCTAGATGTCAGTGTAGAAGCTACCCAAACAAAGTAGTTACTGAATTTGTCGGCTATCTTGGCTGGTTCATTCACTTCTTGGCCACCTATCATGATGCTTCCAATTGGTGTTAGTGGAGCAGAATTCCCAGTCTCCGTTTCGATGACCTTCCAAACTTCCTTAATAGTGTTGCTAGCACTGAAGATTTGTTTTTCAACGGCACACCTTTTAGCGCAGTTTAAATATTTACTGTATACATATTTGGCAATCTTGAATTCCTGGAGTAGTTCCTCAGGTTTAGTCACATAGCTAATTGTTTGGTGTTGTTTAGAGCTTGTCTTCTTGATTTAACATCTTGTGTGATCCAATTTCCATCTGCACATACATTCCTTGAATATTGAAGAGGAAAACAATTATTGTAATGAATTTGAAAAGTCTTGAGTCATCTAATTCACATCCCTGGTCCGTGAAATATTCTCCCAGTAGGTAAATTCGAGCATATTCATAAATCGATTCATGTTTGTTCTACTAATTATCCTGTTTTTCTTATACAATTGTGGTTATTCCTTCACTTTGAAAACAAGTTTACCTAGATTATACTATTTAATTCAGAACTTGGTATTATATTATAATTATATCTGTAATTATGTCTCTAGTATAATTGTATCTGTAATTTTGTCTCTATGTAATAGTAAGTTTTTTTGGAATAAAACTTTTCTGAATTGAATTGAAATTGCTCAACTTGTTGTGGTGCTTCATATCCTAGTTTGAGTTCCATAATTTGGGCTGCATGGTCCGACACATCGTAATTCTTGACCATACAGTGAACAGGTACATTTGTGAGAATATTGTCAAGACATGTTGAAGAAGTGTTTGTTCTATCAGTCTTACTTCGTCAGAGTCCTTCATGGAATCTGTATTGAAATCACCAGTTATGTTTACCTTTGGATTCTTGTCATTATGAGAATCAACTGTGTCAAGTTATTTGATGAGGCGTTTGGTGAATATATCCGAAAACAACCTTGCGGATATCTATATGCAATGGGCAACAGGTCGAGCGTTACTCATAAACCCACAAAACTCAATCTTGCTCTTGCTGGGTACAGATGCACAGAGAAGTGAGATGTTACAAGACTTCCAAGTATCTGTGAACAATATCGCCCTACCCGTTGCGAGAAATCTAGGACTGACAATAGACAGGAGACTCAATTTCACAAATCACATTCACAACATTCGCAAGTCCAGTTATCACAAACACAGATTACTACGGCCATTCAAGTCTCTTCTTCCACCTTCCGCAAAATCAACTTTAGCTGAAGCTTTAATTATCTCCAAGCTTGACTATTGTGACACAGTATATGGTCCTAACCTGAGCTGCGAGGATGAGGATTCAGAATGTTTGTATTAGATACTCATACAACCACATTAAACAGAGAGACCACGTCACCCCAGCAATCAGAAAAGCAGGTTGGCTCAAAATGAAAGGAAGGACACAGCTTCACATAATTAATACCTCCCACAAAATACTAAACGCTAATATACCTTCTTATCTGAAAACGAAATTAGTGCGACGGGGTGAAATTCATTCAAGACTTACCAGAAACAACAATCACCTCAGTATTACTACGCACAAAACAACCAAATTTAAGTCCTCGTTCAAATACAATGCCACCATGCTATACAACGCAGTTTCTGAACAGTTCAAGACATTAGGCCAAAATGCATTCAAAGCTGCAGTGAAAAGACTACACAAAGATCGGATCAGAAGGATAGCCATCAGTTCTAATTATACATCGTATTTCATACTGTTTTATCCTAATTTCATTCATACCATCTTGTTTGTATGCCATTATATCATTTAATTCTTGGTCATAGCTCATAAATGATTCTAGAACACGCAAGGGCACTCCATCTACGGTTATTCAATTCCCTGCGGGGCTGGAGCCTCTTTACCCTTCTCCGTGTGTGTCGAGTTTTCTTCATGATATTCGTTGTGGTTATTGATTCAATCATTAAATTCCAAAACTGCTCGTGAATCGTGAAAATCACTTAAAAAATGACCATATTTCAAACAATTCGCTGCTTAGAATTATGCTGGGAGAAAACGCGAAAATGAGTACAAAAAATGTTCATACTGTTATGTTTTCCTTATAATCACTTGCAAATAGACATGTTCAAGTTATTATGTTTATTACATATGAGAATATACAGGCATGAAAAGCTGAACACACTGAGCCGTACGCCATAACTCGACTGCCGGTTTACTTCCGGGAGGTACTGCGCGCGCACGTGCATACACACTTGGATACTTGTGCATAACTATAAATACATGACATCTCCCTTTTCAAGATTCAACTCATACATATATAATCTAAAATCAACTGTCTTACTCAAAACTACTTTAATTCACAAAAATGTTTGAGAACAGGTACTTATTAAGACATTTTGTAGACGTCAAACTTTGTTGGCAATTTGACTTGCCTTTTTGGCCTGCTGCAAATTTGAACAGGAGTTGAAACACTGTCTGGCTCTGAATAAGGAGCTTCATTCTTCATTGGCTCTTCAATATTATTTTGAACATTAGTATCCACATTCTCTCTTACAATATCTGGAGGAGGGTTTTTCGAAACTCTTAAATCACTACGATTCCGCCTGTAATTCTTATTATCAGCGGTTACCAGGTATGACCTCGGATTAGGGTGAGTATTATCAACTATGGCTTTTCTCCAAAAACCTTCCTGTCTCAAAAGTATGCTCTCTCCTTTAGACAGGGTAGAGAGTTCCTTTGATCCTCTGTCATAATATCTCTTTTGGTCCGTCTGATTTTGTTGAAGACCTATCTTCACACTGTGTTCCACCCGAGGTTTCAATTTCAAACTCATGACTGGAATCTTACTTCGTAATTGCCTGCTCATCATCAACTGTGCTGGAGAGCGATCTACGCCCTGGATGGGAGTATTACGGTATTGTAGCAATGTATAGAATATGTCAGTGTTATCTTCCTTAGATTTCCTAAGTAAAATTTTTGCTATCTGCACTGCTCTCTCGGCCAATCCATTGGACTTTGCGTAATTTGGACTGGATGTTGACAAAATTATATCCCATTGCTTAGCAAATGAACGGAACTCTGCACTAGCAAATGGCATGTTATCAGACATGAAATATTCAGGTATTCCATTTCTGGCAAATATTGATTTCAGAACCAATATTGTCTCACATGCTGTCTTCCCTTCTGTTTTAACCAATTCCAACCACTTGGAGTAATAATCTTGTACTACTAAATAGCTTGCACCATCAAAATCTAAATAATCTGCAGCTATACCCTCTGATAAGGTCGCTCTGGTATTTTATGATTCAACAGTGGTTCTTTACTATTTGCATGTTGAAATTTTTCGCATGTTCCACATCTGGCTATCATGTCTTCTATCTGTTGTGACATCCCAGGCCAGTAAAAGATTGACCTTGCTCGCCTTTTGCACCTGACTATACCAACGTGACCCTCATGCAGTGAATCTAACATCTTTCGCCTAAGTGCTGAAGGAACGGCTAATTTGTCACCTATAAACAACAACCCTTCAGCTTCAGAGATCTCATCGCGAAACTTCCAGTATACCTTGCTGTCCATGTTGACATCATGAATATCCAATGGCCACCCATGCTTGTGATACTGTCACGATGACTAGAAGACATCGTGTTTTTCCAAAGTCCGAGTGCAGAGTCAGCTAAACGAGGACATAGCCAAGTACGCGCATGCGCGAGATTATGCGTATTGGTAACTAATTAGCGACAAGGCCTGAGGGACAGGCAGAGTAGAGATTCGACCACGGGAAGGCGAAGATCGGAGATCTAAAGAGAAGAGGGGTCAAGACGTGGATCGCAAGGTGGCGGCCCGTACGGAAACATCCACGACGAAAGACAACATCGTTTCGTCGAGCCGACCGCTTCTGTCTCTCACCACAACAACGCTCACGGTAGGAGGGGATGATGATTAAGGGAGGGATTTATTTAACTTCACCGTGGGGAGGGTTCTAAACATCCAAGGTTCCACCCTTCATAGACTGCCAACATCATGTATGTAAGTGTAAAGTGTTTTTGTACACATTAAATAGTATATGGTAAACTCAATGTCGAACACAAAACCTGCTTGAGTGTTTGATCCAAGTCCGTTGCCTCTACGAACTCTTGCTTCCTTTCTGGACTTATTGCTAAATGCTTAGCAACGGAGTGTATTACCACTTCTAATTCAGGATCCACAACGACAGGATCCGTTAAGAATGCTCGGGATAACGTGTCTGCGAGAAACATCAACTTTCCCGGAACATATGTAACTACAAAATCATATTTATAGCATTTCAATAGCATTCGTTGTAACCGACCCGGTACTTGAACTAACTGTTTTTTCACAATCACCTCTAAAGGCTTATGATCTGACTGAATTAGAACCTTTTTATTGTAGGCATACTGATGAAACTTCTCCAACGAGAAGACTATCGCTAACATCTCCTTCTCGATCTGCGCGTAATTCTTTTATGAATCTGTTAGAGAACGCGACGCATACGCTACAGGATGTCCTTCTTGTGATAAGCAAGATCCCAGACCATCCTTTGACGCATCTGTTTGAATAACAATTGGTTTATTCACATCAAAAAATCTCATAACTGGCGCATCACATAACTGTTGTTTCAAAATGCTTAATGCATTGCTATGTTGTTTACCCCAAACCCACAAAACATCATTTTTGATTAACTCTCGGAGACATGCAGTGGTTCCTGATAATTTAGGAATGAATGAACCTACATACGTGATCATCCCTAAGAATCTCCTAAGCTCTTCCTTGTTCTCAGGATCCTTCATCTTGGCAATTGCCCTGATTCTCTCCCAATCTGGCTTCAGGCCATCTTTACCAATTTCGTGCCCCAAGTACTTAATTTTACTAGCACGCAACTGAAACTTATCAGCGTTAAACTTGACCTGAAACTTGGCAGTTCTTTCGAAAACTCTAATCAAGGTTGCATCATGTTCCTGAACTGTAGACCCAGCTATGATTAGATCATCACAAACACATCCCACACCTGGAATATCACCAAAAATGCTCATTACTGTCTTTTGGAACACTTCAGGAGCAGACTTTATTCCAAGAGGTAAGCGATTAAAACGATAACGCCCAAATGGAGTGTTAAAACAACACAAATTCGCACTTTGTTCGTCTAGTTGGATCTGCCAAAAACCGTCTTTCATGTCAACAGTGGAAAAAACTGTTTTGCCTGACATTTTTGCAGCTACATCTTCAGTTGTGACACTGGTGTAATGCTCTCGTTTAATAGCAACATTCAAATCTACCGGATCTAAACACAACCTCAAATCACCGTTCTTTTTCTCGACAATGACGAGACTGTTCACCCAGTCTGTTGGCTGGTCTACTCTCGATACAACTTTTTGGTTTTCTAGCTTTTTTAGGGTCTCTTTCAGTTCTGGTTGTAAACCAAACGGCACTTTCCTACCTGCATGTATTACAGGATTCACATCCGCATCTAATGTGATGTGATGTACCCCTGGAATTTTACCTAATCCCTTGAATACATCCTTATACTTCTTAACCAACTCTTCTTTGGTCATGCTTAGATTTAGACTATCAATCCTCTTGATCAGATTCATAGCTACACATCCGTTCAACCCTAGCAAAGGATATGAATCTACTGACGATATTACGATATGACGATATATATATATATATATATATATATTACTTCAGAATCATAATTCAATCGTAATATGTTCACTCTGTTAAAATTCAATTGTCCCTAAACCACATGCCTATAAGTGTCTTCTGTTTCAACTGTTAATTAACATAATTAGGCACATTCCATATTATTCTGGTCAGCCCGCCCGCAAGAATCTTTCTCACGCGGGCTTCTACATCACATTATCATTTCTCAATGAACATCCCTACATCTTTCTCAAACAGAACCTTCAAATTTGTTTCTCTTCTTTATGAAGCTTTATTTATTGTACATTGTTATTATTCATCATGTTGTATGCTAAACTGTTTATATCTGGATGTGTTATGTGGAATAGAATGAAAATGGAAAGAAATGATGCGAAAATCGATGAATCGGAAGCCAAATAATCGATACACTGGAATATCGATCCTGAATCGCCCATCTCTGATTACAATGACTTCTCTGCTCCTCGTCGCCAGGTGCTCGAGGCTGCGTGGCGTGGGGACTGGTACCAGTGGCGTCAGCGTAGCGACTACCTGAAGATGCTGTCGGTGTTTCCTCGCATAGCCATGTTGCCGGTGATGGCGGTCATGTGTATCTGCATGCCCCAGCACGCTATGGTGAGACACTCGTACCTTTCCTCGCATAGCCATGATGCCGGTGATGGCGGTCATGTGTATCTGCATGCCCCAGCACGCTATGGTGAGACACTCGTACCTTTCCTCGCATAGCCATGTTGCCGGTGATGGCGGTCATGTGTATCTGCATGCCCCAGCACGCCATGGTAAGACACTCGTACCTTTCCTCGCATAGCCATGTTGCCGGTGATGGCGGTCATGTGTATCTGCATGCCCCAGCACGCCATGGTGAGACACTCGTACCTTTCCTCGCATAGCCATGTTGCCGGTGATGGCGGTCATGTGTATCTGCACGCCATGGTGAGACACTCGTACCTGTCAGAGATATTCGAATACCGGGCCATCGCAGAATATGCGTTGGATTGAGCGAGATATCTATATTAAGAACCAGCAGGACCCTTACCGCGACTGTCACTTGAAATAACCCCCTAGGCCTGACTATAGCTCCAAGAGGCTAGTTCCTGTTCACTAGTACAGCCTGCTGCCATGGCAACATGTCTGGTATTTAGGTATCTCCATTGTTGTTAGCACAGAATCCGAGCACTGCTTTTGAGGCGGGCTGAAAATATGTCACATTTCTGCGTTCTGAGAGTCCTTGACTTTGTTATTATCTTGTATTGCTATGGTATTGAGCTCTTTCAGACAACGTTATCCAATCAAAGTCCTTAGTCTATTGGAGCTAGCCAGGCCTAGGACGTTATTTCATGTGGCAGTCGCGGTAAGGGTCCTGTCTCGGCAAACGTTGTTCTGCTATCGAAGTGATTTGTAGTGAATGTTGGTTGTTAAATGTAAAAATAAGATGCTGTAAGGCGGATTAAACGGTATCCAGCGTGTACTGTTGCAAATGCTGGCGAGCGCGGCAGACCTTGAGGAAGGCCGTCAATGTCATTGTACAACTCTATTACTGGTGTTGTTCTTGAAGTGCCAATTTTTAGATGTTGCTCATAGGAGAGAGCTTGGTGGAAGATCTCGTATACTTTGGAACCTTCCACCAGCCCTATCGAATGTGCGCGAGGAATTTCACGGCACTCGGTCGAGCCGTTTCGGAGGAGTTCATCCTGACACAAGCTTTTTGGATATAAGATAATCGAAAACTCTACACACCTTGATACATATATCCAAATAATTAGAGTACAAGGTGTCCAAAAAGTGATGTTAAGGGTGACTAAAGTAAACTTGTGCTGGCATTTTATCTCTCTCTAATACAAATATACCGAGTATGAATATACCATGACACCGGTCCGACAATATTCATTGAAAACTTGAATAGCTCTAACGGTACTTTAAATTTAGAAAATCGATTTTTTCAATTCAAATATCGATTTTCTCACTTCCGATTAATCGATGAATCGTATCGGAATAAAAAATATCGAATCGAATCGACGTATCGAATTTTTCGCTATATAGCGGCATCACTAAAATCTACGCTTTTCAAAACACATCACAATGACATTGAAAGTTGAGCGCATTGCTTGGAGTGTAGTTGCCATCTCTCGTGTGTGTGTTCCAGGTGACAAGATGGCGGCTGCCCTGCAGCAAGATGCTGAGCAGCGTGGCCACGTACCTCGTGTTCCTGGTGCTCGTGTTCCTGCAGTCGAACGCCGACAAGAGCGGCCAGAAGAGAGGCCCTCCGACCTCCGGTCAGTCCACTCGCCATACATTCATTGGTAGACGAGCGAATAGTAATAGTATGGGTGAAAACTGCTTCGAGTGGTACCAATTTAGCGCATTTTATGTTTTTTCTTCAAAATGGCTGACCCGATCAAGCTACAAAATTTTAGAAATGTGTATCAAAATGTAATTCAACTTCACGCAGAATTTCATTTTTTTGGTAAATGAAATTTTTTTTTCCCGCTATGTTATTCTAATGGGTATTTTTGAAACCTCTAAAATTCATAAAATAAAAGTTACCACCCCATAATGCCACAAAACTATACAGATCTAAGTTAGATGAGGAACCATATTGCGAAAAAGTTTGAAGTTGATAGCTGTAGCCGTTTGACCTGTGGAGAACCGACAAAAGAACAAAAAAAAATAAAAAAAAGAAACACAAAAAACATAAAAACGAACGCCAATTTTTTTCAGTATGTCAAATTGAACACTCGCTAAAGCTCGTCTAATTATAGGAGAGTTTTTTTTTTAAACCTATATTGCCTAGCGACCGATATTGGAATCAGTCTTGAAGCGTAATGGGGGTTTAACAGTCAGACGGAACAAACTAGACCTTATTTATACAGCTTATTCATTAAGAAATTCAAAAGTATCAAAAGGTAGGTCTTTACTCGACCGAGTCCCGAGTTCAACTCCCGACCCCGGTCCAGACTACCCTAACTTCTCCATGTGTCACCGCCTAAGCAGTCTTGACAACGATTCAACAGGTCTACTGACGCCCGAATATTACACTTCAATTACTCTTCAATATACGCGAGGTCATGAGACAGCTCCAAGAGGCTAAGACTTCGATTGGTCAATGTTTACTGAAAAAGCTACCAACAATGACAATATATTGTAAAAACAAAGTCACGGTCTCTTGGACTGCAATAATTCATCACATTTCGAAGCCCGCCTCAAGATCAGAGCTGGAATCTTCTGCTAACAACAATGGCAATACACAGAGACTAGATATGTGTAGTGATGTTTGTTTTCATGAAATCTATTTTTGTGAAACATTTCGTGAAATATTTCATGAAAAGTTTGAAAAGTATGAAATCTATCTCAAATCTATTTTATATCCTTAATTAACTAAATTTGGAAATTACATTGACTTTTTTTTGGTAAGGAAAAGGAAAGCATGAAATCATAAGTGAGGAAATAATTTGTAGATAACATTAACTCTCATTTGAAATATATTGATAAAATAACAATATATTTTTAGGTTAGAAAACCTATTGTAATTGACAGATACAATGCTAGTAATATGGAATATATTTATACGTTGGAAAAGTGTAAACTAGTTGTAATTTGTATATTCGTGCAACTTTGTAATGCTCAAAACCTATGACTACCAATAACGTTACGTTATTGATAGTCATAGTCAAAAAAAAAAACGTACGCTGAATTCAACCGTTTTACTCCAACTCCCCATTAAGTGCGAGAAATTCTTCGTCCAGGTACTCTTCTTCCAGGTACTCTTCTTCCATTTCATTTTCACTTCTGGAACTTGCATCTGAAATGTAAGCCAATTCTACGTCATCTTCTTCGTCGGAGTTTGGATTCACGGTAATCGTATCTATTTCTTCATCATCTTCCACAGCCAATATTCCTGACAACATACTTCTACTCACTTCCTTAGCTTCCTTAGCCTCCAACAATTTAAGATTATGTTTAAAATAGACCAACTTGCCGGCTCTCTTTCCAGTGAGACGATTTCGCCTGGAATTGTGAATATGGCCGAACGTACTGAAGGTACGCTCGCAAGCGGCTGAGGTGGCAGGAGCTGTCAGGATTTTGCATGCTATTATTGAAAGGTGTATGGATGGACTGATAGCTTTCCACCAGGTTTGAGGGGAAATACGGTTGGCGGCTTTCCATATGAAGGGCCTGGCCCAGACACCGTCTTTGACTAGGTATTCGGCAAACTCGGCAAGGACAGCTGCCTCGTTGACTTCTGGAGAATTCATCGCAACTTGAGAAATAAATTCAATGGCATCCATTTTTTCGGTAGCATTCAGATTTTTACCGCATAGCAGTGGGTTCAGTAGGTTGGCTGCCATATGGAGGTTGGTTAAACAGAATGATTTTCTATTTTCCAATAACCGGAAGACATTTGCTTCTTCAGGTGCTAGTATAGGTACTGACATTACTTCCTGGTATATAACCTTTAGTTCATGAAATACCTCGCAAACTAAACTAATTTGTGGTGCGTCACCTTCTATCAAGGTAATCCATTTCAAAATAGGTTTCAGCAAGGTATATAGTCCAGAAATACTCTCCCACGACTCATCATCTAGAATAAATCTTCTACTCGTAGAACTTAAGAGCTTCCCATTAGTCTTTTTCCCAGTAGATCCGTTATCTGCTGTGAGGCCTGTGACCCTTTTATCGATAGACATTTCTAGTAATGCTTCTTTGTTCACTAGTAGGCTCTTCAAGAACATTGCGTGTGATCCCCAGCGCGTGCTTACCGGAAGTTTTAGAGTTGTCACTGACTTTTGCTTTTCAAGTAAAATGGCATTGAGCTTGTGCGAGTTCAAGATTTCTTTAACAATGAACTTGCCAGAGTTTACCACAGCATTTAAAGATTGTATTTTTATAATATCTTGAGCTAACAGGTTAAGACCGTGCGCAACGCAACCATATGCCCAAATATGGTTGTATTTTTCGTGGATTATATTCCAGGCACCTTTCATGTTGGATGCATTGTCTGTTACTAGAGAAAACACTTTCATGGATCCTACGGACTCAATCACATCGCAGAGTAGTCCAGCTATATACACTGAGGTGTGGCTCTCAGCATTAGTGCACATAGTTTTATAAAATACTGGCTCAGGTGTCGTAATAACAAAGTTCACAATACTTTGTCGACGAACATTGGTCCAGCCATCACACATGATGCCTAGGCTGCACGCTTCGTTTATCTTCATGTCAACTGCCTTTGTGACAGCTAAATATTCTTCATCTAAATACCGCTCGGCCACAACTCCCCTTTTTGGGACTTTCCACACTGGGCGTAATGTTTTGAAAAAGTCTTGCCAGTATTTGTTCTCAACAATATGGATCGGAGTTCCACTTGCATAGATGGCTCGGCTAAACAACCTATTGCACTTCTCCTGAAATAAAAAGTTACGGTACCGTACATAAATTACCTTGAAAAAGATATCAAGTATTTAGCGTACTCGGTGCATTATTTTCAAAAGAAACTAACAATCCAAGCCTCCTTCTACTAAAATCTAATACGTTACCAACTCATCCAACTGAAAGAGTTTTTTACAACTTTTTGGCAGTTTGTGAGATTCCCGATATGTTCTTTCATTCAAGTTGAGTTTTGGGCATCCAATTACAGTAAGCCTGATTATATTTTTCGATTTTCACCTCATTCCGAGAAGTATCTTTAAGTATGTTAAGTAATACGCAAATAATATTTACGTACGTCCAATCCTCCATTGAATTTGTAGTAAAAAAAATCAATGCTACGTCCCAGATGCCGGATCTAGAATGCCAGTCTTCGATTAGTGTTGGCCTAGCTCAGGAAATTCGAATCATTCAGTTAGCATGAATGGTGCGGGATTGGTGCCTAGGTCTGGTCGTAACCTACGTTCGATTGCCTCGTCACAATTCACAACTTTTACACAAATAAATATCACAAAGATATTAGGCCCAGTGATGAATATCACAGACAGAAGGCCTATGAGATAATTTGACTTACCTGGTCATTAACTTTCATTGTATCTATGAACAAGTCGATGCTGCCTTTCGAAAATTCAGAAACAGAAGATACTGACCGACGACCAGACAGTGGCGAAAAATGAACCAAGTTGCTTGAACTCATGCTTGAACTGGTCGGCCTAGTGAAAGGAGATACCGGTCCCACCGTAGATGAAGTACTTTGGTGTGCTTCATTCAATAATTTACCATCAACTCCTTCTTCCTCAGCTAGTGCTGATATCATCAGCAATTCAGAATCATGTTGTGTACTGTAACTACTGTTGCTTGAGCTAGGCCTACTTTTAGAGGTTAGGAGGCCAAAACTCTCTTTGACACTTTTGGGGGACTTAGTGCAAGCCGTAATGTGTTTCTTCATACGTGTCGAGTTATCAGTGGTCTCCCACTTACAGTAACTACAACAATATTCATCATTTTTACATCCTTTACCTTTAGTAACAATCTTCTTGAACAATTTAAAAATTCCCTCTTTCTTTCGACCCATTTTCGATTACAACACGTTTATTCAAGCTGCTGCATACGTATACATTTACCAACCTCTGAAATAGTCCAACTTGACAAATATATTGCCAGAAATAAATGTGTTTATACTATTTTTCTAATTTTCTAACTAATAAATACTTTTCACTAAAAAGTGAAATCTTTCACCCAAGGAACGGTGAAATCTTTCAAATAGATTTCATTTCAATGAAAGATTTCACTTGAAAGATTTCACAGCCACATCACTAGATATGTGGCCATGACTAGTAACTTTAACCAATCATAGCCCCAGTCCAAGATGCATTGAGGGTTGCGTTGGTTCGCCGGCTTCAGATGGTGTCTCAACTTGAACCGGAAATACGTTCCATTTCCTGATCTCTTTCCTTAGAACACCCGATCGCTTCTCTACCTAGTGTTGTTTTGTAGAAGCTCGATGTCATGCCTCCTATATACCTCAAATATTTGCATCCAAGATGCAGTGTATATTGCCATCCAAGATGCGGTGGAAGTAAACAACTGCGCTAGGCTTTTGAAAAAGAATATTAACTGGTAATGCAATCAAATGAAATATGAATACTTATTTGTTTGTGGCATGTGGATTTCTCACACGAATTCGATTACATCAACAAATCGTCCAGATGTAAGTTACTTGCAATATAGCTTGCGTTATCATGAATTATTATTATGAATTACTTCACAATTTGAATATTGCACAATTTAACCTCACTATCTCCGTTTTACTTTATATAAGAAACTGTTTCAGACAATTGAGCAAACGTAAACGTCATTTTGTGTGTATTTGTAAACAAAGTTAGTACCTTTTATCACTACTCACTGCGCATAATCGGTTGTTCTAACAATTTGGATGTAAAAATGGTACATATTTTTACCATGGGAGGGATAGGAAGTTAATTCACCATATCAGGCCGGCAAACCAACGCAACCCTCAATGCATCTCGCCCCAGCCTCTTGAAGCTAGCTAGCACGAGCACGACATTGATTAGGTAAGGGTCCAGGTGGGCTTGAAATGTGACAGATTATTGCGGTCTAAGAGACCGTGACGTTTGGTTATATATTGTTATTGTTGGTAGATTTCTGAGCTCGCGCTCGAGCTAGACAGCACTAGCACGTTACTCAAAGCGGTTTATGAAGTAAAGGCCCATTCACAATGCAACACTAACATTAACATTAACACTAACATTAACACTAACATGAACATTAACACTAACATTAACACTAACATGAACACTAACATGAACACTAACATTAACATTACCACTAACATTAACACTAACATGAACACTAACATTAACATGAACATGACACAACTGACTGTTCATAATAGAAAAGAACATGGACGTTAACAATAACCAACAGCCAATCAGAAGTATAGATTTCACGCGCCGTTGTCACTGCCACCTCACACGACTACAAGCGATCGAGTCTAGGCACTCGTTTAACTTCGCTACTAGTCGTTGTTATTCGGAAATTGAAGGATTCTGATTGGCCGATTCTTACGTTCCGACAATAACGTAAACATGAAAGCTTGGAGCTTGCAAGGTTTCATGTTCACGTTAATGTTAGCGTTATTGTTAGTGTTGGTTGTGAACGGACCAACGCCATCCCATAAGGCAAACATTTCTCGCGGTAATGTTAGTGTTACGCGTTAATGTTAGCGTTGCATTGTGAATGGGCCTGAAGGGTTTTGGAGTCCTCCTCAACAAATCACCGTTTCAATGCCATGGTTTGTTATATGTAGGCCTATAATGTTTCCTAACGAGCCCACCAACAGTCAGGTTATACGGGGGTACGAATGAGCGGATGGTAATGAAACGATGAAGTGATGAAAGGGACTCGGAAGCCACGCCAAGCGGTGATAGTTGACTTGGCCACCGGGGCGGCGCCATGTTGTTGCTTGCAGGGCTGGAAGCTATCCTGGTGATCTACGTGATCGCCTTCACCTGGAGCTCGGTGCGCCAGTGCATCATCCAGGGCCCCAAGCGCTTCTTCCACGTCCTCTACAACTGGTGAGACAGAGACAACCTTCAGAGACAAACTTCACCAAACTAGCTACATTCAATAGTTGTGTTTTGCCTGAAGGTCTCCGAAACGGCCGAGTAGTTCGATAACATCTCCGCCATTTCATGTGTTCTCTACATCGACAACTGGATAACGACTGGGTATTGTCGACCGAGATCGATGTTACTCGTAAATGATAATCAGTCACGGGACATGGGATCGCTCTCAAGAGTCCACAGGAGTCGATTTTAGCGGAATATCAGTTTCTTGATGATAACTCTGGAAGTGTATGAGATATCGACATTCTGAGAACGATTAGGCTCATACACAGATATTCTTAATACCTTCAAGATGGTAGAAGTAATAACTATTCATATCACATTACCTAGATATCAGGCGTATACGCCTGACAATCAGGCGATTGGGGATACATAGTTATCACTCACACTGTCTTGAAGGTATTAAGAATATTTGTGTTTCCTCGTTTCTCAGAGTTTCGATATCTCATACCGTTCGAAAGTGATGACCAAAAACCTGATATTCCGCTAAAATCGACTCCTGGGGGGTGAGAGGGGGGCATTCCTGTACAGGATAAACCCAGTCTCAACTTGAACCCACAATTCAAGGTGGCCGTGTGTGGGCTGTTGATATAGGATGATACAGCTTCTCTTCTGTTGTTCGGTATTATCTCCACTAGAATCGGATTAACTCGTAGAGGAATGTGCTCCCAGGTGTAAAGTGTCGGATGTGTTGTGCAGGTACGACCTGGCCATGTGGCTTCTGTTCGGCCTCACGTTCTACTTCTGGCTGGCCGCCGCGGTCGACGTGGGCGCCAATGGCGAGCGCGACCTCGAGCGCAAGTACTGGCACGAGCTGGACCCCACGCTCGTGGCAGAGGGCTTGTTCGCCGTGGCCACCATCTTGGCGTTCGGCCGGCTGCTCCTGCTCTGCCAGCTCAACTACCACCTGGGCCCGCTGCAGGTCAGAACACACGCTCATCCAGCTGACTCGAGCGCAGGGTTTTGTTTACGATCATTGTTTTCTCAATTTGACCTCAGAAACAAAAATATCGACAGAAATGTTATGATTTTCAACCGAGGGATTTACAACTCGAAAATTTGGTGTACACCTGATTTCAGATTTCAGGTGATGTCAGGGATTTCAGGTGAAGTCAGGGATTCAGGTGATTTCAGGGATTATAGATGATTTCAGGGATTTCAAGTGATTTCAGGTGATTTCAGGTCATTTCAGGGATTTCATGGTTTTCGAGGGGATTTCATGGGATTTCATGGCAAGTGTACACCTGATTTCAGGAGTTGTTACCCCTCGTTATGAACTATTGTTTTAGTTCCGTATAAATTCTCTCGTCCGGAAGATCCGCTGATCTGTGTGTAGTCCGGCCAAGATGGCGGACCAGACACGGCCTGTTGTCACAAGCATGAGGGTAGTGCAGCTAGAAGACGCAGAACTCTCCTCGTCGCTAAGAGCCATGGCGGCGAGGGGATGCGGGAGACACGTGACTCGGGGCTAGAAGTCACGTGACGCGGTGTATCTGTGGACTGTTGCAGGTCTCGCTGGGCAAGATGATCAAGGACATCGCCAAGTTCGTCGCCATCTTCACCATCATCCTGATCTCGTTCTCGGCAGGTGAGTGCAGCTGTAGCTCGTTCTCGTTAGGTGAGTGCAGCAGCTGTGGCTCGTTCCAGGCAGGTGAGTGCAGCTGTGGCTCGTTCTCGGCAGGTGAGTGCAGCTGTGGCTCGTTCTCGGCAGGTGAGTGCAGCTGTGGCTCGTTCTCGGAAGGTGAGTGCAGCTGTGGCTCGTTCTAGGCAGGTGAGTGCAGCTGTGCTCGTTCTCGCAGGTGGTGCAGCTGTAGCTCGTTCTCAGCAGGTGAGTGCAGCTGTAGCTCGTTCTCGGCAGGTGAGTGCAGCTGTGGCTCGTTCTAGGAAGGTGAGTGCAGCTGTGGCTCGTTCTAGGCAGGTGAGTGCAGCTGTGGCTCGTTCTCGGCAGGTGAGTGCAGCTGTGGCTCGTTTCTCGCAGGTGAGTGCAGCTGTGGCTCTTCTAGGCAGGTGAGTGCAGCTGTGGCTCGTTCTCGCAGGTGAGTGCAGCTGTAGCTCGTTTCTAGCAGGTGAGTGCAGCTGTAGCTCGTTCTCGGCAGGTGAGTGCAGCTGTGGCTCGTTCTAGGAAGGTGAGTGCAGCTGTGGCTCGTTCTAGGCAGGTGAGTGCAGCTGTGGCTCGTTCTCGGCAGGTGAGTGCAGCTGTGGCTCGTTCTCGGCAGGTGAGTGCAGCTGTGGCTCGTTCTCGGCAGGTGAGTGCAGCTGTGGCTCGTTCTAGGCAGGTGAGTGCAGCTGTGGCTTGTTCTCGGCAGGTGAGTGCAGCTGTAGCTCGTTCTCGGCAGGTGAGTGCAGCTGTGGCTCGTTCTCGGCAGGTGAGTGCAGCTGTGGCTCGTTCTAGGCAGGTGAGTGCAGCTGTGACTCGTTCTCGGCAGGTGAGTGCAGCTGCTGTAGCTCGTTCTCTTCTAAGGGGAACTGTTCATGAAGGATTAACATGTTTTTTTGTATCAATTTCAGGAACACATATCTTGGAAACTATTCATTATAATTCGTTTTTTTCTGTTGCACATTGTAGCCTATAGTTATTGCTATAACATGAAGATCAATGAATATTGACACAGTATTATTTTAATTTTAATAAATTTATCATTCAAACCCGGTTACTAAAAACTAAATGTTTCACGTTTTTCGTAACTAACAATTAATAAATACGTTAACATGAAGTAATTTTTTATTCTCAGGCTATAGAGTATATAGCTGGTAAATAACTGTGAAAGTTGCAAGTATATCGGTGAGATTGATTCCAAGATAAATGTTCCTAAATATCAAAAAACAATAAACCCGGTAAACGGGCTTTCAAGTTCATGAAAAGTAAATACCGTGAAATGTAATCAACAGAGGTTTTGACCTGAATTGTCAAGTCAACTAAATATTTTTTTGAAGCAATTTTCACATTATGATGATGAAACATGTTTACATATCATTAAACAGTAAACAGTGAAGAATAAGGAAAAATAATATGAATTGAAAAAAAAATGTACAGATCCCCTTGAATATTCAGTTTCTGCAGTTAAATTGTGATTTTGGATGCAAGTCGAATGTTGATAGATGTGAAATTACTTTCCGGAATGTCAAGATAATAGCCATGTCTTGAGTAAGAGCAAGGTCACGCGGCGGGCTGGGGTACTACGTGTACAGCGCCGTCCTGGACCACTCAAACCTTTCGTCGTCTACCAATATAACAAACACAAATATTCCCGCAATATATTATAATCAATATCCGTAATAATCCGGAGGAGCCGAACCCTCCCGAATGAACCCGGCCGGGTGGAAATCGACCCGCTCGTCCTTCTCCTGCTCAGTGCGTGTCAAGTTTAGACTCCCAACCGATGGGTTAACGACTAGAAAAATCAGGTGTACACTTTGAAATAGAATCCAGAAAAATCACGAAAATCCGAAAATACGAGAATAATCAAAGAAATCGAAGAATAAATGAAAAATAAAAAATCGAAAATATCACGAGAAATCGAAAAAAAATCATAAATATAAAAGGGTACGGAAAATCACGAAGAATAAATATGAACAAATAAGTAAGATCCCAAAAAATTGAGGGTAAAAAAAATGAAAAATGAAGAAAATAGAAAAAATTGCTCGCTCCAAAACTTATCGTAAATCGCAATAATCATCCAAAGAGCTCTTGTTGTTTCAGGCCTGAGCCGCTTGTACCAGTACTACGACGGCATGGTGCAGGAAGACCACGTGACGGGCATCAAGACGGTGCAGGCGTCGTCGTTCGTCAGCTTCGAGGCGACGCTCAAGACGCTGTTCTGGGCGTTGTTCTGCATGTCGCCGATAGAGAGCGCCGACGTCGTCATCGAGAACTTGCAGGGCGCCGACCACCAGATGAACATCATCAACAAGCACGGCTTCACGGAGACGATCGGGCACATCTCGTTTGCAAGTCAGTACCCAACTACCTTTCAGTGACATCTAGCAGCAACGTTTCAACTAAATGACCGTTTTCATGGAAGGCATGCTATCTCTCTCTCTCTCTTGTTTCCGTAGCCACCTGCTTGCGCATGAGTGAGATGCGGTACAAGCAAACAGCCTAACAAACGTACTAGAGTGGGACTTGATTCAAACAATGCAATGTGTGGAGGAACATAAGTCATGATACAGAGTAAGCGAGTAACAGAGCCATTTTGAAAGAATTTATTTTTCGTTCCACATATACAGTGATACCTCTATGCATCGTTCCCGGATCCATCGTTTTCCTGCCTGTGTCGTTCATTTTTTTCTCACCTCAATCCCATATAATCAATGTTGAATTTTCCAGGATTGATCGGGTTATTTTCCGGTCGCTTGAAAACGATTGTAAGGTTTCCCCCGTATCTCATATATCGTTCCGCATGGTTGCAAGTGAGAGGCAGGCGTAACTTTCTTTCTTTGTCCCGGCCAACCAGAAAGCCAAATTCCCGCCCCTTGAACCTGTTGCCGAAGATGGAGTAATTTACTTGGAGTAAAACGTCGCGGTTAAATTCTCTCACATGCAAAGAAAGTTATTTGAAAATTCACATCTAAATACATTTCAATTTCATTTTTGTTTGCTTTCCCACAATAAGATGTTAGGGCACTTAACGCCTAATTGAACTCAAAATTTTTTTGAATAAATGAACAAATTAAACCGAACCACTGTGAAGGTCCGTGAACCTGGCCCCCAACATGGTCGCCTAACCACCCCTGTGGGAATATATCGTGTGCCGTGACGGATTTATTGTGCCAAATTTAATTGCCTTGTGTTCATTATTCTTTAAGATCACCATGGAATAGCGAGGGCCAATTCAGGCTGGCCCCAAATGCTAATTTAGGACTTTGGAAATTTTTAAAATTTGTGTCCGTTTTTTTCAAGCTCCCGGTTGACATCCTAGAAATTATGTCCAACTTTCCCAATACAATGGGCAATTTGGCTCGTTTAAATCTTAAATTTGGAAAACCTTTAATCTAGGCAAAATTTTCCAAAACTCTTCCTAATTATAACCAAAAACTAAAATACAAAAATTGTGCATCACCGAAGGTTTTTAAAAAAATAAAAAGTTTGTGTTAAAAAAAAAAAGGTTAACAATTAACCCTATGGTCGATTATATAAACATGAATTGTTAAATTTGCCAAAGGATTACCGAACGGGCACTAATTGTCGGAATTAGGTGCATGTTTGGGTCCGCTAACTTGGCCTCTTCAACCCATTTTATAAATCTAAAACAATGACACACACCTTTTAGGATTTGGCAACAATCCTGTAAGGACTAAATTAACCACCTGAAATTAGTTAATGTTGGGGCACTGGAACTTCCTAATCATTAAAAATTTTTCTAATCAATCTTAGAAAGGCTTTTAAAAACCAAATTTGGAAAAAAATCTTAGGAAAATTATATTCCCAATATTTTTTTTAGGGTTGGTTTATTTTTTAAAAAAATTTTTAAACTTGCAACTTTCTTTAATTAACCTTCCCACCTTACCAGCTCGTGTGTACTTGGGGACACGGAATTTGGCCCTTTTTTCTAAACTTAAAACTAGAAATATCAGATGGCCTTCCTTACCACCTATCCCGTCCCAAATTGTCATTTGGGGGCGCCAACTACCCCTCAATTTTTATTCAAAACTTGAAAATAACTATTCTAATTTGGCCACTTCCGATCACGGGCAACAATAATCCAATGAATTAGTTAACATTGGGGGTGTTACAAAAGGACCTCCCGGAAAAAAAAGCAAAAATTTAACAGGGGGGTGGGAACCTAAAGGGGTTTGACCGATTTGAAATTTTTAATGTTTACGATTTCCTTATGCCCCGGTATTTACTTTTAATAAAATGCAATTGAATTGCTTTTTCGGGGTACACAATGTCAAAATTAAAATGTTTAATTTCCCGGTGCCATTTTAGAAAATGAGAATAGGGGTTTTCTTTCGCACTTTTAAATCGATTACTTCATCCCTTTATCTCAAAAAAAAATTTCCGATCCGATTTCCGTATTTGTTAATATATCCCCAATTGGATAATACATTTGGGCTTTTTCGTTATCAAGAGCAACGACTGTGTCTTTTCATCAGAGTAAAATGCATGCTACTCCCACACACAAACCCCGCATTTCTCCTCCATAATTTTTTTTCACAATTTAGCGAAACACTGATGGGCCTATCATAGTTCATTAAAACGAAAAATTTGTATCATGAATTTTTGTTGAATTTGCTAGTATATTTTTAAATCATATTTGTTAATTGGCATTCGGTTTTTGAATTGTTTAGGGTCCTTTATAGCCTGATTGACAGGCTGAAATATACATTATCTGTGCAAGTGTGAAAATCATCTGCCAACCAGTAAGAATCTTAGTAACAAATACTTGACTCTGATTATTCATTGAATCTATTACAAAAAAATGGTAATCAAAAAAGTAGAAAACTCACTATATATATGTAATAGCTCGATCTTAATATGCATATAGGCCTACTGTTTCAAATTTCATCACTTTTGAGATTGAATGGGGATCTACACACCTACGTCAGATCTTACCCCCCCGACTCAATGAAAATTTCTTATCGTCCTTCAACGAACCAAATTTCACTTTTTTCAATGAACTATAGGCGAACGCAGAATATGCGTTGTGTGATGAGCGAGATATCTAGAAAGTAAAATCTAAAACTCTACATACCTTGATCATATAAAATATACTTCATTCGATACCAGCGAATCTAGAGAGCCGTGAATTAACAATGCAACATTTTCGTTTATTATCTATATTCAATGAATAATAAAAAAAAAAGTTTGGAGAGAACTTTTTATTCATGAAAAATAGAAATTATGGTTTCAAAACAGCTACATCGCGGACACGGAATAAAAAATCAAATATAAATGAGTGACAAATCATGTGGATTATAATGATAATACAGAATTATAAGGCATGGAAGACAATAATATATCTAAAATCGTTGGTAAATAACTAACAATAAGAATATGATTATGACAATCAATTTCAAGAATGTGTGGGTCAAATAAGTTTTTTCTCAATTTGGCCAATTTGATGAGTTTGGCCAATGCAAACGTTGGAATTGTTTACTATCCCTAAAATTATTACCCTAGATGTATTGTTCATGAGTTACATAATGAAAACGATTGTTTTGGGGTGGTAAGAACGAACGAACGAAACTATAACTATACGAACGATCCTACCGTGTTGGGAAACGATGATGTATGTATACAGTTTCGATGTTTGAAAAAAAAGTCGGAAGGTGAATGATACCTAGAAAAATATCATGTTTCTTCCGACTCGATTTGGACTGATGGATGATGGCTCTGAAATCGCTCATCCAACTATTGTATTCTGAAAAACTTGGCAAACACAGGATTTGCGTGGTAGGATGAGCGAGATATTCATATGAAATACAGTCGAAAACTCTACACACATTGACTGGTCTTCGGTATAGCTCCTCGAAATATTTGAAATTTTACAGATCAAATTACACAATAATTCTGTCCATGTTTTTCAAATATTATGATTAATGAATACAAATCAAAGAGTCAAACTATGCAAATATTCCCTAGATTCCTTTGAATTTCTTTTTTTTTTGTATTTTTCTTCATATATCAAACTAGTTTCACGTTCATAATCATATTGTTCTTTTCCCACTAAGTTATGAAAGATGTAGCATTACATACAAAATTTGGCTTAAATAAAGGAATAAAAAATATTCATTCAAATGCCATGTGATGAGAATATAACTATATTGTATTTTATTCCATACTACATTTTATTTTCGAAAACAATCCACCATTTCGAGATGAGATTCTCAAAATCAACTAAACACTTGAATCGAATCGTGAATAAAATTGTCAGAAACTATGCACTCATAAAACCTTAATTCGATTATTTGTTCAGAGTTTTTCATAAACAATTTCGCCTGAAACAAAAAAAAATAGTCATATGAGAATTTAAGAATTTGCGTTTCTGACCATTTGAGAGCAGAATGTTCTTTTCTTCTACTTCGTAATGAAATAATTTCAACTCACATTATGAATTGACAACAATGGCAACAACCCTTAAAACCTGTTTAACTAGTTAAATGGCAACATTGCTTGATAATACGATGATTTACAAGTACGCAGATCAAACTGAATGTTAGCTTCAAACAGAATCGTTCAAATCAGTCAGTATACCTGTGATGAGACTTTGCACCCTGGCCCTCACCGGTTTCTAGAGTGTCTGACAAGTTGCCTACCCCCCAGACCTCAGAAAAAAAGAGACTTTTACTTTTGCTTCAAGCTGTACATTGAGCTGACCAAATGTTCTTAATTCTACTTTTCCATAGTTCTAAGCTCATCTCACAACGCATATAAGGCGTTTTCCAAGAGTGTCAGTCATGTCGTGTTGCAGTGTTCGAGGTGATGTCGGTGATCGTGATCCTCAACATGCTGATCGCCACGATGTCCAACACGTTCCAGAAGGTCACGGACAACGTGGACATCGAGTGGACCTTCGGTCGCACCGAGGTACAAACCACAAGCCGGTTTCAGTTGCATTCTGTCATCTTCGCTACGCTCATCTAATTAACAATGAGTTATAAAAAAGCCTACTTCATTTTTGCGCTGACATGAATGAGTTATGATTTTAAAATGTTTTTGGAATCGCAAGTTTGGTGTAACAATTAATTACTAACATAATGAAACAAACCACAGCTTCCTATGTCCTACCGTTGAAAGCCAGTAGGAAATCAAAACAACAAAAGCGTAGCTAAAAATGTCACCGAGTTATATCAACGAAATATCAGTGAAAGAAGGCTATTTTAGCTTGCAAGCAATTCTTGAATATTTTTTTCAATATACAACCAAAAGAGTAACAACATGGAACTTTTGGGACAGTATAACTATTAGGTTAAACAACATATTGAGGGGAAAAGAATGCATTTTTCAGTGCACATTCCCCTTAATGTAACTCGAGTCAAGTTCTGTAATGTGCACGAGGTCCGAGTTGCTCGCCTGTGTGTTGCAGGTTCACTTGGGCTACATGTCCAAGACCACGCTGCCCCCGCCCTTCAACCTCCTGCCTACCTACACGGGCATGCCGGTCATGAGGTGTTACGAGGTCCGAGTTGCTCGCCTGTGTGTTGCAGGTTTACTTGGGCTACATGTCCAAGACCACGCTGCCCCCGCCCTTCAACCTCCTGCCCACCTACACGGGCATGCTGGTCATGAGGTATTACGAGGTCCGAGTTGATCGCCTGTGTGTTGCAGGTTTACTTGGGCTACATGTCCAAGACCACGCTGCCCCCGCCCTTCAACCTCCTGCCCACCTACACGGGCATGCTGGTCATGAGGTGTTACGAGGTCCGAGTTGCTCGCCTGTGTGTTGCAGGTTTACTTGGGCTACATGTCCAAGACCACGCTGCCCCCGCCCTTCAACTCCTGCCCACCTACACGGGCATGCCGGTCATGAGGTATTACGAGGTCCGAGTTGCTCGCCTGTGTGTTGCAGGTTTACTTGGGCTACATGTCCAAGACCACGCTGCCCCCGCCCTTCAACCTGCTGCCCACCTACACGGGCATGCTGGTCATGAGGTATTACGAGGTCCGAGTTGCTCGCCTGTGTGTTGCAGGTTTACTTGGGCTACATGTTCAAGACCTCGCTGCCCCCGCCCTTCAACCTCCTGCCCACCTACACGGGCATGCTGGTCATGAGGTATTACGAGGTCCGAGTTGCTCGCCTGTGTGTTGCAGGTTTACTTGGGCTACATGTCCAAGACCACGCTGCCCCCGCCCTTCAACCTGCTGCCCACCTACACGGGCATGCTGGTCATGAGGTATTACGAGGTCCGAGTTGCTCGCCTGTGTGTTGCAGGTTTACTTGGGCTACATGTCCAAGACCACGCTGCCCCCGCCCTTCAACCTCCTGCCCACCTACACGGGCATGCTGGTCATGAGGTATTACGAGGTCCGAGTTGCTCGCCTGTGTGTTGCAGGTTTACTTGGGCTACATGTCCAAGACCACGCTGCCCCCGCCCTTCAACCTGCTGCCCACCTACACGGGCATGCTGGTCATGAGGTATTACGAGGTCCGAGTTGCTCGCCTGTGTGTTGCAGGGTTACTTGGGCTACATGTCCAAGACCACGCTGCCCCCGCCCTTCAACCTCCTGCCCACCTACACGGGCATGCTGGTCATGAGGTATTACGAGGTCCGAGTTGCTCGCCTGTGTGTTGCAGGTTTACTTGGGCTACATGTCCAAGACCACGCTGCCCCCGCCCTTCAACCTCCTGCCCACCTACACGGGCATGCTGGTCATGAGGTATTACGAGGTCCGAGTTGCTCGCCTGTGTGTTGCAGGTTTAGTTGGGCTACATGTCCAAGACCACGCTGCCCCCGCCTTCAACCTCCTGCCCACCTACACGGGCATGCTGGTCAGGAGGTATTACGAGGTCCGAGTTGCTCGCCTGTGTGTTGCAGGTTTACTTGGGCTACATGTCCAAGACCACGTTGCCCCCGCCCTTCAACCTGCTGCCCACCTACACGGGCATGCTGGTCATGAGGTATTACGAGGTCCGAGTTGCTCGCCTGTGTGTTGCAGGTTTACTTGGGCTACATGTCCAAGACCACGCTGCCCCCGCCCTTCAACCTCCTGCCCACCTACACGGGCATGCTGGTCATGGTGGACTGGCTGAAGGCTCTGGTCAAGCCGACCCCGGACAAGAAGGCACACTTCTCGGCCTCGCATTGCTGCTATGTGGTACGGCTCACTCATACATATTATATACTGATGGACATTTGCATCAATTTCTTTTTCGTTGAAAATGTTCATGAAAATTTTCAAGAGTTTGAAAATTTTCAAATTTATTTTCAAGTTGATTGTTTTTGGTTCGTGTGTTGTTGCAGAAGAAGTTGGCGTTTGAATTCACTATTTGCAATGATTTGCTGAACCACCACATGCATTTAGATACAAAATTGTCAAGGATAGGGAAAGTAAATTAAATGTAGGTTGGACCAGTACTCCTTTGTAATGTCCCATTTGAAAAGTAAATGAGGAAAGATGCTGGCAATTTTTACTGAAAATTTGCATTGATAATTTAAATAACTTACATTTACATTGAAAATTTAAATGATTGCATTGAAAATTTTCAATCAATTGAATGAAACCCAACGATTTTTTGGGAAAATCATTGAAAAAAATCATCAAAATGAATTCAATGAATTCATTGTATTCCATTGGATTCGTAGAATTTTTTTAATGAATTGAACATTCATTGAAAATTTTCAACGTTCCATCACTATACATCTCACAACTGCTGATTCGGTTTCATCATATTGCGAAATACTATCACGAAATTTCGAAAAATGTCTCGAAATCAGCTCTAGGCTGAAAATGTTTGAAGACAATTTGAGAGAATCCCAACTGAACGTAAACACACGGAGATTTTCACTTGCTTTCCCAGGAAACAACATTTGATGAACATCCATTCTAATAGCTACAAATAATGTTTATTCGGTATCAAAGCACGGTGCTTTACTGCTATCTGGGTATGTGAATCTACCGAGCAAGATGCATTGAGGGTTGCGTTGATTCGCCGCCTCAACTTCCCATCCCTCACATGTTGAAAATATGTACAGACTTAACATCCAAATTGTTGAGCCTGATTTACACGGTCCAAGTTGTCATCCAAGTCCGTGGGTTCCAGGGTTGGTCCAAGTACTTTGACAGAAACAAGGATGGAACATTGAACGCCTGTCTACACGGTCCAATCTATTGAAGGCCATACACGGCACATTGATCCCAATAGTTGAACATGCTGATCGAGTATCTAGATGACTTGTAACAGCTGACTGGCAATCAGATATGGCGGGAGACCGAGCGGTCGCCGTCAAGTGCGCATGCGCGCCAGACTTGTGTGACGTCAAAGCCTCTGATTGGTTGGTTTCATCACAGGTTGAACGAAATATAGGAATTTTCTAAACAAAATGACTTGGATTAAAGGTTGAATTCCAGAGTTGAATAGAAGGTTTTTGCTTCAAGTTTTCCATTCAGACGATCCAAGAACTTGTAATCAACCCTTGAATCCAAGGACTTGAATGAAAACTTGGACCGTGTAAATCAGGCCTTAGAATAAGCGATTATGCCCAGTGTCGTAGTGATGAAAGGAACTGAATTTGTTTACAAACACAGTGGCGGATACAGGGGGGGGCGATGGGGGCGATCGCCCCTCCCATGAAATAGAAAATACGAAAATAAAAGAAGGAAGAGAGAAAGAAAGAAAGAAAGAATAAAAAGAGAAAGAAGGAAAGATACGGATGGATGGATAATATCGTATATAGATTCATATTTTACATTGCCTAGAAAATCAAATATCAGATGGGCACCTTTAGTTCTATAAGAAAATTGATTTTGGCATGTAGATATCATCTGAAACACGTTGAACCATATTTAAAAAGGTGTAATTTAAAGAAATTTGATGTACTGTTTCGAAATGACAGCTCTGGTCTAGTCTTATTTGTTATTGTAACCTGCAGGTACAATAACTATGATTGGCAAATATCAGTTGGGCACCTTTAGTTTTTCAGGACAATTGATTTTGTCATCGAAATCTTTTCTGAAACGCGTTAAATAAGGGGTCACATAAAAAATTCCCAGCGAGGCCAGAATGGGGCTTTCCCGCCTTGCCCCCCCGCGGGTCGCCGGCTTCGCGTTATATATGTATATATATATATATATATATATATATATATATATATATATATATATATATATATATATATATATATATATATATATCAGGTTCTTTAAACTTTCGCGTTCAATATTATAATCACACATTGCTTCAGGGTTTTTACGCGTATTATAAATACAAGGACAGATTCAAATATAAAATAGCTTAACGTTTCCGGAGCTATATTGCTCCCTTCATCAGAGGACGAATAAGGATAAAAGAATACAACAAAATACTAACAATACATTTACAGAAACACATCGAAACCACTGCCAATTGATTGAATAGAAATAAATAAATCAAGGTATTAAAATCCTAACAACAAAAAGTAAAAAAAGTATAAAAATGAAAACAGTCCAATTATTGAAAAATGGTCGGAAGAGATAAAATATTGAACATGAATAAAAAAGAAACCAAATTACTGAGAAACAAACAAACAACAAAAATTGAAAAGATGAATAGAAAAATTAATAGAAAAGGCAATTAATATAAAAAAATATTACAAACAGATTGAGTACAATATTACCGTCGTGTATTTCTTAGATCATATCTACTTTGAATATGTTTCGGTTCAATAGGTTGATCCACACAAACGGACGGCCGAACTTCATCTTCTACTGAGATATTAATTGCTGAAAGTATTGGTTTCCACGCAGATGGTAGGCGGATGCTGTCGTTCCTTTTATTCATGTTATTAGGTCTTTTCTCTATCTCGATGGCCTCCCGGAAAATGCGTGTCAGGTGGTGGTCCACAGAAGCCAAGGATTTGCTATGACTAAAATCGATGGAATGATTTGTGAATTGGGTGTGTTGGACCGGCAATGATGAGGTTGTGTCCATTCTTCTCGGTGTATTTATGTGTTGTTTAATACGCGTGGATATCTTCTTCCCAGTTTGGCCAATATACGTTTTTTCACAATTATAGCATGGTATCTCATACACTCCTTTGTTCTCGTTGCAAACCTTATCCTTCACACTACCCAACACGTTACTTAATTTCCAGTCGGTAGTGAATATATATATATATATATATATATATATATATATATATATATATATATATATATATATATATATATATATCTTCGGGGATCTTCAGGGATTCTTCTTTGCAGCTCGGCGAACTTCTATGTATATATCGAAGTTCGACGAGCTGCAAAGAAGAATCCCTGAAGATGGCAGGTCATATCCCGCCGAAACGTTCGAGAGGAGACAAGGTCCCGAATGGAACCGCGGTCTTACAACATGTGATGTACAGTGGGATGAATACTGTTGTGCTTGATTTGTGTGCCGCAGGAGGTCGTTGAACCGGAAGACCGGAGTAAGGAGTTCGTCGTTCTCACCGCCCAGCTGGTTCAGCGCTACTTCAACTCGCGGTGACGTCACAGCGGACAAACCACGTGACGTTGCTTGGGATGGTTTCAAGTTGATTGGAAGAATTGAATATGAAGCGTCAATACAGAACATCATGATCGATCTTATTCCCTTACTTGAGACATTTCTAACATGTTCCCCTCACCGTAAATTATCATTTATGTAAAGCCCAAGATATTTTTACGCTTCTACTTCCTCGAGTTCAGAATCTCCCATTTTATAAATTTTATCAACTTCCTCCTTGTCACTGCTGGTGAAAAAGTGCACCACTTCACATTTTCAAACATTTAGTCCCATTAAATTCATTTTAACCCGTTGATTATTCATATCCAAATCTATTTGTCACTGTTTTTCTTCCCTCTCACTGTAATTGTGATATATAGGCCTATATATACCATTACCACACAGTCATTAGCAAATATACGAATTCTTGATTGAATTCCAATTTGGAGATCGTTTATGAATATATTGAATAGAAAGGGTCCAATGACACTCCCTTGTGGTACCTCAGAAGTAATCCTCACAATATTCAAAATTCAATCACATACTTTTATTCTTTGTAGTCCACCTTTCAAGAAGGACTCCACCCATCTTGTTATCTTCTCATGTTTTGTTATTTGTTCCAACTTGAAAATCAGCCGTTTATGAGGTACTTTGTCAAAAGATTTTTCAAAATCCAGAAGACGGCAGCAGATGTCTCACTCCCCCCCCCCCCCCACCTGTCTAAAGTATCAGACAGTTCCTGCGTGAATCCTTGAAGTTGTGTTACACATGAGTAACCTTTACGAAAACCACGTTGTCCATCAAATATTTCACCATCATTATCAACAATTAATGTAATCTCTGTATCAATTAACCTTTCCCTGATCCTGGATAGTGATGAAACTCTTCCCTATTGGTGGGCCTTGAAGGACATTCGATGCCTGATTGTTTTGGCTCGTGATCATTGGGGTGTACCTACCTTTACTCTCGGCATGAGCTCACCTAGAGGTACCTAAGAGTAATATGAAACCAGCACATGCAGCGCAGTGGTTCATGTGATCCGGGAGATGAGGGGAATTTCGAACCTAGTTCGATCCCCGCCGCCGTCCATCTTTACAGGGGTTTTCATGGTTTGCGTCTGCAGTCTAGGCTAATGCCGGGATGGTTCCTACAATAAGTCGGCCATGACCGCTTCCTTCTCATTACCCAAGAACCTTCATCCCATCATCCCATCATCTCATTAATCATCCATCCGACGCCATTAGATCTGTTATCATAACAGTGCGTCGTTAAACCCAATATATATAGAAAAAGTAATATGAAGCCAGCAGGGGCGGACTGGCCCGGTAGCGGGTCGGGGATTCCCGAATGGGTCCCTGTCCTACTTGGGGCGCTAGGCGAAATATGAATCCGAACAAGATCGTATAAAAGACATCATTTTTCCATATTATCACGAGGTCTGAGCACATAGGGAGAAGGTAATAATGCTGTCCCATTGGCATCGTATTACAATTAATCAATATCATCAGAGAACGAACACTTTTCAAATTCACATTTTCATCCAAGGTGATGTAATCATCTATGCCAAACTAATTTACGTGGAGTGATTTTAATTTCTGTGATATTATCTTATTGAATATCACTTGATAAAATATAGAGACCTATATCTAGCTAGTGTTAACGCCGTTTTTCCCTTCATACATGTATCTCGTTTTCGTAATGCTTATTTTGCAGACCAAGTAAGTCGTTCTCCTTTCTATTGAATCCCTTGGTTTGGCCTCGATCATAGTTTTGGCATCCAGTCAGTCATCTCTTTGGCTTCTGTCTCTCTCGTTCATTCGCATAGAACAGACGCATTGTCATCCTCTCGTGATTCTTCTCTCATCTTTCTGGAGCTAGGGTCCAGTTACCCTAGTGCTCATTTATTTCTCGTTTGTTCTATCGTTTCCTCGTTTTCGTCAACCTTCTTTATTGAGTTTTTCTTCTCTTTCTTTATTTTCTCTCGTCTCATTTTTTATTAATTACCCCTCGTATCATTTAACCACCACCATTTATTTTATATACAGTCCGCTTACCCTTCGTTATCAACACGCCGCTCGGCGTAAACATCAAGTTTTATGCATTACCTGTAGACCCTAGTTCTGGTGTACGAATATAGAAGTTGCGTCAAATTATGACTAATATACACTTTCATTTCCTTCGAGTCCATGTAGCCAAAATGTCTCCCCGTGCCATTCCCGACTGGGCCTTTACACCCCAGTTCGTCCCTGGAAGCCAGCTGGAATTCATTATTTTTTTATGAAGACTGAAAGACCTCTAATTACCCTGGCCAAGATTAATCAGGGATCAAAATCAAAAAGAAAAAATGGAAACCTTACCAAAATACTCTGCTTTCAACACTATTCTATTAAATCTCTAGACCCACATTCCAAAATGACAAAACTGCTTTTCGCTTTTTTTTTTACTTTTTTCCCTTTTTGCTCTATCCAAATTTGTATAAACTGTATTCTTGAACTCAAAATTCGCCAATGTTAAAATGAGGAATAGTATTCAGAATGAACTGCCACCGAGCCAATGATCCAAAGCTGTAATGAAAATAAAACAAGAAAAAAGCATAAAAACACAGTAACTTGAGGATAAATGACAACTATTTTAACTCGCAAGGTTGCAGTGTCATATAGGCAGAGCATCCGTGGATGGTTACCAGACGAAGGTCCGTAGATCACTCGCAGTTTACTTATCATTTATATACATAGTTTGCCGAAATACAATACGAACACTTCACCCTATTGGCTACTTACATTTGGTACAGAATGATTGGTAGCTGGACTTGACCTAAATTGAGTGCTCCTCCCCCAACAACATCGTTGGCAAGCATTTCTGACAAATACTATATTCTGAGATAAACTATGTGCTGATGGACGAACCTGGTTGTAACTCAAATTTAGATAACAATGTTCGAAACGGTTAAATGACAACCAGTATACCAGAAACCTTAGAATAACTATACTTATACATCCTCAATATTGTCACGACGAAGAGAGGTCACCGTGTTTCCCCAAGTCTTCCTGACACTGTGACCCGTCATCCGTGTGACCCATGTTCGGTCCTCAACCCTGTACTGCAGGCGGTATCAGGATCCAGCTGACCGAGTAGCCCAGTACGCGCATGCGTGGCGGAGAACTACATCCTGGACGTCGAGCCGTCAACGACGCTCACGGTGACAGGATAGACTTGTTGTCCACTGAATCTGCGTTACATTTGTTTTCTTGAAAGCCGGTGTAACGGAATATTTGTACTGCTAGATTATGTTTACCCCCGTCCCAATATGCTGGCTGATGATTACTGTACGGTAATCATCAGCCAGGCATTTTATTACTGATCAGTAAAAATATGCTGGCAGATGATTACTCCCTGATTCCTTATTACTGATATATGAAGTGACCGGATTAATAATAATCCAGCGGTACTTTACTGAATTCCATACAACAGTGGTAATAAGAATCCAGCATTTGTTTACTCCCTCGGATGTTAAATATGGATATTGATCTCAATATTGTGGTAAAAAAAAATCCAGCGGAACTTTACTGTCATCTATGAGGGAAGAAATAAGAATCTAGCTTCCATATAGTTTCTGGATACTGTTTTCAGCGATACTTGAGGTAATAATAATCTGGCAGATCTTTACTGTCTTGTTTCTGAATACTGTTTTCAACGATACTTGAGGTGATAATAATCTGACAGATCTTTACTGTCTACTGAGGTTTAAATTCACCAGCATATAATTACTCCCTCTCATTCCAATCAACTGATATATGAAGTGACTGGATTAATGATAATCCAGCGGATCTTAACTGGATTCCATACAACGGTGGTTATAAGAATCCAGCATCTGTTTACTTCCTCGGATGTGAAACATGGATATTGATCCCAATATTGACGTAAAAATAATCCGGCGGAACTTTACTGTCATTTATCGGATATGTGAATATAATCTGGCAGATCTTCACTGTCTACTGAACATTGTAATACTGATCAATACAAATATACCGGCATAAGATTACTATCTCTTATTCCTTTCGGGAAATATATATGAGGTGAACAGATTATTATAATAATCCAGCGGATATTTACTGAATTCTATACAACGGTGGTGATGAGAATCCAGCATTTGGTTACTCCCTCGGATGTCAAACATGGATATTCATCGTACTATTGAGGTAAAAATAATCTAGCAGATCTTTACCGTCTGAATAGTGTTTCAACATTACTTGAGGTGAAAATAATCTGGCTAATCTTCACTGTCTGAGTACTGTTTTCAACGATACTTGAGGTAAAGTAAAATAATCTGGCTGATCTTTACTGTCTGAATACTGTTTTCAACGATACTTGAGGTGAAAATAATATGGCTGATCTTTACTGTCTGAATACTGTTTTCAACGATACTTGAGGTGAAAATGATCTGGCCGATCTTTACTGTCTGAAAACTGTTTTCAACGATATTTGAGGTGAAAATAATCTGGCTAATCTTTACTGTCTGAGTACTGTTTTCAACGATACTTGAGGTAAAAATAATCTGGCCGATCTTCACTGTCTGAATACTGTTTTCAACGATACTTGAGGTAAAGTAAAAATAATCTGGCTGATCTTCACTGTCTGAATACTGTTTTCAACGATACTTGAGGTAAGAATAATCTGGCCGATCTTTACTGTCTGAATACTGTTTTCAACGATACTTGAGGTAAGAAGAATCTGGCTCATCTTCACTGTCTGAATACTGTTTTCAACGATACTCGAGGTAAGAATAATCTGGCTGATCTTTACTGTCTGAATACTGTTTTCAACGATACTTGAAGTAAAAATATTCTGGCTGATCTTCACTGTCTGAATACTGTTTTCAACGATACTTGAGGTAAAGTAAAAATAATCTGGCTCATCTTCACTGTCTGAATACTGTTTTCAACGATACTTGAGGTAAAAATAATCTGGCCGATCTTTACTGTCTGAATACTGTTTTCAACGATACTTGAGGTAAGAAGAATCTGGCTGATCTTCACTGTCTGAATACTGTTTTCAACGATACTTGAGGTGAAAATAATCTGGCTGATCTTCACTGTCTGAATACTGTTTTCAACGATACTTGAGGTAAAAATAATCTGGCCGATCTTTACTGTCTGAATACTGTTTTCAACGATACTTGAGGTAAAAATAATCTGGCCGATCTTTACTGTCTGAATACTGTTTTCAACGATACTTGAGGTAAAAATAATCTGGCCGATCTTTACTGTCTGAATACTGTTTTCAACGATACTTGAGGTAAAAATAATCTGGCCGATCTTTACTGTCTGAATACTGTTTTCAACGATACTTGAGGTGAAAATAATCTGGCTGATCTTCACTGTCTGAATACTGTTTTCAACGATACTTGAGGTAAAAATAATCTGGCTGATCTTCACTGTCTGAATACCGTTTTCGACGATACTTGAGGTGAAAATAATCTGGCTGATCTTTACTGTCTTGTTTCTGAATACCGTTTTCAACGATACTTGAGGTAAAGTAAAAATATTCTGGCTGATCTTCACTGTCTGAATACTGTTTTCAACGATACTTGAGGTGAAAATAATCTGGCTGATCTTCACTGTCTGAATACTGTTTTCAACGATACTTGAGGTAAAAATAATCTGGCCGATCTTTACTGTCTGAATACTGTTTTCAACGATACTTGAGGTGAAAATGATCTGGCCGATCTTTACTGTCTGAATACTGTTTTCAACGATACTTGAGGTAAAAATAATCTGGCTGATCTTCACTGTCTGAATACTGTTTTCAACGATACTTGAGGTAAAAATATTCTGGCTGATCTTCACTGTCTGAATACTGTTTTCAACGATACTTGAGGTAAAAATAATCTGGCTGATCTTTACTGTCTTGTTTCTGAATACCGTTTTCAACGATACTTGAGGTGAAAATAATCTGGCTGATCTTTACTGTCTGAATACTGTTTTCAACGATACTTGAGGTAAAAATAATCTGGCTGATCTTCACTGTCTGAATACTGTTTTCAACGATACTTGAAGTAAAAAAAATCTGTCTGATCTTCACTGTCTGAGGGCCCGTACCCCTAGCTCCCCCTTTCTTTATTCACAAATTTTTGGTGACGCCAATCGTTTGTGCTGCCTTTGTGCTGGTTTGTGTGGTTGAAATTTTCGTTTGTGCTGCCCTTCTTCTGCCCCGAAATCGCATTTCGAAAAAGGGGTGGCTAGGGGTACGTCAGCACCCCCTTCTAACAAATTTGAAAATTCATCCACGCCAATCGTTCGTGCCACGTTTGTGCCGTTGAAATTTTCGTTTGTGCTGCCCTTCTTCTGCCCCGAAATCGCATTTCAAAAAGGGGTGACTAGGGGAACGCTACCCCCTCTTCACAATATTGAATATTTGAGAATGACAATCGTTTGTGCTACGTTTGTGCTGGTTTGTGGCGTTGAAATTTTTGTTTGTGCCACTCTCCTTGTACCCCGAAATCGCATTTCGAAAAAAGGGTGGCTAGAGGTACGCCAGCACCCCTTTTTTACAAATTTGAAAATTCAACTTTGACAATCGTTTGTGCTACGTTTGTGTTGCCGTTGAAATTTTCGTTTGTGCCACCCTCCTTCTGCCTCGAAATCGCATTTCAAAAAGGGTGGGTAGGGTAGAATTCGGCAGGGTATATTTCGGGGAAGAAGGAGAGTGGCACAAACGAAAATTTCAACAGCACAAACCAGCACAAAAGATTGGCATTTACAAATATTCAATATTGTGAAGGGAGGGCTAGCGTACCCCTAGCCACCCCTTTTTGAAATGCGATTTCGGGGCAGAAGGAGGGCAGCACAAACGAAAATGTCAACGGCACAAACGCAGCACAAACGATTGGCATAGATGCATTTTCAAATTTGTTAAAAGGGGGTGCTAGGGGTACGGACCTCTGTCTGAGTACTGTTTTCAACAATACTTGAGGTAAAAATAATCTGGCCGATCTTCACTGTCTACTGAGCATTCTATACTGATCAGCACAATACTGACGGTTGATCACTCCCTCTGTGTTCGTATCTCTGCTGAATGAATAACCCGGAGTAATAATAATCCAGCTGATCTACACTAGGTTTCACATCGGCCGTTATCTGGATCCGGGATTTGTTGACTACCTCACGGTGTGTATGATAGATTGTATTAATAAATTGCTGTGGGGAAAATAATCCAACGAAACGTCACTGTCATCTAAAAAGAGGTATTTAATTTTTATTGCTCAGACAAAGTACACTTTACTTATTAAGACAGATTGATGATGAATACTTTTCGAATGCAACTCAAATGTTATACTCAACCACAGTCCTAGTTGAACTAGCATCAATCCAGTCTCTCATTACTGTTCAATACGGTAATTCCTGTGAAAATGTCTTCGATAAGAATATTCCAGCCGATCTTTACTGTTCTTAAGCTGATCTTCAGTTGAGTATGTGAGACACTTCCAGTATCAAACTAGAATATTTCCATGATAACGATCAACACAGCGAGTTTCAAGTTCTCGTTTGTTCACTTTCAAGTAGCCTACTTGTGAGTTTCGTGACACTTTCGGTCTCCCTTGAAAAGCACGTTCTCACTCTTGCTGGGCGAAGTTGTACAGCCAGAGATTTCAATTTTTCAATAATTCAACCAGAACATTCATATTGTTTCCATTCACATGATTTGTTTATTGTTCTTTGCTATTTACATATGTATATTGACAGGTCGCACCTGGTTAATCCAAATGGGCTGGATTATTTTTACCTCAATAGTACGATGAATATCCATGTTTAACATCCGAGGGAGTAAACAAATGCTAGATTCTTATTACCACCGTTGTATGGAATTCAGTAAAGATCCGCTGGATTATTATAAATCTTGTCACTTCATATATCACCTGAGAGGAATAAGAGGAGGTAATCATATGCTGGTATATTTATACTGATCAGTATTACAATGTCCAGTCGACAGTAAAGATCTGCCAGATTATTATTACCTCAAGTATCGTTGAAAACAGTATTCAGAAACAAGATGGAAGCTAGATTCTTATCACTTCCCTCATAGAGGACAGTAAAGTTCCGCTAGATTATTTTTACCTCAATAGTACGATGAATATCCATGTTTAACATCCGAGGGAGTGAACAAATGCTAGATTCTTATTACTACTGTTGTATGGAATTCAGTAAAGATCCGCTGGATTATTATAAATCTTGTCACTTTTAAAGCAGTAATAAGAAATCAGAGGAAGTAATCATCTGTCAGCATATTTGTACTGATTTGTACTGATATTATATCCTTCTTTGGATAGTCATGCTATTTTTGTACAAAAAACAAAGAAAGATAGTGGAACATTATTAAAAACTTAATTTTATAAAAACAAGAAGATTTCGCTAGGTCGAGATTCGAACTGGCGATCTTCGCGTGGCAGAGCCACCGCGTAAACAATTTTAGGCAACTTATACAACTTATAACTTATTAGATGAGCGTTAGCGGAGATTTCCACTCAACTCTTACGAAGCTTCGTCTTGTTTGTTTGCAAGCACTGCACAGGTCACAGGGTTTGACCGATCGACATGATTTTTTTATACGCAAACTCATCCAACTTATAGAACCCTATAGTTTTTGGGTCAAATCGGTTGGACCATTTTCGAGAAACATCATCTAGAAGTTTCTAAAAACCCTATAGGATTGGGCCAGGCAAAACAAATTGAAAAATAAAATCTCTCCAATATAATTCAAAGTTTCCTCAAATGTGAACACGGAAATAATACACAAAATTGAAATTTTGTATGCAATTCGGACCAGCCGTTTCGAAGAAAATAATGTATTACATGTTGTTGATTCATCGAATAAATATAAATAATAGTTGACAAATGTTGCATTGTTAATTCACGGCTCTCTAGATTCTTTGGTATCGAATAAAGTTCATTTTATATGACCAAGGTATGTAGAATTTTTTATTTTACTTTTTAGATATCTCGCTCGTCACACAACGCATATTCTGCGTTTGCCTAGTAACTTGTAACTCATAGGTGATCTGATAGTCGTTGGAGCGTGTAAAGGATTGTAGTCTCCTACTGGTTATTCCAGAAGAAACGTTATTTGAGACGCAATCTGAGACATCATATAGGCCTAACTGCATCCAGAAGCCATTTCTGACATTTCCATTCTTTGAATTCAGAGGAGCCGTGAGTTTCAACAAGTTCTTGAATTGATAAAAGCAAGATGTAGTGATACCAACATTCTGTATCATCATTAAGCCCGTATTACACTGGGAATGGTTGCAATTGAATGCAATCAATTCATTCCTCAAGGTCACTCCAAACAGCCGAATGACCTATTACACACAACCATTAGGCCGGGCTGGTTGAATGGTTCACAGCCTTCTCAGGCACGGCCTTCCAGGCACGATTTACAATAAAGATCATGAAATCACGGCAAACTTCGAAGTGTCACTTTGAGTTTGACATAAAAATGCAAATAAAAATATACAGAATTGATGCTTTTGACTTCCAACCAAGGGCCTACGTCCAGTGACTACTGCTCTATCGTCTAGGCCAAGGGTAGGCCTGAGTGATATAGTTTACTCTACGTTGTAATGGTTATTATAGGTCCATAGCTAGGCCCTAGGCCCATAACTAATCCTAGTCAATGCTCTAGAGTCATACCTAGGGCATTAGCCATTAGCTTCGGTGGCATTGTAAGATGTCAAATCATTTTATAATATGTGCACTGGCTGCATCAATAATATAAGCATGGGCAGATACTATTTCGTGATCACGAATAATTTCAAATAATTCTAATGACAGACAAATTCCTAACCCAACTAATATTATTCACATTGGAATCAGCTGTTCGCTATTTGGCGGGAATGCCCAAATTATACTTACAGTTTCCTATTGGGCGAATTGGATCACGTGGGCTCTATTCAGTGAATGCAACCCGACAATATAGAACTATTTCCAAATGAGTCAATTGGACTCCATTCAAACAGCCGAATAGAAATGAGTCTTCTGCGCTTGCGCGCATCAATTGCAACCAACCCATTCGGGCTATTCATTCCCAGTGTAATACGGGCTAAACATGAGCGTTAGCGAAGATTTCCACGCAACTCTTACCGAGCTTTGTCTGTGTGTTTTATTTATTTATTTTTTGTTTGTGGGCACTGTGCACAGGTCGCAGGGTTTGACCGATTGACATGAAACTTTTTTTTATACGCAAACTTATCCAACTTGGAACTGTATAGTTTTGGGGTCAAATCGGTTGGACCATTTTTGAGAAACATTATTTCAAAGTTTCTAAAAACCCCATAAGATTAGGCTGGGCGGAAAAAATTGAAAAATAAAATCTCTCCAATATAATCCAAATTTTCCTCAAATGTGAACACAGGAATAATACACATTAATAAAAATTGACGTGTAATTCGGATCAGTCATTTCGAAGAAAATAATTTAATACATGTTTCTTATTGGTAGAAAATATATAGATATTGGTGGAAAAATATTGCATTGTTAAATTCACGGCTTCCTAGATCCATTGGCATCGGATAAAGTTCATTTTATATGATCAAGGTATGTAGAGTTTCGCTCATATCACAACGCACATTCCGCGTTTGCCTAGTTATTGTTTGAGTTATAATAAAGCTAATCACTGAAGCTTGTTGTGCTTCAGCTAGTCCAGCCACTCGGGCAGACCACCATGTTAGCTATCCCGCCACCTGGAAACACAATACGCATGCCGTGAGACAGTGAGGTCATTGAGGTCAGAGGGGGCGTGTCAAATCGTCCGTGCCAAGCATGAAAGCACTCGGCTGTTTCCACATTGCAAGCATGCCTGATAATAATAGAGACTTTGTTTCGAAGCCGAAACAACTGAAAGATCGGCAATAATCAGCATGAGCTGCACTACCATATAACCAAGTTACTAAGTACTACATTTCAATCGTATTAATATAATGAGAAAATTTGAAAATCCCCACAAGAATAAGCCGGGGGAGAAATACTTGTAACACCAAATTTTTCCAAAAGCTCTCAAATTCAGACTGAAAGTGGAATGAACTATCATGCATATTTAAGCGATTTATGGAACAATCGGATGTGAAATAACGAAGAAAACACATTTTTAATGTACTTTTTTACACATCAATAAAAGCAGTTAAGAAAGCAATGACTTTTGGAACTAAGATGCTTTTATCTTCGATAAAAAAATGGTGGATACAGACAGGGCACTCCGAGGATTTTGAATTCACAACTCAACTCTAGAATAATAGGATACGATTATACAAACAAACAATTATCATGAAATTGAATAATGTATAACTTAATTTGAATATTGTTTTTTGAAGGAACTAATAAATGTGAGCAACAAATGTCACCAATAAATTAAAACGTTTAAAATCTGTGATGGATATCAAGAAGGCACTGGTACCATTGTTTGGAAACCAAGGTTTATATACCAACAGACAGCCGCGGTTCTTAAACCTTTGAAGTGATTCATGGCCTGTATATGTACATTGAGCTGACCAAATGTTCTCAATTCTACATTTCCATACTTCTAAGCTCATCTCACAACGCATATAAGGCGTTTTCCTAGTTATGGCTTCGCCCTCGTGGTGCCCCGTTCAAACGATCTAATCTTCCATCCATAGCCTTAATTGGGGAACCATGATTTTGTGTCAAGTTTCGATGTTATTCAAAAAATATATTCTTCCTTTTTCTTCTGCCAGTTTAAATAAAATGTTGTTTTCCGCTCCTCTACCCATCTGATTTGTTGTTTCTAGAAAATATTTTCTGTTCCGACTCTAACTTGCTATTGCGTCAACACTTTGTACTCTTCACGCATATTATTACAGCAGTATGGGGCATAGTGTCTGAATGAAGCTCTAGATTCGGATGTCGAGTGTTGCGGTATATTGAGCGTGTTTAGTTCCTAATATTGACGCAGTGCTTCTTCCTTCTCACGTGCAGCTAGTACCACAGGTACGTTGGACATTGAAGTGAAGCAGGGTTTCCAGTTCCGATATTTTCTTGTCGTACGACGCGATTATTCCAACTGGCCAATCACAAGCCAGTATTCACCCAGAAACATGGCGGCTCACGACACCGTTTCGGTACCGATTCGGTGTCGTGATTATTGACTCAACTCAAACTTTTTTCGGACGAAACTACGATTTTACCGAAAGTTACACTGCAATTGTGATTCATCTGCTTCCGGTTGTTAGGATTTATATCGAAAGATCGAAAAAAAGAATCGACTCACGAAAATATCAATTCTTCTATCCATAAAAAGTTTGATTCTAAATATAATTCCTAACATTCCAAGAAGCCTGTGCATATAGAGGTAATGGCGGCTATGACTATGACGTCACGAAAACGTTACGGTAAAGGCGAAGTGGAAACACGCCTGTAAACAATCGTACCGGTATCGCGTCGGATGACAGAAAAGAACGGAACTGGAAACCCTGCTCGACACACAAGGTACGCCTCTTGCTCATTTCAGCCAGTTTGCTTCATTTATACAGGGTGAGATGTTTTCCCCGTCACTTCGGTTTGGATTAAACTCAAACCTGATACAGGAGCTTTGAATGGTGTGAATATTTGCTGCAATAAAGCTATTTATATACTGTGTCGCAGTGCTTCAACTGAGACAGTATGTTGTAAAGCTGGGACCAGATTCACAAACAATTTCATCTCTTAAAACGTCCCAAGTTATAACAGTTTTAGGACTTTTCACCAGACTTGGTTATAATCTCGTATTCTAGAACAATTCTAAGCAAAAGTTACAACAATTATAGTTTGTTCTGAAGTTATGACCAGTCTTGACTGGCTTCGGTGGACATACAACACTCACCTCGCAATTGATTACGAAAAAGGGAATACGATCCTTAAATTTTATTATGAGGCAGTTGAAGGGGACAGGGATGAAAATAAAAGAGAATGCATACATGAGTCTGATTCGGCCAATGCTTGAGTATGCTAGTTGAGTCTGGGATCCGCATGAAGTTGGACTAATAAAGGCTGTGGAGAACGTCCAAAGGGTTGCTGCAAGAAGGGTATTGGGGAGAGAGAAGCGCTGGAAGATTATCAGGAACGATGAGGACGTGGTTGAAAAAGTTATAGAAAGATACCTACTAAAATGATTGAGGAAATGGGATGGGAAAATTTGGCGAAACGAAGACAAATAGAAAGAATGTGCAATTTTGTTAGAGTCAAGAATGAATATACAGGATGGGATGAATTAAGCAATAGAATTGGAAAGGGATTACAAAGAAGTACAAGGGGAGGGGTAAGAATGGAAGTGGAAAAAGTGGATAGAGAAGTAGGTAAATATGGATTTATACAAAGAACGACGCGGGAATGGAATGAATTGGAAGAAGATATCAAGAACATAACGAAGATTGGTGATTTAAGAAGAGAGCTAAGAAAAAAATGAAGTATAATTAAATCGAGCATGTTTGACTGTAATTTCATTAGGTATAGTAACCATTATCACCTGTTTTATGAACAATCTGTAATGAATAAATAAATATGTAATATGTAATATGTAATGATTTTGAGATTTTCGTCACTCAAATTCACACAGTATGTTCAGAAGATAAAGATGAAGGTTGGGAGGGTTTGGAAGTAAAGACATGATCCTATTTTCAATTATTATATCAATTATTCGATCCTAACCTCACATTTGGGAAGTTCGACTGACAGCTGACCGAATTGGCGGTAAACAAAATGCAAAGCCTTCTTGATGATCAACATCAAAAAGATTCACAACGATTAGAAGAAAACAAACGTCGAAAAATATATAATATGTTATTCTTTCATTTTGATCTTGATTTGCGAATCTTACTATTATCGAATACTAATAATTACGCGTACTGAATCGGAATTTGGAAAATATGGTAAAGATAAAATGCTCTCGAGCAGGTCAACAATTATTATTCATGTCCAATGAATGAATGAATACACCAAACAAGGTAAAGAAAACTTGACCACAATATATATGCACTTGTAATAGTGACTAAACGGTGCAGTAATATCAAAACACTTCACGTTTTCATGTTATAAAAATATATATATGCACACTGTATTTTGCCATAGTTGTCAAAGTTTGTGGATGTTTCAAGAAATTGGAGGGAGCGGGATAGAAAGAGCTTGAAAAGTAAGATTAGATGATATAAAATAAAATAAAGTAACACGCTAGATGAAGAGAAAAGTCCCCCGTTTAACCTAGCTATTGGTGGGGTCGTTAAGCAGCATTGAAGAGAAAAGTGATGAGAAAACGAAATAAAATGAAAATAAAAACGCAAAGTTTAGTACTTCCTTCATACACTCTACGCTTCCTCTCGACCGAGACGGTCCGAACTTGGCCTGGACCCTCACTCCAGACCTTATCGCCATGGGTGACCCTCAGCTCTGGAGGTCACGGGGTCACGCAAGTCCTCACACCACGTCAAGGTGTTAGGATCCTTAGGGAGGGTTCCCGTTAGTTTTCAGGTCAACAATATCTACGATATTCATTTGAAAATACTAATTATTATTGCATGGGTACATTACCATTTATTTAAATTTTCTTTGCTCATTATTACTGTTTCCTTCTCTGTTCACTGTTTATCACTTTCAAAATTAATTGCTTCTGTATTTAAATGTTGAACTTGAAGTATTTATTTGTGTGATGGATAGCGATCATTCATCTACCTCGAATTCGTCGGGTGAATTACCTCAGTAGGCACGGAGTGCGCGGGTTGCTGAATTATTGTCGCATAGACTATGTCCTAATTATGTCGCCCTATTTACATATATACATATTTATTTATTCATTACAGATTGTTCATAAAACAGGTGGTGATGGTTACTATACCTGATGAAATTACAGTCAAACATACTCGATATAATTATACTTCATTTTTTTCTTAGCTCTCTTCTTAAATCACCAATCTTCGTTATGTTCTTGATATCTTCTTCCAATTCATTCCATTCCCGCGTCGTTCTTTGTATGAATCCATATTTACCTACTTCTCTATCCACTTTTTCCACTTCCATTCTTACCACTCCCCTTGTACTTCTTTGTAATCCCTTTCCAATTCTATTGCTTAATTCATCCCATCCTGTATATTCATTCTTGACTCTAACAAAATTGCACATTCTTTCTATTTGTCTTCGTTTCGCCAAATTTTCCCATCGCATTTCCTCAATCATTTAACTGGGTCTTTCTATAACTTTTTCAACCACATCCTTATCGTTCATTTCATTTCATTATTAACTATATTCTGCATCATTTGAATTATCACGCGCTGATTTGTCGCATCGGTCTTGTTACCTACTGGGCAATGACTTCTAATATTGGGGTATAAATAGATGAGTGATGGCTATCAGAAGGGGAGAAGTGTGTCACACCCAGATGGGTGCTCACCGGTTAGTGTAACTTCGCAAAGAAAGTGGCTGCGACAACGAGCCGGTGGTTCAGGTACGACATTTGTACTACGGTTTTTCTAGCCCTTCACGAGACCTAGACAAGTGCTTGTACAGCATAATTCTGTTACAGATCAGAATGAAAAAAAAATAAAAAAAATATCAAAAAAATATTGAAGAATAACTTATAATTAGCAGTTGGCATCATGCAGTTTTGATTTCAACCAACCTTTTCAATGAAGAAGTTGTTTAACTTGCTAAAATAGTTCAGGTCTTGGCTTCAAGCTGGTACCCGGCCGGGTTTTGGATGGGAATTTTTATTAGACGAGCTTTAGCGAGGATTCAATTTGACATACTGAAAAAAATTGGTGTTCGTTTTAATGTTTTTTTTTTCGTTTTTTTTCATGTTTTTTGTTGGTTCTCCACAGGTCAAACGGCTACAGCTATCAACTTCAAACTTTTTTTCAATATGGTTCCTCATCTAACTTAGATCTGTATAGCTTTGTGACATCATCGAGGGAGGGAGGTAACTTTTTTTTTATGCATTCTAGAAATTTCAAAAATACTCATTAGAATAACATAGCGGAAAAAAAAGAAAATATTTTTATTTTCTAGAAAAATGAAATTTCGCGTGAAGTTGAATTACATTTTGATACACATTTCTAAGAAGTTTCAGCTTGATCGGGTCGACCATTTTGAAGAAAAAACATAAAATGTGCTAAATTGTTACCACTCGAAGCAGTTTTTACCCATTTTCACCCATACCATTACTATCCGCTCGTCTAACAACGCATATATGGCGTTTTCCTAGTACTCTGGTAAACCACTGAATGTAACTCTCTATTGCTGCTATAATAAGACCTATGATGATGTCTCTAGGATCTGGAAAGCTACGACGAGAAAATATATTTCGAACACGAGACACAAAATTAGAACCACGCCCTGTTTTGTAACAACGTTTAATCATTGGTTCGTTTACATGTACTAGGAAAACGCCATATATGCGTTGTTGGACGAGCGGATAGTAATATTGTCACGATGACTAGAAGACATCGTGTTTTCCAAAGTCCGAGTGCAGAGTCAGCTAAACGAGGACATAGCCAAGTACGCGCATGCGCGAGATTATGCGTATTGTGCGACGAGGCCTGAGGGACGGGGGGAGTAGGGATTCGACCACGGGAAGGCGAACAGCTGAGATCCAAGCAGAGGAGGGGTCAAGACGTGGAGCGCAAGGTGGCGGCCCGTACGGAAACATCCACGACGAAAGACAACATCGTTTCGTCGAGCCGACCGCTTCTGTCTCTCACCACAACAACGCTCACTGTAGGAGGGGATGATGATCAAGGGAGGGATTTATTAACTTCACCGTGGGGAGGGTTCTAAACATCCAAGGTTCCACCCTTCATAGACTGCCAACATCTTGCATTTAACTGTAAAGTGTTTTTGTACACATTAAATAGTATATGGTGAACTCAATGTCGAACTGTGTACTGTATGTTGAATAAGGCTGGTTCCGAACCCCGGTCCCAACGGTCTTTTAAGCTACACCCAATCCGAGCTGAAATCCAAGACCGTGACAATAGTATGGGTAAAAATGGGTAAAAACTGCTTCGAGTGGTACCAATTTAGCACATTCTATGTTTTTTCTTCAAACTGGCTCATCCGATCAAGCTAAAAATTTCTAGAAATGTGTATCAGAATTTAATTTAACTTCGAGCAAAATTTCATTTTTTCTCCCGCTGTGTTATTCTAACGAGTATTTTTGAACTTTCTAAAATTCATAAAGAAAAAAGTTACCTCCCCCGATAATCCCACAAAACTTTACAGATCCAAGTTAGATGAGGAACCATATTGAAAAAAAGTTTGAAGTTGATAGCTGTAGCCGTTTGACCTGTGGAGAACCGACAAAAAACTTGACACAAATAAAAACATAAAAACGAACACCAATGTTTTCCAGTATGTCAAATTGAATCCTCGCTAAAGCTCGTCTAATGATGTACCCACTCATGATAGCACAGCACGTCAGAATAGGCCTGTTTGTTTGTCCTGCACTATCTGAACTAGTGCTTGAGTTCCTGCACTTTCGTGTTCGTTTGTCCGGGTTCACTTGCACTAGTTCAGGTAGCTCAACACCAGCTACGGAGCAAGATGGCAGGCGCCAAAATCAAGCTTACATTCGTGTCGATGAGAATGAAAAAAAAAGAATCAAATAAGGGTTGTCATTATTAAATATTTACAATTCATCAATCACATTCCATGATATTTAACATCTCTCTCTCCATCAATGGGTCTGCTTCCATCTCAACATTCGCGTCTAGGAACCGAAATATCGGCACTTTCGTGTTCGCTTGTACCTCGACATTTAGGTATAACTTCCTGCATAAAACCCTTGAAATGACGCACTTCCTTTCTGCACCAGCTACACTTTCGTTCAGGTTAACAGACCTGATGTGTTCCCAAGCGTACCTGATTCCAGTGAGGAAGACTGGGGTGGATTTAACCGATTTCCTTTCTGTCAATTTCACGTTGTGAGAATCTTCACCGAGTAGAGCTATTTGAACGTGTATTACGTTATGTGAACGCGTGGATTTGAAACGAGAGAATATACCATGAGAGTCGAATCTAGGCTCAGCTATGTGGTTAACAACTCGCACATTTGCTGAACACCTGATTTCAGGGATTTCAACGGGGATTTCATGGCAAGTGTCATCGGATTTCCACCCCTCGTTCGGACCTCTAGAAGGCGCTACAGACAAGCAGGAGACGTCAGGGAAGCACATTCGGTGTCAAGCAAGGTACTAATTGCAGGCATAGCGAGGGAAACAGAGGGATGCACAGGAACTTATTGTTGTTCCATAAACTGTCTTGGTAGTATATCTTTGTCTACAATATATTTTCAATGGTAGATACCCAAATATATTCACTTCTAATATGTCAAGGAAACATCCAAGTTTCTCGAAATGTGAATAAGACTACAACATGCAAACAAATAAACATGCGAAGGTTCCGAGAAAGTTGGAATCATTATATTCAGGAAAATATGTACAAAATATTATACAGATCACTAAAAATATTATTTATTATTGCTGAAGCGTTACACTGCTCAATTACCGTATAATGGTTACACAGGAATCATGAGGATCGTCATAATTATATTGATTGAAACAAATTGCGTAGAAAACATGGCAGACATATAAGCAACACAAAACACATGGCACAAGAATTCCAGCACACACCTGAAGATGGTAGACACACAGCTAGTGATGGGCGCATGGGAATATTCCCAGGAATATTTCCTATGTGTGAATACATTCCCATATTCAGGGAATTTATCTGTTGAAAAATGAGTTCAGCAGCTCGAAATAACTCAGCAATTTGCCTACTATGCGTATATTGTTTGTCTATTCATTTTTCGAATGGTGGGTTTTCAGAATCCAAGACCGTACTTTTGGTGGTAGAAATATCTTGACAGGCCTCAGATGAGAAGATTTGTAATACCTTTTCTGTTTTTATGTAATGTTTTGTGATTATTTTTCTTATGGACTAGCTCCATACACCAAAAATTATACACCAAAAATTTAAGTAGGCTCCATAGTTTTTTATTTCTTCGTATCCTTCCTTTTTCGTACTCTAGTGAGTGTAAACGAGAACAAAAAAAATTTATACTCTGAAAATTCCCATTTTGGGAATATTCCCGGGAAAATTCGTAGGAATATTCCCCAAATTATAAATTCCTGGAATGTACCCATCACTAAACACAGCACACTACTAGGTGAAGAAATTAAAAGCAATTCTAAAACCTTTCATCGCAGCAGACACAGCTTGACTAGGACTCACATTCCAGAAGTGGAAATGATTGACAGTTCTTACATCTTGTCGGTTGTTCCCCCTGACAGTGATCATGAGCTTGGTCTGTGGCCCGGACGTGACGGCGATGTGCGCGGCCCTGCAGACCAGCTCCTTGCCGTCGTCCTCGCTCGAGATCCTGAGGGTCAGCGCCTGCGTGATGGCGCGCTCGTCCCACGGCGCGTCGTCCACCGCGTCCTGGCGCACCACCTTCCCGCCCAGCAGCCACGTGATGCCGTTCGCCGCCCCCGCACCGCCCTCCACCGTGCAGGTCGCCGCCAGCAGGTCGCCGTCCTTGTAGGACGAGCCGGTAGACAGCTCGAGCTTCGGGGCCATTCCTGCAGCACACGGTCAGGCTTAACGACCCCACCAACAGCTGGGTTATACGGGGGTACGGATGAGCGGATGATAATGATACGATGAAGTGACGATAGGTGAGAGGACGTTTACAAAAACCCATGCCTTATGCGGGACTCGAACCCACGTCCGACGGTCACTTCAGTTATTACCGCTAGCGATAGTTGACTTGGCCACCGGGGCGGCGTGTATCAATGTTATATCGTATTTGAAGAATCGAATCAACGAACCTCTCAGCGGTGTTTGTGTGGTGTACGAAGGCCGAACTGCAATGTCTACATCCATGGCCGGGGGCACTACACTTGGACCACCTGAAATGTCGAGCACAATGTAAACAATGCACAAGAGAGGGAGAGAGAGAGAGAGAGAGAGAAAGAGAGAGAGAGGAGAGAGAGAGAGGGAGAGAGAGAGAGAGAGAGAGAGAGAGGAGAGATAGATATTATATTTTGGCAAACTGTCTATCAAAATTATAACTATACTTCAAGTAATTTACGGACCTTCGTCTACGGATGCTCTGCCTATCTTTCACATTGTAATTTTGTGAGTTGATAAATTGTTCTAATTTATTCCCGAGTGACTGTGTCTAGGACCAGGTCCAATAAGGACCAGCAGAACTCAAGTGAACAAACTGACACAATATCTCCTGATACCGCATGGAACAAACAATGAGTCACCAGCAAGTCTGGTTACACGCGGTCTGAAGCTGAGCCAACGAGCCGGACCAAACAGCATCGCATATGACTCGCGTGCCACGTGGGAACATTGTGGCTTGATGAATGTATACATACACATATCTTATTTATTCATTACAGATTGTTCATAAAACAGGTGGTAATGGTTACTATACCTGATGAAATTACAATCAAACATACTCGATATAATTATACTTCATTTTTTCTTAGCTCTCTTCTTAAATCACCAATCTTCGTTATATTCTTGATATCTTCTCCCAATTCATTCCATTCCCGCGTCGTTCTTTGAATGAATCCATATTTACCTTCTTCTCTATCCATTTTTCAACTTCCATTCTTACCCCTCCCCTTGTACTTCTTTGTGATCCCTTTCCAATTCTATTGCTTAATTCATCCCATCCTGTATATTCATTCGTGACTCTAATAAAATTGCTCATTCTTTCTATTTGTCCTCTCCACCAGCGTTTGATCCACGTTTCGACTGCGATCCTCCCAGGAAACATACGATTCGATGTACCGATAAATATTGTGGGATATAGCTGGAGAATTCTTGCACCCAAATAATCGAGGTGTTTAGGCTCAAAACGCAACTTGAATGTTTCAGTAAGAGCCGAGGTGATGTGATCGTTGGCTACACGCTTCTTACAGGCTGACCATTCACGAAACAAACATATTCAGCTTGACGATAATCTGATTTTTTTAATTGACCAAGTTTGTCAAT
>OU015470.1:143868-175267 GCA_907164805.1 Brachyptera putata | reverse complement strand
TAATTTGCAGGGTAGGCCGTAGCCAAGACTGCGACGAAAACTCTACACTGCAGTACCGACGTAATCATCTTATTAGGCCTACCCATACCATAGAGGAAGGAAGTTAAGCCCATATCACTCCTAAAGTTAATGACCCTATAAATGAGTCTAAGTGCCCATATGGACTAGACCTAGGCATGAGGAGTATGGCTTGCTTGGCTAGGCTACATGTTCTAGGTTAAGAGTAGACATTTTCAGTTGAAAAACATGGGAGATGGAAAAATCACTATGGAATATTAATATAAATGAAGGGAATACTGATATCTTATCCACTTACCATGATTATCAAACCAAAACTCTACTTTGGGATATATTATTCAGTCTATTATGACATATTTTTTTAAGCTGCCATTTTAAATAGATATTTCAGAGATAATTCAGGTATATTTCACCCAAAAAGCATTAGTTATGGTTACCATAGTAACGGCAACTTATTTGGATAACTAGCACCAATTAAAATATGTAATACCGGAAAATGAATTAAACTTGAATTAAAAGATAATTCGTTTTTATTTCACTTTTAATTACCTATTGTAATACCGACCCTCAATAAATTAGGAATCCCCACAAGAATCGCTAGATCAAAAACATCTTGTTCACAGACAGCCATTGACATTATTTTTACCAATACTAAAAACATCGAATTAGTAGGTAATGTGGACCTGGAATTATCGGATCACCTTGGGCAAGTTATTACAATCCCAGTATACCCTTTCAACAATAATAACAAGAATATAGACAAATATGCTAGAAAGATACGTACATTTAAAACCCATCAAGTCGAAAATTTTATATTGTCCATGAGTAGAATATCGTGGGACTCGATCAACACACAAGTAGATGTAAATGATATGTATAACCAGTTTATGGAAATTTTTATGTCTGTATTTAATAATGCTTTTCCTTTAAAACTAGTTAAATCAAGAAACATTCAGATTAATAAAAACAAATGGTTTACGAAGCAATTAGAAATTATGTCTAATGAGGTCAAAAGATTATACTCTATTTACAAAAATAATTCGAGTACTAATAATAAAATTAACTATACTGAATATGAACGTGAATACACCAATGCAATAATTGAAGCAAAAAAGAAATTCAACAGCGATATAATAAATAACTCATCCAATAAGTGTAAGGCTGCTTGGAATATTATTAAAAATAACAAAGTGCAAAAAGGCGTAGGAATTAAAAATAAAGAAATTAAGTTGATAAAAGATGGAATTGTAATAGAAAACCCCCAGAACATCGCTGATGAATTTAACGATTATTTCTCTACCATAGTATATGATTTATTAAAAACAAAAAATACATGTGCCGTTCACACAAATCAATTCAATCCACTTATCATTGTAAATCACACGATCTTTCTCTATCCTGTGAGCCGAAAAGAATTTCACGATATAATAGACAAATTAAGCAGAAAAACGTCAGCTGGATTAGATGAGGTGCCATGCAATTTACTAAAATATGTCTCGACTTTCATTAAGGAGACGCTTATAAGCATCATAAATGCTACGTTCGAGCAGGGGATATATATCCTGAAATTTTTAAAAAAGCTCTTATTATACCGGTACACAAGAAAGGAGACACTAAACTAATCACAAATTATAGACCAATAGCTCTCTTATCGGTATTTTCCAAAGTAATTGAAACTGCCTACTGCAATAGAGTAATTAAATTTGTTAATAAATACTCCATCTTACCTACTGGCCAACATGGCTTTACGAAAGGCAAATCGACAACTACAGCAGTTGCTCGATTTATTGACCATCTTATAGAAGCAATAGACAACGGAGAACAGGCACTCGGTATATTTTATGATTTCAGCAAAGCCTTCGACACCATTAACCATGATATTCTTTTAAATAAAATTAATAAGATAGGTTTATCAGGCATAGCCAATAAATGGATTGAGTCCTTTATCAGAAATAGAATTCAGATAATAAAAATGGAAACTAAGTATGGAGTTGTCACATCGAAAGAAACTGTTATAAATGTTGGTGTACCGCAGGGTGCTACTATATCACCCCTCCTATTCATTTTGTTTACGTCCGACTTAATTGAACAAGTACCGATTGGTCAACTAACGCTATTTGCTGACGACACAACACATCTATTAACAAACGAAAATAATGTAGATCAATTTTCAAATACGTGTACAAAGGCAGTAAGCCAACTAGCTAAATACTGTAATAATAATGACTTATTCTTAAATAAAAATAAAACTGTCTTAATTCTATTCACTAGAGTCAACAATTGCTTACCACATCTCCTTTAATATATTTAGAAACGAAGAGCATGATGGCTCAAAATCATACTACATTCTAGGTATTCAAATAGATGGAATGATTAAATTGGAATAACCAACATCAACAACCTACGATCAAAACTTTCATCAGGCTGTTACCTAATAAAAAAACTAATGGAAGTCAGTACCTTTCGATATTGCGAAATGGTGTTCTAACGCATATATTCAATCTAGACTGCAGTATGGCATTATCCTATGGGGCCACTCTAAAAATACACAAAGTTTATTTATTCTACAAAAAAGAGCAATCAGACATTTAGCAAAGGCTAGTTATAACCCATGTGCAGAGGTTTTTTATAAAGACTCGAGCGTTAGTCTTTACAGAAAATTTAAAATCCCAACACTACCCTGCCTGTATATTTATTACACAATTTTATATGTGATTGATAATAATCTATCAGAGTATGAGGTAAATGCAAGATACCCTGCAAGAAATAATTCAGAAATTAAACAAAATCTACATAGATTCCAGTCTAGTTCTAAGGGTCCTTAAAACGCTGGAGTAAAACTATATGCGTGTTTGCCAAATCATTTAAAACTTTTATCACCAACAGCAACACAATTCAAACCAGCTCTACATACATATTTATTAGAAAAATGTTATTATTCTGTGCAATCGTTCATGTCAAACAATCACTAACCATTCCGCTACATAACTACATATATATTTAACTTTGAACATATTTCTTGTAGTGTGTAAACTTAAAATTGATGTTTAGAACGTAGTTTTATTCATTTTATCTAATATTTAGTATGTTATATAAAATTCCTAACAATATTTAGACTGATAACTAAGACTGATATAGATTTAACTTGAATGCTTCAAATTTTACCTTATGTATTGAAAGTGTATAAATTGGTTAAAACTAGATTAAATTTTAACTATATTTATATTTATATAGTTGAATAAATTTTAAGTTTGTACCTTAATTTTTATCCATGTAAATGACTTGTCAAATATCATGTATGATCAACCTTGACCAATAAATATCTAATCTAATGATCTAGAACAACAATTCATTTATAATGTCGGCTCTACGCCTCGACCTTAATTATTAGTAGCTATGTGCCTAGGCAGGCCCAAGCCCAGCTGGTATTATCGAGCACGCCTACCAATCATAGGCCTATGATATAAATAAAATTTGAATTTAAATTTATTTGTTCTTTACATGTTATACAGGAAATGTTGTTATGAATATGTAAATTCCCCAATGAGAGTAGCTCTTGTGCTGGGGAATTATTAAAATTAACATGATCAGGTTTCGTCTATTTTGGTTTAACTATAGATAATCATTTCAAATGGGACATACATATTGATAAATTATGTAATCGGCTGAGATCAGCCATGTATAGTTTGCGTACATTAAAACCTCTAGTTAATCCTTCTATTTTAAAGGTAGTTTATTTTGCCTCAGTAGTCTATTATCAGATACGAAATTTTGGCTTGGGGAGCTACTACAGAATCATATTTTTAAAAAATTAGTAATATTCAAAAACAAATTTTCAAACTCATAAATCCAAATTTAAGTTCTATTACGCCTATACCACAGCCCTATTTTCTAACTGTGCAACAACTCCATCTATTCATCTTCTTGACTACAAATTATTTTTCAACGCAGCATAAATAGATTGCATTACATTTACATCAAACTAGGAATAAAGATAAGTTAATTATGCCTCCTTTCAGCTATAATGGGTATGGAGAGCAACAGAAACGAGTGTTGATACCTAAACTATTCAATAAACTTCCGAATCATTTACATGCCTTATTTATTGACTATTTCGGAAATTAAGAAGGAATTGAAAACATGGACTGTTCTTCAGTATATTTGATGGTTACTTTATTTTATTTATTTTTTGTACAAGTATATATTATTCATTGTTCTGTTTCTATTTATATGTTTATATTCATTGTTTTGTTTGAATTTTGTCTGCTTGTGAAGAAAAACAGGTTATTTCAATGTTCTATGCGCACTACTTTATTATTATATCCAGAAACGTGTATTTTTTTTATCATTTGTAATTATATGTATCATAGTCCTACATACAAGCCACGCTTGTGGCTTCGTGGGGCTGAGAATTTGTTTATTTCATTCAACATGCTAAACTTCCAATGAAAAAAAAAATTGAAACGAACATAGAAAATATGAAGCAGATGTAAAAAATGTCAAGTTCAAAGTGTAAAGTAGCTGATTATTATCATTATATAATTTTTATTATCTTTATTCTCATTATTTTCATTTTTATTAATTTATATTATTTTTTTATATAATTTATATCATCATATATCATTATATCATAGCGAATTAGCATGGTGGATAGAGCCTACAGGGTATCCCTATCCTAAGCCACGGCTACTAGGTAGGCCTATTTATTTACCCTAAAGGTATAGCCTCCATCTGGGGCTAGGCCTTTGCAAGTGCACGTTTCCCCTCGAACACTAACCCAGACACAAATAACTTCATTCACAAGCACTCCTTCTCTGACAACAACATTCATCATTTCACATCTCTTCTTGAAAAAGAAGATGGGAGGCCTACATTACATAAATATTGGTTATTACCGTTTCATTGTGAAATTTAATGATTTTAGTTAATAAGCTGCCGTTTCCTACGTATGTATTGTGTACAAATCTACAGGAATAAAAATAAATACAATACAATAGGCCTACAATTATACAAACTTTTTGATCATCTCCTATAACCGCAACATAGAATTTTTTGCTGCAATTATTCACTCATTATATTTACATATTTAAACTCACCATTTTTTAATTGTTCTGCAGTACTTTCGTCCACGGTTATCGATATTATCTTGTTCTCATACTGAATCTGCAGCTCGACCATACCATCCATACAAACCGACGCCATGATATTTGAATAAGCGCTCAAAAATATGGCTGAACTAGCAAGTTAGCTACCTTTTTCACCGCTAGATGAGCTATGTCAGCGGACTTAGCAGGCTAGATTCTGGAACGATTTGCTAGATTCTAGCGGAACTAGCCGCTAGAAATTGGAACGCCATTTCGACAATGCTAATCTAGCGCTAGCTAAGCGCTTAATTCTGGAACGCGACTAATATGTCGGTAACAAGGATGGTATGTAGGCCTAATCAAGCGACACGTGTTTTTGAAGTTGGGTTATGTATACATTGCAAGTTGGGGTAAATTGACACTGGAAGCGCGCATGAAAGTCGATCGATCTGAATTTTCAAATATTGCCACCGGTTTCGCTACAAGAATGAAAATTTCGCATCAGAAGTTGCAAGCGCCTTGACACCATTGCAATTTTCTTGCAATTCCGTGCAATTCTTGGAATTTCATGCAACTAAAATTGATCGTGTAAAGAGCACTTTAGAGCGACAGGGAACCAGAAATACGCTTAGAGGGCGGGAAATTAAATCCCTAACAGTGATGGAGGGAATAAGTGGATGGGGGAGCGCAAGGGATTGATAATAGCAGGCGTAGTTGTTCCATTTATATTACAATAAGCACAAGTCGCAGAACTAGACATTCTTATTCTTGACATACTTCAAACAGAGAAGAATATGTTTTGCCAACAACTCATTCAATTTCATATTCATATGATATAGACCCTACTCAATATTTCTAGTAATTCAATTGAGAGATCTTTATTACACTTTAATTCAATAATATCAGTTTGAATGATCATCGTATTGAAGAATTCAATGTGATGTTTAAATGAATGAATTCATTTGAATTAATTGTTCAATAATAATTTGAAATGGCGCCCTCGTTGGCTCAGTCATCTGAGGCACGCTTCAGCAACTGAAGTGACCGTTGGGCGTGCGTTGTACATGGTTTCTGTGAATGTCCTTTCACTCATCATCACTTCATAGTTTCATATTCACCAGCTCAATCGTACCTTCGTACAACCTAGCTGTTGGTGGGGTCGCTACGTAAACAATACTCATCATGAACAATTTAAAAGTGTTCATAATTAGGTCTATCACATGATTATTGGGGGGTCAGCCGATACGCCGGCACCGCCCCGGCACCGCCCGGCACCGCCGCTCATGCGGCCTTGGCTCTCAGAGCGTGTGGACCAGTCAGGGAAATCAGAGAAGCATCAGACTTGTTGTCCACTGAATCTGCGTTACATTTGTTTTCTTGAAAGCCGGTGTAACGGAATATTTGTACTGCTAGATTATGTTTACCCCCGTAATAAAATGCTGGCTGATGATTACTGTACGGTAATCATCAGCCAGGCATTTTATTACTGATCAGTGCAAATATGCTGGCAGATGATTACTCCCTGATTCCTTATTACTGATATATGAAGTGACCGGATTAACAATAATCCAGCGGTACTTTACTGAATTCCATACAACAGTAGTGATAAGAATCCAGCATTTGTTTACTCCCTCGGATGTTAAATATGGATATTGATCTCAATATTGTGGTAAAAAAAATCCAGCGGAACTTTACTGTCATCTATGAGGGAAGTAATAAGAATCTAGCTTCCAAATAGTTTCTGGATACTGTTTTCAGCGATACTTGAGGTAATAATGATCTGGCAGATCTTTACTGTCTTGTTTCTGAATACCGTACTGTTTTCAACGATACTTGAGGTAATAATAATCTGGCAGATCTTTTGTCTACTGAGGTTTAAATTCACCAGCATATAATTACTCCCTCTTATTCCAATCAACTGATATATGAAGTGACTGGATTAATAATAATCCAGCGGATCTTTACTGGATTCCATACAACGGTGGTGATAAGAACCCAGCATCTGTTTACTTCCTCGGATGTGAAACATGGGTATTGATCTCAATATTGACTGAAAATAATCCGGCGGAACTTTACTGTCATTTATCGGATATGTAAAAATAATCTGGAAGATCTTCACTGTCTACTGAACATTGTGATACTGATCAATACAAATATACCGGCATATGATTCCTATCTCTTATTTCTTTCAGGTGATATATGGGGTGAACAGATTAATATAATAATCCAGCGGATCTTTACTGAATTCTATACAACGGTGGTGATGAGAATCCAGCATTTGGTTAATCCCTCGGATATTAAACATGGATATTCATCGTACTATTGAGGTAAAAATAATCTAGCAGATCTTTACTGTCTGAGTAGTGTTTCAACATTACTTGAGGTGTCAAAAATCTGGCTGATCTTTACTGTCTGAATACTATTTTCAACGATACTTGGGGTAAAAATAATCTGGCCGATCTTTACTGTCTGAATACTGTTTTCAACGATACTTGAGGTAAAAATAATCTGGCCGATCTTTACTGTCTGAATACTGTTTTCAACGATACTTGAGGTAAAAATAATCTGGCTGATCTTTACTGTCTGAATACTGTTTTCAATGATACTTGAGGTGAGAATAATCTGTCTGATCTTTACTGTCTGAATACTGTTTTCAACGATACTCGAGGTAAAAATAATCTAGCTGATCTTCACTGTCTACTGAGCATTCTATACTGATCAGCACAATACTGACGGTTGATCACTCACTCTGTGTTCATATCTCTGCTGAATGAATAACCCGGAGTAAAAATAATCTGGCTCATCTTTACTGTCTGAATACTGTTTTCAACGATACTTGAGGTAAAGATAATCTGGCTGATCTTCACTGTCTGAATACTGTTTTCAACGATACTCGAGGTAAAAAAAAATCGGCTGATCTTCACTGTCTTGTTTCTGAATACCGTTTTCAACGATACTTGGGGTGAAAATAATCTGGCTGATCTTCACTGTCTGAGTACTGTTTTCAACGATACTTGAGGTAAAAATAATCTGGCTGATCTTTACTGTCTGAGTACTGTTTTCAACGATACTTGAGGTACGAATAATCTGGCTGATCTTCACTGTCTGAGTACTGCTTTCATTGATACTTGAGGTAAGAATAATTTGGCTGATCTTCACTGTCTGAATACTGTTTTCAACGATACTTGAGGTAAAAATAATCTGGCTGATCTTCACTGTCTGAATACTGTTTTCAACGATACTTGAAGTAAAAATAATCTGGCTGATCTTTACTGTCTGAGGGTCCGTACCCCTAGCACCCCCTTTCTTTATCCACAAATTTTTGGTGACGCCAATCGTTTTTGCTGCCTTCGTGCTGGTTCGTGTGGTTGAAATTTTCGTTTGTGCTGTCCTTCTTCTGCCCCGAAATCGCATATCTAAAAAGGGGTGGCTAGGGGTACGTCAGCACCCCCTTCTAACAAATTTGAAAATTCATCTACGCCAATCGTTTGTGCCACGTTTGTGCCGTTGAAATTTCCGTTTGTGCTGCCCTCCTTCTGCCCCGAAATCGCATTTCAGAAAGGGGTGGCTAGGGGTACGCTACCCCCTCTTCACAATATTGAATATTTGAAAATGACAATCGTTTGTGCCACGTTTGTGCTGGTTTGTGGCGTTGAAATTTTCGTTTGTGTCACTCTCCTTCTACCCCGAAATCGCATTTCGAAAAAGGGGTGGCTAGAGGTACGCCAGCACCCCCTTTTTACAAATTTGAAAATTTAACTTTGACAATCGTTTGTGCTACGTTTGTGTTGCCGTTGAAATTTTCGTTTGTGCCACCCTCCTTCTGCCTCGGAATCGCATTTCAAAATGAGTGGGTAGGGTAGAATTCGGCAGGGTACATTTCGGGGAAGAAGGAGAGTGGCACAAACGAAAATTTCAACAGCACAAACCAGCACAAAAGATTGGCATTTACAAATATTCAATATTGTGAAGGGGGCTAGCGTACCCCTAGCCACCCCTTTTTGAAATGCGATTTCGGGGCAGAAGGAGGGCAGCACAAACGAAAATGTCAACGGCACAAACGCAGCACAGACGATTAGCATAGATGAATTTTCAGATTTGTTAAAAGGGGGTGCTAGGGGTACGGACCTCTGTCTGAGTTCTGTTTTCAACGATACTTGAGGTAAAAATAATCTGGCTGATCTTCACTGTCTGAGTACTGTTTTCAACGATACTTGAGGTAAAAATAATCTGGCCGATCTTCACTGTCTACTGAGCATTCTATACTGATCAGCACAATACTGACGGTTGATCACTCCCTCTGTGTTCGTATCTCTGCTGAATGAATAACCCGGAGTAATAATAATCCAGCTGATCTACACTAGGTTTCACATCGGCCGTTATCTGGATCCGGGATTTGTTGACTACCTCACGGTGTGTATGATAGATTGTATTAATAAATTGCTGTGGGGAAAATAATCCAGCGAAACGTCACTGTCATCTAAAAAAGAGGTAATTAATTTTTATTGCTCAGACAAAGTACACTTTACTTATTAAGACAGATTGATGATGAATACTTTTCGAATGCAACCCAAATGTTATACTCAACCACAGTCCTAGTTGAACTAGCATCAATCCAGTCTCTCATTACTGTTCAATACGGTAATTCCTGTGAAAATGTCTTCGATAAGAATATTCCAGCCGATCTTTACTGTTTTTAAGCTGATCTTCAGTTGAGTATGTGAGACACTTCCAGTATCAAACTAGGATATTTCCATGATAACGATCAACACAGCGAGTTTTTTGTTCTCGTTTGTTCACTTTCAAGTAGCCTACTTGTGAGTTTCGTGACACTTCCGGTCTCCCTTGAAAAGCACGTTCTCACTCTCAAGTTGTACAGCCAGAGATTTCAAGTTTTCAATAATTCAACCAGAACATTCATATTTTTTCCATTCACATGATTTGTTCATTGTTCTTTGCTATTTACATATGTATATTGACAGGTCGCACCTGGTTAATCCAGATGGGCTGGATTATTTTTACCTCAATAGTACGATGAATATCCATGTTTCACATCCGAGGGAGTAAACAGATGATGGATTCTTATTACCACCGTTGTATAGAATTCAGTAAAGATCCGCTGGATTATTATTAATCTGGTCACTTCATATATCACCTGAGAGGAATAAGAGGAGGTAATCATATGCTGGTATATTTATACTGATCAGTATTACAAATGTTCAGTCGACAGTAAAGATCTGCCATATTATTATTACCTCAAGTATCGTTGAAAACAGTATTCAGAAACAAGATGTAAGCTAGATTCTCATCACTTCCCTCATAGAGGACAGTAAAGTTCCGCTAGATTATTTTTACCTCAATAGTACGATGAATATCCATGTTTCACACCCGAGGGAGTAAACAAATGCTAGATTCTCATTACTACTGTTGTATGGAATTCAGTAAAGATCCGCTGGATTATTATTAATCTTGTCACTTCATGAAGCAGTAATAAGAAATCAGAGGAAGTAATCATCTGCCAGCATATTTGTACTGATTTGTACTGATATTATATCCTTCTTTGGATAGTCATGCTATTTTTGTACAGAAAACAAAGAAAGATAGTGGAACATTATTAAAAACTCAATTTTATAAAAACAAGAAGATTTCGCTAGGTCGAGATTCGAGCTGGCGATCTTCGCGTGGCAGAGCCACCGCGTAAACAATTTTAGGCAACTTATACAACTTATAACTTAATAGATGAGCGTTAGCGAAGATTTCCACTCAACTCTTACGAAGCTTCGTCTTGTTTGTTTGCAAGCACTGCACAGGTCACAGGGTTTGACCGATCGACATGATTTTTTCATACGCAAACTCATCCAACTTATAGAACCCTATAGTTTTTGGGTCAAATCGGTTGGACCATTTTTGAGAAACATCATCTAGAAGTTTCTAAAAACCCTATAGGATTGGGCCAGGCAAAACAAATTGAAAAATAAAATCTCTCCAATATAATTCAAAGTTTCCTCAAATGTAAACACGGAAATAATACACAGAATTGAAATCTTGTATGCAATTCGGACCAGCCGTTTCGAAGAAAATAATGTATAACATGTTGTTGATTCATCGAATAAATATAAATAATAGTTGACAAATGTTGCATTGTTAATTCACGGCTCTCTAGATTCTTTGGTATCGAATGAAGTTCATTTTATATGACCAAGGTATGTAGAATTTTTTATTTTACTTTCTAGATATCTCGCTCGTCACACAACGCATATTCTGCGTTTGCCTAGTAACTTGTAACTTATGTGTGATCTGATATAGTCGTTGAAGCGTGTAAAGGATTGTAGTCTCCTTCTGGTTATTCCAGAAGAAACGTGTTTTGAGACGCAATCTGAGATATCATATAGGCCTAACTGCATCCAGAAGCCATTTCTGACATTTCCATTCTTTGTATTCAAAGGAGCCGTGAGTTTCAACAAGTTCTTGAATTGATAAAAGCACGATGTAGTGATACCAACATTCTGTATCATCATTACATGAGCGTTAGCGAAGATTTCCACGCAACTCTCACCGAGCTTTGTCTGTGTTTTTTTTTTTTTTTTTTTTGTGGGCACTGTGCACAGGTCGCAGGGTTTGACCGATTGACATGAAACTTTTTTTTATACGCAAACTTATCCAACTTGGAACTGTATAGTTTTGGGGTCAAATCGGTTGGACCATTTTTGAGAAACATTATTTCAAAGTTTCTAAAAACCCCATAAGATTAGGCTGGGCGGAAAAAATTGAAAAATAAAATCTCTCCAATATAATCCAAATTTTCCTCAAATGTGAACACAGGAATAATACACATTAATAAAAATTGACGTGTAATTCGGATCAGCCATTTCGGAGAAAATGATTTAATACATGTTTCTTATTGGTAGAAAATATATAGATATTAGTGGAAAAATATTGCATTGTTAAATTCACGGCTTCCTAGATCCATTGGCATCGGATAAAGTTCATTTTATATGATCAAGGTGTGTAGAGTTTCGCTCATATCACAACGCACATTCCGCGTTTGCCTAGTTATTGTTAGAGTTATAATAAAGTTAATCACTGAAGCTTGTTGTGCTTCAGCTAGTCCAGCCACTCGGGCAGACCACCATGTGAGCTATCCCGCCACCTGGAAACACAATACGCATGCCGTGAGACAGTGAGGTCATTGAGGTCAGAGGGGGCGTGTCAAATCGCCCGTGCCAAGCACTCGGCTGTTTCCACATTGCAAGCATGCCTGATAATAATAGAGACTTTATTTCGAAGCCGAAACAACTAAAAGATCGGCAATAATCAGCATGAGCTGAACTACCATATAACCAAGTTACTAAGTACTACATTTCAATCGTACTAATATAATGAGAAAATTTGAAAATCCCCATAAGAATAAGCCGGGGGAGAAATACTTGTAACACCAAATTTTTCCAAAAGCTCTCAAATTCATACTGAAGGTGGAAAGAACTATTATACATATTTTAAGCGATTTATGGAACAATCGGATGTGAAATAACGAAGAAAACACATTTTTAATGTACTTTTTCACACATCAATAAAAGCAGTTAAGAAAGCAATGACTTTTGGAACTAAGATGCTTTTACCTTAGATAAAAAAAAATGGTGGATACAGACAGGGCACTCCGAGGATTTTGAATTCACAACTCAACTCTAGAATAATAGGATTAGATTATACAAACAAACAATTATCATGAAATTGAATTATGTATAACTTAATTTGAATATTGTTTTTTAAAGGAACTAATAAATGTGAGCAACAAATGTCACCAATAAATTTAAACGTTTAAAATCTGTGATGGATATGAAGAAGGCACTGGTACCATTGTTTGGAAACCAAGGTCCATATACCAACAGACAGCCGCGGTTCTTGAACCTTTGAAGTGATCCATGGCCTGTATATTATGTACATTGAGCTGACCAAATGTTTTTAATTCTACATTTCCATACTTCTAAGCTCATCTCACAACGCATATAAGGCGTTTTCCTAGTTATGGCTTCGCCCTCGTGGTGCCCCGTTCAAACGATCTAATCTTCCATCCATAGCCTTAATTGGGGAACCATGATTTTGTGTCAAGTTTCGATGTTATTCAAAGAATATATTCTTCCTTTTTCTTCTGCCAGTTTAAATAAAATGTTGCTTTCCGCTCCTCTACCCATCTGATTTGTTGTTTCTAGAAAATATTTTCTGTTCCGACTCTAACTTGCTATTGCGTCAACACTTTGTACTCTTCACGCATATTATTACAGCAGTATGGGGCATAGTGTCTGAATGAAGCTCTAGATTCGGATGTCGAGTGTTGCGGTACATTAAGCGTGTGTTGTTCCTAATATTGACGCAGTGCTTCTTGCTTCTCACGTGCAGCTTGTACCACAGGTACGTTGGACATTGAAGTGAAGCAGGGTTTCCAGTTCCGATATTTTCTTGTCGTACGACGCGATTATTCCAACTGGCCAATCACAAGCCGGTATTCACCCAGAAACATGGCGGTTCACGACACCGTTTCGGTACCGATTCGGTGTCGTGATTATTGACTCAACTCAAACTTTTTTCGGACGAAACTACGATTTTACCGAAAGTTACACTGCAATTGTGATTCATCTGCTTCCGGTTGTTAGGATTTATATCGAAAGATCGAAAAAAAGAATCGACTCACGAAAATATCAATTCTTCTATCCATAAAAAGTTTGATTCTAAATATAATTCCTAACATTCCAAGAAGCCTGTGCATATAGAGGTAATGGCGGCTATGACTATGACGTCACGAAAAGGTTAGGGTAAGGCGAAGTGGAAACCCTGCTTGACACACAAGGTACGCCTCTTGTTCATTTCAGCCAGTTTGCTTCATTAATACAGGGTGAGATGTTTTCCCATTCATTTCGGTGTCAGTCAACTCGAACCTGATTCAGGAGTTCTGAATGGTCTGAATATTTGCTGCAATAAAGCTATTTATATACTGTGTCGCAGTGCTTCAACTGAGACAGTATGTTGTAAAGCTGGGACCAGATTCACAAACAATTTTATCTCTTAAAACGTCCCAAGTTATAACAGTTTTAGGACTTATCACCAGACTTGGTTATATCTCGTATTCTAGAAAAGTTTTAAGCAAAAGTTTCAACAATTATAGTTTGTTCTTAAGTTATGACCAGTCTTGACAGCCTTCGGTGGACATACAACACTCACCTCGCAATTGATTACGATGATTTTGAGATTTGCGTCACTCAAATTCACACAGTATGTTCAGAAGATAAAGATGAAGGTTGGGAGAGTTTGGAAGTAAAGACATGATCCTATTTACAATTATTATATCAATTATTCGATCCTAACCTCACATTTGGGACGTTCGACTGACAGCTGACAGAATTGGCGGTAAACAAAATGCAAAGCCTTCTTGATGATCAACATCAAAAAGATTCACAACGATTAGAAGAAAACAAACGTCGAAAAATATATAATATTTTATTCTTTCATTTTGATCTTGATTTTCGAATCTTACTATTATCGAATACTAATAATTACGCGTACTGAATCGGAATTTGGAAAATATGGTGAAGATAAAATGCTCTCGAGCAGGTCAACAATTATTATTCATGTCCAATGAATGAATGAATACACCAAACAAGGTAAAGAAAACTTGACCACAATATATATGCACTTGTAATAGTGACTAAACGGTGCAGTAATATCAAAACACTTCACGTTTTCATGTTATAAAAATATATATATGCACACTGTATTTTCCCATAGTTGTCAACGTTTGTGGATGTTTCAAGAAATTGGAGGGAGCGGGATAGAAAGAGCTTGAAAAGTAAGATTAGATGATATAAAATAAGATGAAGTAACACGCTAGATGAAGAGAAAAGTCCCCCGTTTAACCTAGCTATTGGTGGGGTCGTTAAGCAGCATTGAAGAGAAAAGTGATGAGAAAACGAAATAAAATGAAAATAAAAACGCAAAGTTTAGTACTTCCTTCATACACTCTACGCTTCCTCTCGACCGAGACGGTCCGAGCTTGGCCTGGACCCTCACTCCAGACCTTATCGCCATGGGTGACCCTCAGCTCTGGAGGTCACGGGGTCACGCAAGTCCTCACACCACGTCAAGGTGTTAGGATCCTTAGGGAGGGTTCCCGTTAGTTTTCAGGTCAACAATATCTACGATATTCATTTGAAAATACTAATTATTATTGCATGGGTACATTACCATTTATTTAAATTTTCTTTGCTCATTATTACTGTTTCCTTCTCTGTTCACTGTTTATTACTTTTAAAATTAATTGCTTCTGTATTTAAATGTTGAACTTGAAGTATTTATTTGTGATGTATAGCGATCATTCATCTACCTCGAATTAGTCTGGTGAATTACCTCAGGAGGCGCGGAGTGCGCGGGTTGCTGAATTATTGTCGCATAAGTCCTAATAATGTCGACCTATTTCATTTTTAACTATATTCATCATTTTAATCATCACGCGCTGATTTGTCGCATCGGTCTTGTTACCTACTGGGCAATGACCCCTAATATTGGGATATAAATAGATGAGTGATGGCTATCAACAAGAGAGAAGTGTGTCACACCTAGATGGTTAGTGTGACTTCGCGAAGAAAGTGGCTGCGACAACGAGCCGGTGGTTCAGGTACGACATTTGTACTACCTGGTACTGTTTGTTTGGCCCTTCACGAGACCTAGACAAGTGCTTGTACAGCATAATTCTGTTACAGATCAGAATGAAAAAAAAATCACAAAATCAATATTGAAGAATAACTTATAATTAGCAGTTGGCATCATACAGTTTTGATTTCAACCAACCATTTCAATGAAGAAGTTGTTTACCTTGCTAAAGTAGTTCAGGTCTTGGCTTCAAGTTGGTACCCGGCTGGGTTTTGGATGGGAATTATTATCAGACGAGCTTTAGCGAGGATTCAATTTGACATACTGAACAAAAAATGGTGTTCGTTTTCATTTTTTTTTTTTTCGGTTTTCCACAGGTCAAACGGCTACAGCTATCAACTTCAAACTTTTTTTCAATATGGTTCCTCATCTAACTTAGATCTGTATAGTTTTGTGGGGCGCATCGGCGTAACGCCCGCCAGCGTAACGCCCGCTTTATTTTTTACCTGAAATATATCGTTGTACCACCCGGTTTCAGGTTGAGGAAAAGGAAATGGTACACGATGCATTGATGTCGATGAAGTAGTACTTGAATTTAGTGGCGCGGTAAGTCGTCATATTCAAAATATATGGTTTTGTTTATTTAACTATTTGGCATAAGCCTAGTTATAAGTAGAACTAGGGAAACGCCATACACACGTTGCGAGATCAGCTTTTTAATATGTGTTCTTTTTAATTTGTCACATTAAACAAATAACATAACTTTTCTAAAATATATTTTGTACGATAGCATCATTTTTCAAACCTTCTTTTGTCTTAATTAAACATTCTATTTTCTCAGTGGAAAAGTAGGGATGCGCCGTGTCAATTGACTGGTCAAATACTCCAGTTAATTGACAAAAAATTAGAGAAAAAATCTTTTTGCAACCTTAAAATTAACTGGGGAAACGCTATACATGCGTTGTAAGATGAGTGTAGTATAGTTATAGGTCTAAATTGTGATAAAAGTGTCTAAACATTAAACACATTTTTTCTCTCCAAATTGACTGACTTGAAAAAATTTAACACATCCAAAACGATAAATTGTACGTTTTACATATTCTGTCTATTTTTGTCTATAGAAATACAATTTCTCCCCGTCATGTTATTCCTATAGGTTTTTATATGTCCATAATTCATTAGCAAAAAGTTATCAGACGATATTGCTCAAGGAGTACACAGATTCAAGCTAGATGCTACCTTATGTAGAAGAAAAATTCAAGTTGATCGCATCTTACGTTGGTCTGAGAAGAACCGACAAGAAAAAGTAAAACAAAAAAAGAAAACATAAAAACGAGCCACACACATATCCTCACTTTTGAAACAATTAGACTTTTGACATGATCTAATTTGTTTTTTTAGATAGGATTTACTGAAGGAAATAATTATGTTTCATTTAAATATACTAGGAAAACGCCTTATATACGTTGTGAGATGAGCTTAGAAGTATGAGAATGTAGAATTAAGAACATTTGGTCAGCTCAATGCACATATACAGGCCATGGATCACTTCAAAGGTTTAAGAACCGCGGCTGTCTGTTGGTATATGGACCTTGGTTTCCATACAATTATACCAGTGCCTTCTTCATATCCATCACAGATTTTAAACGTTTTAATTTATTGGTGACACTTGTTGCTCACATTTAATAGTTTCTTAATTGCTTTTTGATTGCTTTTATTGATGTGTAAAAAAGTACATTAAAAATGCGTTTTCTTCGTTATTTCACATCCGATTGTTCCATAAATCGCTTAAAACAGGTATGATAGATCTTTACACACTCAGTATAAATTTGTGAGCTTTTGAAAAAAAAAACTTCCATGTATTTCTCCCCTGGCCTATTCTTATGGGGAATTTCCATACTTTCCAATTTTTTTCCGGAAAAACCGTCCGACCGATTTTTCTGAAAAACAATCCCAACCTATTCTGGTATAACATCAATTTGTAAAAAAAGTTTCGAATTGATTGAAACTTTTTCCTGACCTGTATGCCGCGTACAAAATTACTCTGGCTTATTCTTATGGGTAATTTGGAAAATGGAAAATTAGTTTTCTCAGAAGTGGTGCAACCGATTGCGCATAAAAAACAATGGGATTCAATCCAGATGATGACACACTTGTGCATGCCTTGTTTCAATGGAATTTGAATTTTCGTTTGACCTGTGGAGCGCGAACAAAAAAAAAATAAAAAAAAATAAAAAATAAAAAATGTACATTTTTTCGGGTCAAGTGAAATTGAGTATTCGCTTCGCTCATTAAAAAAGGGTTAGTTTATACTCTGCTTCTATTCAAACTCGAAAGTGAAAAGGGCAAATTCCAACTTTTGAAAGATTGAGAAATTAATAATTTCAAAATGAAGCTAGAAAATTGTGTCATGAAACCTATCCCAACAGCCGAATAAATAAAAACAGACCAGAACTGGATAACTCCAAAAGGGATACATTGTTTCAATTACATTTTACCTGGAAGATCCTTTTTCCCACTGCAAGTCGCACTGACTGAATAATCTGAGAGTAAGATTTGATTCGGAATACTTATGTATGAACACTTATAAATCCCAAGTCACGTCAGCCTGTCGATAGCGATGGCAGGAGAAGGAGAAATGAAAGCAATGGCGGTCTCGGTAATTGGCTTCCTGTATGTTCGAAAGTGGCTACATCTCGAATGTAACAGGATATGAAACTAAGGTAGCAAGAGTGGTAATTACTTTGAACGAATCGAAGAAAATGTGAATATAAATTGTGTTTTCTTTCCCAATAAGATGAGTCACTCCGGAGATGAATTTTATTTACTTCTGAATTGAATTGATGTTTTAATATCATCAGGAAAACGCAGCATTTGAGAAGTCAGATGAGCGTAGAAGAATGGAAATCGATGAAATGAAAGATAATATGTTTTATCACTCTACATCTGAGGGCCTTTGATTATTCTGAAAGTTTTGAAACCCTATAATTATAACCTACATTTCTATATACTTGCTACTTGTTGCTACTTTCGTTTAAGCTTACTACTTATGTACCCATTTTTTTTTCGTTATTTCTCATCCGACTATTGTAAAAAATACTGAAAATGTGTATGTTAGTAATTTTCATACACAGTAACTAGGAAAACGCGTTATGTGTTTCCGCGTTGATGGATCAGCTAATAAGAATGACATTGAATTCTTTCAAAAAGTTATATCAAGTTGATGTTTTGACGGCATTCAAATTAAAAATCAATCTTTCCATTTGGTTGATTTGTTTCGTAGACTATTCTCATGAAGGAAATATTAGATGCAATTTAATATTATGTATTGTAATATTAGACTACTATATGAAACGTGATGACAGCTGTATATATACACCTTGAGAGCCTCCTTTTATATTCATTACTCATTCTCAATAATTTCTTCGATAATAAAGAGAGCCTTGTTTTAATCGTTCTCCATTCATTGGTGACACTTGTTGCTTGGATTTAATTGGTTTTCTTAATAGCTTTAAAACGATGTGTAAAAAAAGTCATTAAATAATTTTTTATATCTAAACGACTGATTGGATTTCAGTAAAAGTTTGCAATAATATGTATCATCATTATATTGAGATTTGGTGAAAATTTGATATTTTTCGAAAGACATTTTTTGTACGAAAATTCTTCTTTCGCTTTGTTTTGTCATTATATAATTTTTTATATCAAAACGACTGATTGGATTTCAGTGAATGTTTAGAATTATGTGTATCATTATTATATTGAAATTTGGTGAAAATTTGAATTTTTTCGAAGGACATTTTTTTCACGAAAATTCTTCTCTGTTTCATTCTTATGGGTAATTTGGAAAATGGAAAATTAGTTTTCTCAGAAGTTGTGCAACCGATTGCGTATAAAAACTAATGAGATTCAATCCGGATGATGACACATGGACGTGCCAAGTTTCGATCGAATTTGAATTCTCGTCTGACCTGTAAAGCGAGAATAAAAAAAAAAAAAAAATGTACACCTTTTTCGGGTCAAGTGAAATTGAGTCTTCGCTTCGCTCATCCAATAATTTTTTTATACATCAATAAAAGCAATTAAGAAAGCAATTAAGAAACTATTAAATGTGAGCAACAAGTGTCACCAATAAATTGAAACGATTAAAATCTGTGATGGATATGAAGAAGGCACTGGTATAATTGTTTAGTAACCAAGGTTTATATACTAACAGACGGCCGCGGTTCTTGAACCTTTGAAGTGATCCATGGCCTGTATATGTACATTGAGCTGACCAAATGTTGCCAATTCTACATTTCCATACTTCTAAGCTCATCTCACAACGCATATAAGGCGTTTTCCTAGTTGTATTTATACAATAAATTTGAGTTAATTTGATCATTATTTTTTTTAATTCGTGGAAATTTCTATTCTTGTTTGGGAATATTCCCAAATAAGAAACTACTGCTTCCAGTACATCCGTCATACGTCTTTACTTCTCCAGACTGTGAAACCTAATTATTAAATATCTAATATGATTCATTTGATCTTACATTAATGTCGGGTTTTATCGGATAGATTATCGGATATCGGATTATCGTGGGACAGGAAGTGCATGGAGTTTCCCCCCAAAACTTAAGAAATCTGCGTTCACCATAGCAAGGGAAAAACCATGTGTGAAAAATTGTGTACATACTTTTTTTTATGTTAGTAATGTATTTTTGTGCATAAATATGCTGCATGTGGGTAATTTTTAATTACACTTTTATTTTATCTTCCTATCCTATTTCTCTGTAGGCCCATACTTGAGATATAGGCCTACTTATTAGTTAATCTGGTATAGTGTTATTACAGATTTGTTTTTTATTACAGATTTTTTGAATATTTATTTCATAAAGCAAGGCAACTTGATACTTCTATTAGGCCTACCTTAACGAAAATATCACGTATTGCTACTGTTATTTACGAATATTCGTCAAATCTAAGCAATGCTACTTTATCGCCTGCACTATAACTCATTTTACAACCTTTTCCTAGTATTATGAAATATTGATACTACATTACCGGCCGTGTTATGAAACAGTAGTTACTCTTGGAAATGTACCTTGTCGTTTAGCATTGCCTTGGAGTCAATGACGTACCATTAGCGGGCGTTACGCTGGCGGGCGTTGTGCGGATCCACCGTTTTGTGGCATTATCGGGGGGTAACTTTTTTTTATGAATTTTAGAAATTTCTAAAATACCCATTAGAATAACATAGCGGAAAAAAAAATATATTTTCTAAAACTAGGAAAACGCCATATGCATTGTTGGACGAGCGGATAGCAATAGTATGGGTAATAATGGGTAAAAACTGCTTCGAGTCGATTTGGTACCAATTCAGCACATTTTATGTTTTTTCTTCAAAATGGCTGACCCGATCAAGCTGAAATTTTTTAGAAATGTGTATCGAAATGTAATTCAACTTCACGCAAAATTTCATTTTTTTGGGAAAATTATTTTTTTTCCCGCCATGTTATTCTAATGGGTATTTTTGAAATTTTTAAAATTCATAAAAAAAAAAGTTATCACTCGATAATGCCACAAAACTATACAGATCTAAGTTAGATGAGGAACCATATTGAAAAAAAGTTTGAGGTTGATTGATGTAGCCGTTTGACCTGTGGAGAACCGACAAAAAAACATAAAAAAAAAACAAAAAAAAAAAAAACATAAAAACGAACACCAATTTTTCTCAGTATGTCAAATTGAATCCTCGCTAAAGCTCATCTGAAAATGAAATATTGCGTGAAGTTGAATTACATTTTGATACACATTTCTAAGAAGTTTCAGCTTGATCGGGTCGACCATTTTGAAGAAAAAACATAAAATGTGCTAAATTGTTACCACTCGAAGCAGTTTTTACACATTTTCACCAACATTATTAATATCCGCTCGTCTAACAACGCATATATGGCGTTTTCCTAGTACTCTGGTAAACCACTGAATGTAACTCTCTATTGCTGCTATAATAAGACCTATGATGATGTCTCTAGGATCTGGAAAGCTACGACGAGAAAATATATTTCGAACACGAGACACAAAATTAGAACCACGCCCTGTTTTGTAACAACGTTTAATTATTGGTTCGTTTAGATGTACTAGGAAAACGCCATATATGCGTTGTTGGACGAGCGGATAGTGATAGTATGGGTAAAAATGTGTAAAAACTGCTTCGAGTGGTATACCAATTTAGCACATTTTATGTTTTTTCTTCAAAATGGCTCACCTGATCAAGCTGAAAATCTCTAGAAATGTGTATCAGAATTTAATTCAACTTCGAGCAAAATTTCATTTTTTCTCCCGCTGTGTTATTCTAACGAGTATTCTTGAACTTTCTAAAATTCATAAAGAAAAAAGTTACCTCCCCTCGATAATCCCACAAAACTTTACAGATCCAAGTTAGATGAGGAACCATATTGAAAAAAAGTTTGAAGTTGATAGCTGTAGCCGTTTGACCTGTGGAGAACCGACAAAAAAACTTGACACAAATAAAAACATAAAAACGAACACCAATGTTTGTCCAGTATGTCAAATTGAATCCTCGCTAGAGCTCGTCTAATGATGTACCCACTCATGATAGCACAGCACGTCAGAATAGGCCTGTTTGTTTGTCCTGCACTATCTGAACTAGTGCTTGAGTTCCTGCACTCTCGTGTTCGTTTGTCCGGGTTCACTTGCACTAGTTCAGGTAGCTCAACACCAGCTACGGAGCAAGATGGCAGGCGCCAAAATCAAGCTTACATTCGTGTCGATGAGAATGAAAAAAAAAGAATCAAATAAGGGTTGTCATTAATAAATATTTACAATTCATTAATCACATTCCATGATATTTAACATCTCTCTCTCCATCAACGGGTCTGCTTCCATTTCAACATTCGCGTCTAGGAACCGAAATATCGGCACTTTCGTGTTCGCTTGTACCTCGACATTTAGGTATAACTTCCTGCATAAAACCCTTGAAATGACGCACTTCCTTTCTGCACCAGCTACACTTTCGTTCAGGTTAACAGACCTGATGTGTTCCCAAGCGTACCTGATTCCAGTAAGGAAGACTGGGGTGGATTTAACCGATTTCCTTTCTGTCAATTTCACGTTGTAAGAATCTTCACCGAGTAGAGCTATTTGAACGTGTATTACGTTATGTGAACGCGTGGATTTGAAACGAGAGAATATACCATGAACGTTATGCAGGCTCGAGCGGTTAACAACTCGCACATTTGCTGAACACCTGATTTCAGGGATTTCAACGGGGATTTCATGGCAAGTGTCATCGGATTTCCACCCCTCGTTCGGACCTCTAGAAGGCGCTCCAGACAAGCAGGATTGTGCAGCTACCGACCAGACGTCAGGGAAGCACATTCGGTGTCAAGCAAGGTACTAATTGCAGGCATAGCGAGGGAAACAGAGGGATGCACAGGAACTTATTGTTGTTCCGTAAACTGTCTTGGTAGTATATCTTTCCTCATGATGTCTGGAATATATTTTCAATGGTAGATACCCAAATATATTCATCTCTAATATGTCAAGGAAACATCCAAGTTTCTCGAAATGTGAATGAGACTACAACATGCAAACAAATAAACATGCGAAGGTTCCGAGAAAGTTGGAACTCTTATATTCAGGAAAATATGTACAAAATATTATACAGATCACTAAAAATATTATTTATTATTGCTGAAGCGTTACACTGCTCAATTACCGTATAATGGTTACACAGGAATCATAAGGATCGTCATAATTATATTGATTGAAACAAATTGCGTAGAAAACATGGCAGAAATATAAGCAACACAAAACACATGGCACAAGAATTCCAGCACACACCTGAAGATGGTAGACACGCAGCTAGTGATGGGCGCATGGGAATATTCCCAGGAATATTTCCTATGTGTGAATACATTCCCATATTCAGGGAATTTATCTGTTGAAAAATGAGTTCAGCAGCTCGAAATAACTCAGCAATTTGCCTACTATGTGTATATTATTTTTATTTATTTGTTTTAATTTTTCGAATGGTGGGTTTTCAGAATCCAAGACCGTACTTTTGGTGGTAGAAATATCTTGCCGGCCTCAGATGAGAAGATTTGTAATAGGCCTACCTTTTCTGTTTTTATGTAATGTTTTGTGATTATTTTTCTTATGGACTAGCTCCATACACCAAAAATTATACACCAAAAATTCAAGTAGGCGCCATAGTTTCTTATTTTTTCGTATCCTTCCTTTTTCGTACTCTAGTGAGTGTAAACGGGAAGAAAAAAAATATATCCTCTGAAAATTCCCATTTTGGGAATATTCCCGGGAAAATTCGTAGGAATATTCCCCAAATTATAAATTCCTGGAATGTACCCATCACTCCACACAGCACACTACTAGGTGAAGAAATTAAAAGCAATTCTAAAACCTTTCATCGCAGCAGACACAGCTTGACTAGGACTCACATTCCAGAAGTGGAAATGATTGACAGTTCTTACATCTTGTCGGTTGTTCCCCCTGACAGTGATCATGAGCTTGGTCTGTGGCCCGGACGTGACGGCGATGTGCGCGGCCCTGCAGACCAGCTCCTTGCCGTCGTCCTCGCTCGAGATCCTGAGGGTCAGCGCCTGCGTGATGGCGCGCTCGTCCCACGGCGCATCGTCCACCGCGTCCTGGCGCACCACCTTCCCGCCCAGCAGCCACGTGATGCCGTTCGCCGCCCCCCCGCCGCCCTCCACCGTGCAGGTCGCCGCCAGCAGGTCGCCGTCCTTGTAGGACGAGCCGGTAGACAGCTCGAGCTTCGGGGCCATTCCTGCAGCACACGGTCAGGCTTAACGACCCCACCAACAGCTGGGTTATGCGGGGGTACGGATGAGCGGGTGATAATGAAACGATGAAGTGATGATAGGTGAAAGGACGTTTACAAAAACACATGCCTTATGCGGGACTCGAACCCACGTCCGACGGTCACTTCAGTTATTACCGCTAGCGATAGTTGACTTGGCCACTAGGGCGGCGTGTATCAATGTTATATCGTATTTGAAGAATCGAATCAACGAACCTCTGATCGGTGTTTGTGTGGTGTGCGAAGGCCGAACTGCAATGTCTACATCCATGGCCGGGGGCACTACACTTGGACCACCTGAAATGTCGAGCACAATGTAAACAATGCACGAGAGAGAGAGAGAGAGAGAGAGAGAGAGAGAGAGAGGGAGAGAGAGAGAGAGAGAGAGAGAGAGAGAGAGAGAGAGAGAGTATTATATTTTGGCAAACTGTCTATCAAAATTATAACTATACTTCAAGTAATTTACGGACCTTCGTCTACGGATGCTCTGCCTATCTTTCACATTGTAATTTTGTGAGTTGATAAATTGTTCTAATTTATTCCCGAGTTACTGTGTCTAGGACCAGCATTAGGACCAGGTCCAATAAGGACCAGCAGAACTCAAGTGAACAAACTGACACAATATCTCCTGATACCGCATGGAACAAACAATCCGTCACCAGCAAGTCTGGTTACACGCGGTCTGAAGCTGAGCCAATGAGCCGGACCAAACAGCATGGCATGTGACTCGCGTGCCACGTAGGAACATTGTGGCTCGATGAATGTATACATATACATATCTTATTTATTCATTACAGATTGTTCATAAAACAGGTGGTAATGGTTACTATACCTGATGAAATTACAATCAAACATACTCGATATAATTATACTTCATTTTTTTCTTAGCTCTCTTCTTAAATCACCAATCTTCGTTATGTTCTTGATATCTTCTCCCAATTCATTCCATTCCCGCGTCGTTCTTTGAATGAATCCATATTTACCTTCTTCTCTATCCACTTTTTCAACTTCCATTCTTACCCCTCCCCTTGTACTTCTTTGTGATCCCTTTCCAATTCTATTGCTTAATTCATCCCATCCTGTATATTCATTCTTGACTCTAACAATATTGCACATTCTTCCTATTTGTCTCTCCACCAGCGTTTGATCCACGTTTCGACTGCGATCCTCCCAGGAAACATACGATTCGATGTACCGGTAAATATTGTGGGATATAGCTGGAGAATTCTTGCACCCAAATAATCGAGGTGTTTAGGCTCAAAACGCAACTCGAATGTTTCAGTAAGAGCCGAGGTGACGTGGTCGTTGGCTACACGCTTCTTACAGGCTGACCATTCACGAAACAAACATATTCAGCTTGACGAATAATTTGATTTTTTTTAATTGACCGTTAACAATTTTTTTTACAATTGGATGAGTTGCACTCAGAAACAAAGGGTTCGATAAATAATATTTCAGACAAGAGGCGTTCTGAACTAAGCTCCTCAATCGTCTACAGCCCACACAAGCTTGCCTATGACAACAATGTCCATTGTACGCACACTTTTATATTATTATTGACAATTGTTGTGTGACTTTCAATATTATGACTTGGTAGATGCTTGATAGGTCTATCTGAAGAACAGCATTCACCATATGTTTATGAGCCCATATTATATTATTTTTATTTTTATTTTTATTTTTATGCCCATATATTTTTGTGAGGAGCCAATGTTGGTAGTGTCCGGATATATCGCAAAAACAGTTTATATTGTGTTCCGGACTTTCGACAACTGAAGACTTTTATCTGCGGCGAAGATGTGTGGTCACAGACAGCGTAGACCTGGTGTCAAAGTTCATTGCTTTAATTCAAAATAATAATAAAATGGGGTGGTAAGATCGCCCTTGTGGTGCCCCGTCCAAACGATTCTACTCTCATCCTCAGCCTTAATAGGGGAACAATGATTTTGTATCAAGTTTCGATGTTATTGAAAAAAAAAATATATATATATTTATATATTCAACTAGCAGACTCGGCAAACGTTGTTCTGCCATCGAAGTGATTTGTAGTAAATGTTGGTCGTTAATGTGAGAATGAGGTGATGGCGGATTAGGCGGTATCTAGCGTGTACTGTTGCGAATGCTGGCGAGCGCGGCAGACCTTGAGGAAGGCCGTCAATGTCATTGTACAACGTCATTACTGGTGTGGTTCTTGAAGTGCCAATTTTTGGATATTGCTCACAGGAGAAAGCTTAGCGGAAGATCTTGTATACTTCAGGACCTTCTACCAGCCCTGTCGAATGTGCGTGAGGAATTTCACGACACTCGGTCGAGCGGTTTCGGAGGAGTTCATCCTCTAACATGTGACACGAGCTTTTTATATATAAGATTATTATTTTCAAGCGATTATGTATTTGAAGCTGACTGTCCATATGATTTACATTTTATTTATTATTGTTGATTCAATGATTATCTTGTAAATCCTCCTTTGGACGAAAATGAAATGAAAGAATGAACGAATAATATAATAATAATAGTTTACTGAAGAGTTATACCAGAATTGAAAATGAGGGCATGTTTAAAATATCACTTGAAAACTTTTTAATACAAAAAGTGAAAAGGATTCAACTGATGCATGTAACCACCCATAAGTATATTCTATAATTTTGACTTGACTCAAATATTTTTAAATTGTGTCAACTATTTTCGACTGTTTCAATTTTAATGTGTATATTATATGTTTGTATTTGTTTTGTATCTCCATGTATTATTTCTATGTGCCTAGTTATCTATGTACCTGACGTGCCAAATATTTCAATATGAAACTGTTTACACCCTATAAAAAGAATATTGTAAATCTACTGGCAGAAGAATTGAATGAATGAATAGATGAATATAGGGGCTGGAATCAAAATAATTTCAATCTACTCAATCTACCATTGACGGTGATCCTCATCTTGGTTTCCCTCGCTTGCCGCAGCGCCACGTGTCCCGCGCGACACGTGACCTCCTTGCCGTCGTCCTGCTTGCTCAGCTTGTAGGCGAGCCTCTGCGTGATGGTCTGCTTGTCCCAAGGCCACGCCCACTCGAGTACCGGCATGTCGTCCACAGCGTCCTGGCGCACCACTCGGTCTCCTAGCAACCACGTCATGCTCGCTACAGGGCGACTGCCTCTCACGGAACACGTTGCTGTCAGGGTGTCACCTTCTGCATACGATGTCCCACCGGGTAGCGACAGTTCAGGGGCAGCAGGTGGTTCTGCGAGGCGGAAAAGAAGACAATATAGTCAACCTTCTTCAGGAGAGAGCGCACAAGAGTATGATTCACTTGCACATTCTACCTACACTCGCCTAATCATGAGCAACTGCAGAGACTTCCTAATCATGAGCAACTGCAGAGACTTCGCACGTAAGTCGGTATTCCACGTATATCAATATTGTCAATTATCAAAATCAACAGGCACTTTCCGAAAAAGATCACAACCAGAGGAAGAAAGAAGACTGGATGGATAACAGAAGATATCAAGAATAATGCAGCGATAAAATATCAACTATACAGAAGAAGCAAATACGATCCAGATCCCGAATTCAGAGAATACTTCCGAGATTTCAAGAAGCGGCACAAGGACAGTATCAATAAGGCAAAAAGACAGTGGAATGAGAATATGGTCATGAATGCATACAACAAAGTAGCAGCAACATGGAAGTTAGTCAATATAGCCACAGGGAAAAATAAAATTGGAGACACCAGGAACAAGATTAAGTTGAACGTTGGTGGCACATCAGTCGAAGAGCCAGAACAAGTAGCATGCGCGTTTAATGAGTATTTTGTGGGAATAGCCGACGATATTGTAAACACTACATTGGAAACAACAGATGAGTGCAAAAAAATGGTTATGCAATCACAAGAAAGTGACGCTGCTAGCAGCGTATTGCATCCATACCAACCCCAAATCGATGAAATCATGAAAGCAATAGGGAGCTTGAAGGAAAAGAGATCGGCAGGTTGGGATGAAGTCCCGATGTTTTTAGTCAAACGATGCAAAGATACAATTGCTCTATCATGAATGGATGTGTGCAAATGCTCATTTAAAGAGGGAATGTTTCCGAATAAAGCAAAACTGGCAGTGATTAAACCAGCATTCAAAAAAGGAAGCAGGGAAGAATTATCAAACTATAGACCTTTGTCGATGCTAACAACATTCTCAAAGGTTTCAGAAAAGGTATATCTCACAAGACTGAATGAATTTCTAAATACTAATCACATTCTTTGTGAGGAGCAACATGGATTCCGTAATGGTCTTTCCACCACAACGGCAGTAAATGACCCAACACATGCTGTCAACATAGCACTAGACGAAGGAGACATGGTTGGATCGATTCTATGTGACCTAACGAAGGCATTCGATACTATTAACCATCAAGTACTGATTGCTAAACTGGAGTGGTATGGTATCAGAGATAATGCCTCGAAGTGGATTATTTCATATCTAGAAAATCGGGAACAAAAGGTTTGGATAACAATGGAGAATCAAACAGGAGAATCATCATGGAAAAAGATACACCACGGAGTACCACAAGGATCGATTCTGGGACCCATATTATTTTTAATATATATCGACGATCTCCCAGCGAATGTACATAAAGATTGTACATCAGTTTTGTTTGCAGATGACACAAGTGTTGTTGTAAGAGGGAGTGACCAACAAAAATTAAGGGATAAATTTAACCAGGTATTAGATGAACTGTACCAGTGGTTTGAACCAAATAAACTTCAATCAAACAGTGAAAAACTTACTCTAATCAATTTCAAATCCTGTGGCAAACTGACTGACGCCCCCATCTCCTTCGAGCAGAATGAACTAACCTTTAAAGAAAATGCTCAGATTCTTGGACTGTCATTGGACTACAGACTCAAATGGAGAGATCAGACTGACTTGGTGTATGGGAAACTCTGTTCAGCATGTTACAGCCTAAAGATTCTTGTGAAACACAACAGCGATGCCACGATGAGATTAGTGTACTATGCTCGAATACAATCAATTATTCAATACGGAATTCTATTCTGGGGAGGTTCGGTTGGTAGCTAAAAAGTGTTCAAATGCCAGGAACGAGCTATCAGAATGATTGCCCATTTATCACCCAGATCATCATGCAGAGATGCTTTCAAAACAATGAAGATACTAACAGTTACAGGGCTTCACCTACTACAATTATCGCTCTTTATGTACAGCGCGGAAGAAAGCTGTAAGCGCCGTGCGGACTTACATAAGCATGACACAAGATCGGAAGAACTATTGGATGTAAGCCGAAACAAAAGAATGACCGATTATGACCCCTTAAATAAAGGTAGAAGAGTTTACAACAATCTTCCAAAACGATTCGAATGTAATGATAATTTCAGTGACTATAAAAAGGCGATGGGGGAATTTCTTATTTCAAACTGTTTCGATACTGTAGATGAACTCTTAAACGAGAACTGGTGATGTAAAGAACAAAAGTGTATAAATAAGTCGCAGGAGAGAAGTTTTATTTTACTGATATTATATTATCTATATATATTCTATTCATTTCATAATATGATGATAAAATTGTAAATTTCTACAAAGAATGTACGAAATTGTTGAATGAAAGTTTATTGACATTATTTCATCTCAATGATAATATGTATTATAAACATTATGTGTTGATTTAAAATTCAACTTGAAATTTTACATTCATAGACATCATTTCAATTATTATTTATATATTAATTCACCTCTTTATAAACTTGAATGTATATTCTTTATTTCAAAAGACAAATTCCATACCTGTATGTAAACTTATCCAAAACGTATGTACGTATATGTAATGGTGCCAAGGAATGCTAAATAAATAACTAATAACAAATAAAAAATAAGTCGGAACTGTACCATAACAGTCAACTCACATCACGAATCGAGAAGGTAGGCTATATCGTTCAAACAATTTACTAAACTAACTATTATAGGTATGATGCGGATATGGGTGAATGTATCATATTAGGGCAATCGCGCCCGCAAAGCAGGAATTAATACACTGCTCCAATGTACAGTACATTAGAATGTTATTCATGATGAACTAGTTGTGTTAAAGCAATATTTATGTGTTCCAAATTATGAGCACGTCATCAACATACCTGCAACAGTGATAATAGCCGCTCTCCCTGTTCCCCGCGAGCCTCCCTTCTCTCCCCAACACCAGACGGGGCCATTGTCCTCTGCAGACACGTTCAACACTGTGACACCACACTGGCCTGATTGTAAGCCCGTGCCAAAGTACTTGTGGTGGCTGGTAGCTTCAGACTGAGCTCCTTGGCTGAAGTCGACGTAATCATCCTGGGTCTGCACAGTCACTTGGCACACGTCCAAGTCTTGTTGTTTGGACTCGCACAATACTGACACGTCACTTCCGGGAAGCACGACGGCACGCTCAGGACTGAGTGTCATGTTGAATGTGGCGGGATCTGGAAGAAATTATCCATTTGATGTTGAGAACTTCATTCATAAACGTCAATTTCGACCCACTCAAAAACCAGATTCGAAGATACGCTAGTAAGAAACGTATAAGATCAACAAGATTGAGATTAAGATACGTGTTGAGACATGTTGGATGATTCAACACCACAATAATCGGGAGGGAATTATCCGTTCGAAGCATTTTATCACCATCAATTCACAATTATTACAGAAAATGAAAAGTATGTTTTTTCATTCCACGGGTTTATCGTAGGATCATCGCGTTCTTGAGCACAAAAATACGACGCCATAGAAATCTTACTTCGAAATATAATATCAGGATTTTGACTTGTTTTAACT
>OU015470.1:47500-143370 GCA_907164805.1 Brachyptera putata | reverse complement strand
ACCCCCTGTTTGTGCGCGCGCACGACAGCTGACGACATAGCGGCCCCAAAACGCTTCCGTCAGCAAGATTCCGCATTGTCCGTTCTGCAGTCCGGTTCCGGCATAGCGTGCCTTGTACCGGACTCGCTTGTCGTCGTCCACTCCTTGGCTCTGTGGCGCCTGCGCGCCTTGTGCCAGTTGGATGAGCGGGAAGTCTAGCTTCCAGTGGTTCAGCTTGAACTGGCAGTCGGCTAGAGGCACGGCGGATTGACACAGCACCGTCAGGTTGCCGCGGTACGCGAAGTGCGCCTGCGTGGGCGAGATCACGAGATTCAACTTATTGCTTGGTCCACCTGGGAAGAAGAAGACTTGTGTTAGCTCCATGGGTCACGGAATTCCACTCCAAGGGGTGAAATATTCCTTGAGAGCTCAAGGGAGTTGATCCAGCTGAAGATTATTCGCTGGTGATGATGATTGAATGGTATGAGATAACGAAATGTTTCATTACGAGAATACACATATATTTTCAATACCTTCAAGATTGTGTTAGTAGTTACTATTGATCTCCCGTAATATAGCCGACATTCAGGCGATATTAAACTAATAAGTATTACTTACACCACCTTGAAGGTATTGAGAATATCTGTGTTTTCTCGTTATTAGAATTTCGATATTTAATATTATTCGAAAATCACCAAATACCTGATACTCTTCCAAATCGACTCCCATGGAGTATTAAGACAGAAGCGATATCGCGCGAAAGAAAGACGTGCAAACGTCGGCTTGTATTTGGCTCTTCCTAAGCACGAGGATGTCAATAAGAATACAATCTCAACTTGACGTTAAATACGTGGTGCAATATATGAGGATGAGGTGTTGTAACAACGCAGTTGCCTGTACAAGTGTGCGATAGCCAAACCGATAACTCAAGGCTAATGATCATAGCTCAATCACGATGTGGTGACACCAACTGACTTCATCCTAACATCAAGAAGGTGTGCCGACTCAGCCTTCCAATTGGAGGACGTCCGCCGTCATAGAGGGCACATTTGCCTGTAGCGCAACTATCGCTTTTATATCGAACTATATAAAACAACAATGCTATACACGGCTCACTAGAATTATTACGTTATAGCTATGACTATCAATAACGTAACGGGATAAGCAACTTGATCATTTCCTTTCGCACCATGCGGGAATCAAAGGGATGCCGTCATACTCAATTTTACTCAATTTACTGGTAGTATTATATATTGATTCATAAAAGTAATACGTGTAATGCACTCTGTGAATCCAGCACTTCCCAACTGTATTGAGCAACGTTGGAATACGTTTCATTTGAATTAGCCAATCTAAATTTTGAATACGTGTGTAAAAGCATTGGACCCCTAGTCAAGAGCCATACTGCCACATTTACCAATTGATAACTGGATAATTACTTGACATCTACGAGAAAGAACAGAAACAATGCAAATACTCAACTATGTACTATACATTGAAATACGAACCGAATGCGTACGTTTTGATTTGAAATTGCAAATCTCAAAAATGTACACTTCAGCGCGTCACATTTTTTGCTTCCATCATGGTGAGAAGACGTCCAATGTCGAAAGTATATAACTTACGCCATGTTGCTTATCCCGTTACGTTATTGGTAGTCATAGGTTATAGGCAGCATTCGGTTTTCACGAAAATGATAGATTTTATGAGTTCAATAATGTCACCGGTACCGTAGCCACTCAATCTCATCTAGTTCACAAGAGAGTCCGCTAGGGTAGATGGGGGCTCTGATCTGACGGCAAGCAAACAATAATGCCCGCCATGTTATTAGTATGGGAGTCGGCACACCTTCTTTATATTATGATGAAGTAAGTTGGTATCACTACATCGTGGCCACAGCGATAATATTATACTCACTTGCAAGAGGTGATGGCGTTGTCTGCAGTATTGGGCGTGAAGTGACAGTGGTTGGCTTTTTGCTGCTCCCTAGAATAATGAATGGCACATTTCGTCAAGCGGTCAAAAGTATTCAACTATACTAATTCGTTCAGATTGCATTGAAAGCGGAAAAGCCCAACAACCGCAACCAGCCAATAAGCGAGCCAGACACACACACACACACACTAACCTACAGAGACCACGTGGGGCTTGGGTCCAATCTGATCGGGGAATATAATATTATCTGAATCTGGTCTCCTTGTAGTGAATCCTCCTATAAAAATCACACAACAAATATTTGAGTATCTTCGTAGTTTGTAGATCAATATGTGATTACTAGGAAAACGCCATATATGCGTTGTTAGACGAGCGGAGAGTAATAGTATGGGTGAAAATGGGTGAAAACTTACCAATTTAGCACATTTTATGTTTTTTCTTCAAAATGGTAGACCCGATTAGGCTAAAAATTTCCATGTATGTGTATCAAAATGTAGTTCAACTTCACGCAAAATTTCATTATTTTGGATTCTTTTTCCGCCATGTTATTCTAATGAGTATTTTTGAAATTTCTATGAAAAAAAAGTTACCACCCGATAATGCCACGAAACTATACAGATCTAAGTTAGATGGGGAAGCATATTGAAAAAAGTTTGAAGTTGATAGCTGTAGCCGTTTGACCTGTGGAGAACCGACAAAAAAACATTAAAAAAAACATACAAACGAACACCAATTTTTTTTCAGTATGTCAAATTGAATCCTCGCTAGAGCTCGTCTAACTAGTCATTATGAGATATCGTAAACATCACACACGAATCAACACAGAGCTTGATTGTGTTCGTCTTATTCGGTACAGGACTAAGAAGATACCTCAGATCTCTGTTTGTGATCTCAACAGTGGTACCTGGAAGGCCTCCGATCGGCCGAGGTCGAACCGTTGACGGACGCTTCGTCACCGTTTCTCCAGGACTCGGACCCGTTGAGGGCTTTCCTGGAACCACAGGACTTGGTGCAACAATGCTCGGGCGGGAGGAGCCTTTACCTGGAACATTTTACAATCGTTATCAAAAATCTTCAATTCAAGAAATCGATGTCACAGCGTCTGTTTATTGTCTTGTATGACATTTGGTTCAAATGTCTGTATAGTGTATAATTACAAATTGATTCTTAAATATTACTTCGATAACCTTGATAAGATACCAGTTGATACTAAACCAGAATTGATAAATTAGGAATGTATAGAGTACCTTCCTACAATAATAAACATGGAACAAGAAGGCTAGATTATGCCATACCATTCACTTTCAATCTTCCACCTCCAAATCATAAAACAATAGATCAATACCAACCTGCTGAGCGAGCAATGAAAGAATGGCTTTTAGAGAATATTGACTCAATTTAAATGTTGTATTATTGTTGTTCTTGTTTTTCAACTCAATATTATGTACGAGAAAGATTAATCATTTTGTAATCTATTCCACAGATAAGCCCTATTTGGCTTAGTGGACGAACGTTTAATTTTGTTGACTGTATTTTGTTGTAAGTTGTAAGTTACGTGAATAATAATGATGAAAAATGTGTGATTATTTTGAGTCTGATATTGTGGTAGCTAGCACTAGACCCCTGAGAGCAATGTGATTGTGAGGGTCTGCATGACTCGAGTACTGTTGAGCAACAGACTCGCAGAATGCTGGCACAGAGTATGTGGGCGTGCCCTCCAAGCCCACATACTACCACCTCGTGAAACTCTCCACTGTTGTAGCATCGAGACCCATTCACGATTATACTAAAACTTATTCCTTCAACTAAAGGCTGTAAACTTACTCAAATGTTACCTCATTCACGACACTATTCCTACGTCTAATTTCAAGCAGTTAACAGCTCTTTCAATCAGCTGCCACTTGAGCGCAACATAACCTGAAAGTAGTGTACCCAAAGTCTAGTGACAGCTTTTAATAATTACTCTACAGTTCATGATATGTAATATGAGAAATTATGGAATAATAGCAGTATTTACAATCTCGTAGTTCATTTACACAGCATGAAGTCTTGTTCCCAATGTTGCTATTAGTTGTTAACAAACAATAGGCTGGACACATCCTGCCAATATGGCGGTCGACCGTGTGTTTGAACTAGGCGCTGATTGGTCGATTCCCACGTTTCCCGTTAGCTTGGGTAACCAAGTTCGGAGTTCCACGTTACTGCTACTGTTACGTACTAAGTTCAATGTTGTCGTGGACAGTAACGAGAATGACAAATAATTTGCGAGTTCCTAAGTTTAATCGTGAAAGGGACATTACACGCTATTCGCCGCAATTCTCCACATTATTCGATTTGTTTCCCCATTCTGAGATTACCTTTGACACTTATGATCTTCCTGGCTTCTTTCGGTCTCATCAGTCCGACGTGCTCGGCTCGGCAGATCACCACCTTGCCGTCGTCCTGCTTGGTAACCTTGACAACCAGCCGCTGCGTGACGGTCTGCTTGTCCCACGGCCACGCCCACTCCCGACCGGGCACGTCGTCCACCGGGTCCTGCCTGAGGACTCTGTCGCCTAGCAACCAGGTGATGCGCGCGACGGGGCGACCCCCCCTCACCGCGCACACGGCCTCCAGCGTGCCCCCCTCCCCGCCGCTCGTCAACGTCAGTTCGGGTTCACAAGGAGGTTCTGGAACAAGACAGGAGAGGCTCTGGATTACGTTGATAGATGCACCACGATCAAGTGATAAGAACAGATTTTATCATAATACTGGGAAAACACCATATATGCGTTGTTTGACGAGCGGGTAGTAATAGTATGGGTAAAAATGGGTAAAGACTGCTTCGAGTGGTACCAATTTAGCACATTTTATGTTCGTTCTTCAAAATGGCTGACCCGATCAAGCTGAATTTTTTTAGAAATGTGTATCAAAATGTAATTCAACTTCACGCAAAATTTCATTCTTTTGGAGAATGATATGATTTAAAACCGTTGAAAAGTCGCGACCTCCTTCGAGAGTAGAACCCGGATCTCCAGAATGCCGGTCTGGAGAATAATACGTCTAAATCATACCATTATGATAAGCTACCAGTGGTTATTCAGGGAGTTGTTGACATCCTAGAGCTGTGAACTGCTCACTCACCCACAACAGTGACGAGTGACGCCCTGGCCTGACCGCGGCGCCCTGCTCGCTCACCCCAGCACCACACCACGCCGTTGTCCTGGGCCGTGACCTTGTTGATCGTGACCCCGCAGTGCCCCGCCTGCAGGCCCCGGCCGTGGTACTGGTAGCGGCCAGCGAGGTGCGGGTAGATCGGGCTCAGCGCGAGGAAGTCGCCCCACGCGGGCACGGTCGCCAGACACTTGTCCAGCTGCACGCTGGCGGCGCAGCTCACCGAGATGGCGCTGCCGGGAGGAGCCACGATGTGGGCGGGGTCAACGCTCATGTTGAACTCGTCAGGATCTGGAACAAGAATCATTTCACATTAATGGATACATTTACAATGACTAGAAAAACGACATGTATGCGTTGATAGACGAGCGGATAGTGATAGTATGAGTAAAAAATGGCTGACCCGATCAAGATGAAAATTTCCAGAAATGTGTATCAGGAAAGAATTTTTTCCATAAATTTTTTTTATCAGAATTTTTTTTTTGGGGAAAATGAAAATATTTTTTTTTCCGCTGTGTTATTCTAACGGGTATTTTGGAAATTTATAAAATTCATAAAAAAAAGTTACCACTCGATAATGCCACAAAACTATACAGATCTAAGTTCGATGAGGAACCATATTGGAAAAAAAATTGAAGTTGATAGCTGTAGCTGTTTGACCTGTGGAGAACCGACAAAAGAAGATGGAAAAAAAATTAAAAAAATAAAAACGAACACCAATTTTGTTCAGTATGTCAAATTGAATCCTCGCTAAAGCTCGTCTAATTATATCGGGTTTAACCACGCACTCTACTGATGACCGCCTCTACTGCCTGTCCCTTTGCTGACCGATCTGGATCTTACATACAGTCTGCTTACATGGTAAGCAAGATGCACGAATTAACCTCATGACGTCCAGGTATACAATACTAGGAAAACGCCATATATGCGTTGTTAGACGAGCGGATAGTAATAGTAGGGGTAAAAATGGGTAAAAACTGCTTCGAGTGGTAGGCCTACCAATTTAGCACATTTTATGTGTTTTCTTCAAAATGACTGACCCGATCAAGCTGAACATTTCTAGAAATGTGTATCAAAAAGTGATTCAACTTCTGGAAAAATTTCATTTGATTCAACTTCTGGCAAAATTTCATTTTTTGGGGGAAATGAAAATATTTTCTTTTTGTTTGTCGCTGTGTTATTCTAACGGGTATCTTTGAAATTTCTGAAATTCGTAAAAGAAAAGTTACCACCCGATAATACCACAAAACGATACAGATCCAAGTTAGATAAGGAACCATATTGACAAAAAGTTAGAAGTTGATAGCTGTAGCCGTTTGATCTGTGGAGAACCGACAAAAAAAACATGAGAAAAAAAAAAAAAACGAACACCAATTGTTTTCAGTATGTCAAATTGAACCCTCGCTGAAGCTCGTCTAACAACAAGTCCTTGTTAGACTCTAAGATGACGTATCGAAACAATAGACAGTTTGACAACAAGTGTCCTATAATGCAATATCCATAATAATACCTGAACAAGCTATAATAACGAGAACAGTGACATTATCAAATGACCCTAATCCCAGGCCACGACAGCATGATATATGAGATGGTGGGATGATGAGAAAATAGGTCATTTCACTGTGTGTTCTTGGATAGAGGGAAGGAGTCGGTCGTGGCCTATTGTTGAGTGTTGTCCTTGAAGTGCCGAAATTGGGATATTGCTCATAGGAGAAAGCTTGGTGGAAGATCTCGTATACTTTAGGACCTTCTACCAGCCCTATCGAATGTGCGTGAGGAATTTCACGACACTCGGTCGAGACGTTTCGGAGGAGTTTATTCTCTGACATGTGACACAAGCTTTTTATATAGGCCTATAAGATTGTAGTTGCACCATTAATGTACTTCCTATATTCCAAGAGATTCACACACTGTCAGAGTGAGTGAGATAAGAGATAATGTTAGTTATATATCTCGATGTTCTGCCTTTAACCCTGTGGATAACTGACTGACTTTTCAACAGTGCTAAAACACCCAGAATGCAGAACCAGCGATCTCGGCCGCTAGCAGGCAGTAAGCGCATGCGCATTGAATGCTGAGAAAGGTCTATTCAGGGACATCTCTGGGAATAGGTTTCTGTTCACACTTACTTCCCGCGCAAAACGTCATAGTTTTCCCCTCCCACCCGCCGTGGTCCGTCCTGAGCCGGCAGCCGACGACGAAGCATCCCCACGAGACTTCCGACAGGCTGAGGCCGCAGTCCCCATCCTGCAGGCCACGCCCCCAGTACCGAGCCTTGTAGCGGTCGTACCTACCCACACACAAATCACACGCTCTCAGAGTTAAGAATTCAAGGAGTCCAAGAGAGTTTTTTGTTCTTTTGTTTTTTTTTCATGTTTTTTTGTCGGTTCTCCACAGGTCAAACGGTCACAGTTATCAACTTCAAACTTTTTTCAATATGGTTCCTCATCTAACTTAGATCTGCATGGTTTTGTGGCATCATCGGGTGGTAAAGATGAATGAAATTTTAGAAATTTCAAAAATATGCTTTAGAATAACACAGCGGAAAAAAAGAAAATAAATTAATTTTCCCAAAGAATGAAATTTTGCGTGAAGTTGAATTACATTTCGATACACATTTCTGGAAATTTTCAGCTCGATCGGGTCAGCCATTTTGAAGAAAAAAACAAAAATGTTTTAAATTGGTACCGCTCGAAGCAGTTTTTACTCACTTTTACCCATACTATTACTATCCGCTCGTCTAACAACGCATATATGGCGTTTTCCTAGCATAATAGATACAATTTTATAAATCTATCTTGTATCTTCCCGATAATTTGAATGTATCTGTATCTTTTCCATCATTCGAGAAACAAAATACGTTTTTGTGGAAAATGAAGATTGTTCGGTGATTACGTCATATTGATGATCTCTACCGATTTTATTGATGTTTCACTTTTTTAAAACTAATATCATATATGTGGAGGCTTTTGTCCACGGCAATTATTATGGATTGTATATGGATTATTACTAGAAAAACGCCATATATGCGTTGTTAGACGAGCGAATAGTGATAGTATGGGTGAAAACTGCTTCGAGTGGTACCAATTTAGCACATTTCATGTTTTTTCTTCTAAATGGCTGACCCGATCAAGCTGAAAAATTTTAGAAATATGTATCAAAATGTAATTCAACTTCACGTAAAACTTCATTTTTTTGGAAAATTAAAATATTTTCTTTTTTTCCGCTGTGTTATTCTAATGGGTATTTTTGAAATTTCTAGAATTCATACAAAAAAAGTTACCACCCGATAATGCCACAAAACTATACAGATCTAAGTTAGATGAGGAACCATATTGAAAAAAAGTTTGGAGTTGATAGCTGTAGCCGTTTGACCTGTGGAGGACCAACAAAAAAACATTTAAAAAAAAAACATAGAAACGAACACCAATTTTTTTTCAGTATATCAAATTGAATCCTCGCTCAAGCTTGTCTAATAAATATCGCATCGATCGAGAGTATCGAAGTCGAATGACAACCCTCGCAAACAGATTTGCTATGATATTTGTAAAAAAAGCTGTTGGGAAAACATTACAGTAAAAGTATCTTGAGATCGAGGGGTTAACAACTCCTGAAATCCGGTGTACACTTGCTATGAAATCCCATACAAATCTCTTGAAATCCCGATGAAATCCCCTTGAAATATCTATGAAATCTCTTGAAATCCCTGAAATCTTGAAATCAGGTGTACACAAAATGTGCGAGTTGTAAACCCCTCGCTTGAGATACTCCATTGAAATTACCTTGTATCTTGTATCTGTCATGGTGGTTTCAGAAGAGTATCTTGTATTTGGTATCTAAGATACATTTAGTTAGAAGTACCTTTGCCAATCTCTGCTGGCAATTTATTGAATTGACAACAAAGAATCCCTGAACATGAGAATGTGATTGAACACCGGAAATATTCCCCATTCACAGCCAACACTAACAATAACGCTAACATGAAACCTTGCAAGCTCCAAGCTTTCATGTTGACGTTATTGTCGAAACGTAAGAATCGGCCAATCAGAATCCTTCAATTTCCGAATAACAACGACTAGTAGCGAAGTAAAACGAGTGCCTAGACTCGATCGCTTGTAGTCGTGTGAGGTGGCAGTGGAATCGGCGCGTGAAATCTAGACTTCTGATTGGCTGTTGATTATTGTTAACGCTCATGTCCTTTTCTATTATGAACAGTCAGTTGTGTCATGTTCATGTTAGTGTTCATGTTAGTGTTCATGTTAGTGTCCCAGTAGCAGGAATGTTGAGTGGTCGTACCCGTCGACGTCGACCCCCCGGCTGGGCGGCGACCTCTGACCTCGCCCCAGGTCCACCACCGGGTAGCTGTTCTGCCAGTCGACCAGGCGGAACTGGCAGTCCGAGATGGGCGTCGCGACGCCGTGGGGCGCCTGGACGCGGCAGGAGACGTCGAGGCCGCCGCCGTACGGGACGTGGGCCAGCTCGGGCGCTATGGTCAGGTTCACGCCGGGCTGACTTGGAAATCCTGCGAACATTAGCCAATCATGAGCTCGTGACGTCACACTCTCAGTGTTGACAGACCGTGAGAAATAGTGCTCTGTGGGAGAGAGGGAATTTTTGTCAAAGAACACGAAAACTTGGGAATTTTCGTGAATCCTTTCTAAATTGTACCACTCGAAGCAGTTTTCACCCATACTATTACTATTCGCTCGTCTAACAACGCATATATGGCGTTTCCCTAGTTTAACATATTTTCATTTTCTTCTGATAAATGTATTTATAGATGTGATGTGAATATGGAGATTAGAAACGGAGAACGTCGTCTTTGAACTGCAGTCCAGGAAGCCGTGGTTTGCGTTCAAGACAACATGTGTCGGTTTTATTTCCGGTTCCGGCCGACATGTGGAGTCGACCCACGCAGGTTCGACTCTCGTCCGACTCGGTCACTCGAAGGTTGAACGTTATTCATCGAGACTATCTTACTAGCAAAACGCCATACATGCGTTGTTAGACGAGCGGATATTAATGTAATAGAATGGGTAAAGATGGGTAAAATCTGCTTCGAGTGGTACCAATTTAGCACATTTTTTTTTCGAGTGGTACCAATTTAGCACATTTTATTTTTTTCTTCAAGATGGCTGACCCAATCAAGCTGAAATTTTTCAGAAATGTGTATCAGAATGTAAGTCAACTTCACACAAAGTATCATTTTTTTGGAAAATATTTGTTTTCCGCTATGTTATTCTAATGGGTATTTTTGAAATTTCTAAAAATCATTAAAAAAAAGTTATCCCCCGATAATGCCACAAAACTATACAGATCTAAGTTAGATGAGGAACCATATTGAAAAATGTTTGAAGTTGATAGCTATAGCCGTTTGACCTGTGGAAAACCGACAAAAATGAAAAAAATAAACGAACACCAATTTTGTTCATTATGTCAGATTGAATCCTCGCTAGAGCTCGTCTAAGGATGGCAACGTGTTCGCTCTGTGGGGCTCGATCAGCGGGACGACAGGGCTTGGGTGAGGACTCTCGAACCGTGTGAGATATCGTCAAGGTGGTATACGGAATAACTATGTATCCTATATTGCCTAATTGTCAGGCGTAGACGACAGAACACATTCTTTAGTCGGATATACGCTCGACAATCAGGCGAATAGTTGATCAGACGAGCTTTAGCGAGGATTCAACTTGACATACCGGTACTGAGAAAAATTGGTGTTCGTTTATTTTTTTGGTTCATATTTTTCTGTTGGTTCTCCACAGGTCAAACAGCTATGGCTATCAACTTCAAACTTTTTTTCAATATGGTTCCTCATCTAACTTAGATCTGTATAGTTTCGTGGCAATATCAGGATGTAACTTTTGTTTTTATGAATTTTATACATTTCAAAAATACCCATTAGAATAACAAGACGAAAAAAAAGGAAAATTTTTCATTTTTCAGAAGAATAAAATTTTGCGTGAAGTTGAATTACATTTTGTTCCCCTTTTCTAAAAATTTTCAGCTAGATCGAGTCAGCCATTTTAAAGAAAAAACATAAAATGTGCCAAATTGGTACCACTCGAAGCAGTTTTTACCCATTTTTACCCATACTATTACTATCCGCTCGTCTAACAACGCATATATGGCGTTTTCCTAGTATTTAAACCAGGGACCCGAACCGAAATTATAAAGGTTCCGGTTGAGGTTCGAAATTTTCTAAAATGAAGGTTCTGGTTCTGGTTCCGTTTCCATAGTGTAAATGAGGGCTCCGGTTCCGGTTCTCGACCAACTAGCCACACGCTCCATCGGTTATGTTCGGTGCAAGTTATCCAGCTACGAGGGCACCGCCAAAGAACGATTCTCAGAGAGGTGTGTTCCTTCATAGAGGCATACTCTCAAATGACAATGTTTTTTCCCGAACAAAATCGTGAATACAAAATGAATCAACGGTCGTTTTCGGAACAATCCCGTGAAAAAGATTTTTAATGTGTGCAAAAAAAGTTATAAACAAATTGAGTAAATAATGAGTCTGAATCAGGTATTGAGAACCTTTATGGAACCTTCATGGAACCGAGAAGAACCCAAGATATTTAGGGGTTCCGGTTCCGTTTCTAGAAAATCAATAATAAAGGTTCCGGTTCCGGTTCGGGTCCCTGATTGGAACCATCTTGCAGGTATTGAACATATCTGAGTATTCTTCTTGTTGGAATGTCGCTATCACACACCGTTCAAGAACAGCTATCAGCAGCAAACAGATCTCCCCCGCATTGTATTGGCAAATCCTTCTGACAGCCAGAAACTGGTTCTTGGGTCACAACATCGGCCCAGTGCGGCTCGGATTGTGGAGATACTAGGAAAACGCCATATATGCATTGTTAGACGAGCGGATAGTAATAGTATGGGTCAAAATGGGTACAAACTGCTTCGAGTGGTACCAATTTAGCACGTTTTATGTTTTATCTTCAAAATGGCTCACCCGATCAAGCTGATTTTTTTTAGAAATGTGTTCCAAAATGTAATTCAACTTCACGCAAAATTTCATTTTTTTGGAAAATGGAAATATTTTCTTTTTTTTCCGCCATGTTATTCTAATGAGAATTTTTGAAATTTCTTAAATTCATGAAAAAAAAGTTACTCCCCGATAATGCCACAAAACTATACAGATCTAAGTTAGATGGGGAACCATATTGAAAAAAAGTTCGAGATTGATAGATGTAGCCGTTTGACCTGTGGAGAACCGACAAAAAAACATTAAAAAAATAAAAAAATGAAAAAATAAAAATAAAAAAACATGAAAACGAACACTAATTCTCTTCAGTATGTCAAATTGAATCCTCGCTAAAGCTCGTCTAATAAAAAACATGCATTAAATTATTTTGTTCGAATTACACGTCAATTTTTATTAATGTGTATTATTTCTGTGTTCACATCTGAGGAAAATTTGAATTATATTGGAGAGATTTCATTTTTTCATTTTTTTTGCCCGGCCTTATCTTATGGGGTTTTTAGGAACTTTGAAATGATGTTTCTCAAAAATGGTCCAACCGATTTGACCCCAAAACTATACAGTTCTAAGTTGGATGAGTTTGCATATAATCATCGAGTTAATGATACTCAACTTTGCTGACCCCAATCCTCGACCAGCCTAGCATGCCGTCTGGACGTTCCAGGCAATATTTCATCAACTTTTGTATTCTGTGCAAACCTTTCGTTGTAATGCCGACACAATATGAATGGCATCTTTTAGTTTTATTGAGGATGCATTATTATTGTTATTTCATGTTTTCATTTCTTTGTTTTAAACATTATCGTCTAAAATTTGAGTTACAACCAGGTTCGTCCATCAGCACTTAGCTTCTTTTGGAATATAGTATTTGTCAGAAATGCTTGCCAACGATGTTGTTGGGGGAGGCACACTCAATTTAGGTCAAGTCCAGCTACCAATCATTCTGTACCAAATGTAAGTAGCCAATAGGGTGAAGTGTTCGTATTGTTTCTCGGCAAACTATGTATATAAATGATAAGTAAACTGCGAGTGATCTACGGACCTTCGTCTGGTAACCATCCACGGATGCTCTGCCTATATGACACTGCAACCTTGCGAGTTATCTTAGTTGTCATTTATTCTCAAGTTACTGCGTTTCTTGTGTTGGATCCCTGAATATTATTAGACGAGCTTTAGCGAGGATTCAATTTGACATACTGAAAACAATTGGTGTTCGTTTTTTTTTTTTTTTTTTTTTTATTTTCATGTTTTTTTGTAGGTTCTCCACAGGTCAAACGGCTACAGCTATCAACTTCAAACTTTTTTTCAATATGTTTCCTCATCTAACTTAGATCTGTACAGTTTTGTGGCATTATCGGGGGGTAACTTTTTTTTTATGAATTTTAGAAATTTCAAAAATACCCTTTAGAATATGGCTAAAAAAAAAATATATATATTTTCCCAAAGAAATGAAATTTTGCGTGAAGTTGAAATTACATTTTGATACACATTTCTAAAAATTTTCAGCACGATCGGGTCAGCCATTTTGAAGAAGAAAAATAAAATGTGCTGAATTGGTACCACTCGAAGCAGTTTTTACCCATTTTTACCCACACTATTACTATCCGCTCGTCTAACAGCGCATATATGGCGTTTTCCTAGTTATACTGTAATCTTGCGATTCAATAAATAGTTGTCATTTATCCTCAAGTTACTGTGTTTCTTGTGCTGGATCCCTATATATTATTAGCCGGGGTATTTGGAGGTCTTTCAATTCTTATGAGATACTTGAGGAAACTAATGAAAAACTAGGTTAATTATTTGAGAATAGAGCGTAACAACATGCATGTGCATCACTACCTGCGAGCTTATGTGTAATTATGAGTTTGTTAATCTTGTTCCTGAATCAGAAATACCTGAAGATGACATGAAACCCGGTGGAAAAGCCCATTTCAATACTAAACTTTCCTCGTCGCTATGATATTGAAGCAAGGAAGTGAATTGACTCACAGCGCAGTGATTCATGGCTTTCAGTTCCCAGTCAAGGTGTGTAGAATGAAATGAAGTATGAGATAATGTGTAGATACACGTACTTCATATAACTAGGAAAACGCCATATATAAGTTGTTAGACGAGCGAATAGTAATAGTAGGGGTACACATGGGTGAAAACTGCTTCGAGTGGTACCAATTCAGCACATTTTATGTTTTTTCTTCAAAATGGCTGACCCGATCAAGCTGAAATTTTTTAGAAATGTGTATCAAAATGTAATTAAACTTCACGCAAATTTTAATTTTTTCGGAAAATAAAAATATTTCCAATTTTTTTACGATGTGTTATTCTAATGGGTATTTTTGAAAGTTCTAAAATTTATAAGAAAAACAGTCACCGCCCGATAATGCCACAAAACTATACAGATCTAAGTTAGATGAGGAACCATAATGAAAAGTCTGTTGATAGCTGTAGCCGTTTGACCTGTGGATAACCGATAAAAAAAAACATGAAGAGTAGAAAAAAAAAGAAAAAAACATAAAGACGAACACCAATTTGTTTCAGTACGTCGAATTGAATCCTCGCTAAAGCTCGTCTGATAAGTTGCCTAGTCACATCACCTCTGTAAATTCCACTCAAATCATCACTTGAAAGAGTTTCTAGTTGTATAATATGAATGATTTGCTAGATGCGTGTAGATGAAGGAGTGCACACCTATCGTATCTCATCATTGTTTCGACTGCTGCATGAATGCTTTCTTACATTGGGGTTCAACGACGCACTGTTATGATAACTGAGATCTAGTGCATCGGATGGATGATTAATGAGGTGATGGGATGATGAGATGAAGGTTCTTGGGTGATGGGAAGGACAGTGGGAAGGAAGCGGTCGTGGCCTATATTGTGGGAACCATCCCGGCATTAGCCTAGACTAGGAAAACGCCTTATATGCGTTGTGAGATGAGCTTAGAAGTATGGAAATGTAGAGTTAAGAATATTTGGTCAGCTCAATGTACATATACAGGCCATGGATCACTTCAAAGGTTTAAAAACCGCGGCTGTCTGTTGGTATATAAACCTTGGTTTCCAAACAATTATACCAGTGCCTCCTTCATATCCATCACAGATTTTAAACGTTTTAATTTATTGGTGACACTTGTTGCTCACATTTAATAGCTTCTTAATTGCTTTCTTAATTGCTTTCATTGATGTGTGAAAAAGTACATTAAAAATGCGTTTTCTTCGTTATTTCACATCCGATTGTTCCATAAATCGCTTAAAATAGGTATGATAGATCTTTCCACATTCAGTATAAATTTGAGAGCTTTTGGAAAAAAAAATTCCAAGTATTTCTCCCCCGGCCTATTCTTATGAGGAATTTCCTAACTTTCCAATTTTTTTCCGGAAAAACCGTCCGACCGATTTTTCTGAAAAACAATCCCAACCTATTCTGTTATAACACCAATTTGTAAAAAAAGTTTCGAGTTGATTGAAACTTTTTCCTGACCTGTATGCCGCGTACAAAATTACACAAAAAAAAAAAAAAAAAAAAAAAAAACATAAAAACCAAGCCCAAAATTTTTCGGTACATGGAATGAAAATCTTCGCTACGCTCATCTAATTAAATGTATCAATAAATGTGTGAATATGATGTACGTAGTGTATGATTCTTTTTGTAAATAAATCATAAATAGACTTTAGTTTTACTCAATATTATGGTCAGTGTTGGCGAAGTAACTTTCAATACTAACTTTTAGGTAACGGCGTTAACTTGATTATAGATCTAACGTTTACCTTTTAAACGCTAATCTTGAAAGTATATTTTACTAGCAGGCTGGCCCGTCGTATACGTCAGGCCAGCGTCTTTCCCCCCCCTCGCCCCCCGCGTATTCTACCCCCTCCCCACCCCCACGCCTTTCAACTTCGACTCCTGCCTGCTAAACTGTCGTCGGCCATCATTTCACACGCATGTTGATTGCTTCCCCTCCCCCCCCCCTTCCCGGCCTCAAGCTCATACTCCCGCAGCAATAACATCGCGCCCCACATCCTTCATGGCCTCCTAGCCGCGCTCATTCTCTCTTTACGCCCCTATGTCCCCGCGCACATTTTACCCCGCTCAATAGAATTGCCGTCCAACCAAAGTGCGCGTTCTTCTGGTACCAATTTAGCACATTTTATGTTTTTTCTTAAAAATGGCTGACCCGATCAAGCTGAAAATTTGTAGAAATGTGTATCAAATTGTAATTCAACTTCACGCAAAATTGCAGTTTTCTGGAAAATATATATTTTTTTGTACGCTGTGTTTTTCTAATGGGTATTTCTGAAATTTCTATAATTCATAAAAAAAGAGTTACGCCCCGATAATGCCACAAAACTATACAGAAGTAAGTTAGATGAGGAACCATATTGTAAAAAAATTTGAAGTTGATAGCTGTAGCCGTTTGACCTGTGAAGAACCGGCAAAAAAACATATAAAAAAAAAACTAACACCAATTTTTGTCAGTATGTCAAATTGAATCCTCGCTAAAGCTCGTCTAATAAAATGTGAAAATCATCTTGGCAAATAAAGCATTGGAATTGAGATACTGATCTCGCTCACCCCACAACACTAGGTGAATGGAGATGTTGTCGGTCGGTGTCTCCACGCGACCTTCAGAAGTAACTGGCGCATTGGATCCAGGCGATCACTCAAGGCAAGCAGCTAGTTTCTCTTCCGCTCAATCCGATCGGACACTTCCGGTCTCGACTGACCGTCTCTACCACTCACCAACAATAACACTCGGGTGTTTCGATTCGGCAGTGGAATCCTGAGCCTCCCAATAAGCTTCATAAACATTGTGAGAGAAGATTTGGGAAACCAGTTGCAACCAGATTATTATTCGGACAAGGTTGGCGGTCTGTTATGTTCTTGAAGCGAGAAGTATCCGTGAGTCCCATGATGGCCTGGGTTCGAAGCCCGTACCACAACTTGCATTCATGGTACAACAGATCTATCATGCGAATCGAATAGTTTTAATCAGTTTAATCAACGAAGGAAACGCAATAAAAGTATACATTTCATCGAATATCAGGATCAAAACATGTAATGCAAAGTGTATATGCGACAGGTTGCTCTATAAATAGCAACAAGTTGCAGGTAAGGTTTTTCAGTGTTTGAAGTAGTCCAAGGTCTGTAGATGTAGATTGAGCCCCAACTTTTGGTCAAGGGGGGGAAGGGGGGGCAAGAAAAAGGTCTAGCAAGATACAATTTGAAAAGACGAGAAATCGAAAAGACGAAAAAACGAAGGAAGGAAAAAAAAAGAGAAGGAAGGAAAGATGTATATATAGATAGATAAAATCGTACATAGATTCATATTTCACATTGCATAGAAAATCAAATATCAGATGGGCACCTTCAGTTCTAGGGGGAAATTGATTTTGGCATGTAAATATCATCTGGAACACGTTGAACCATGATAAAAAAAGGTGTAATTTGAAGGAATTTGATGTACTGTTTCGAAATGACAGCTCTGGTACGTGGTTTATGAGTTAGCAGAAATCAACAAGCAACATTATACGCTTCTTCCAGATGTAAATTATTCATTACAATTATATTGTAAAATTCCAAAATTCCAACAGTCGTAACGATGACAATGAAGTGAAATGGAGAAAGGGCACTTCCAATAAGGGTCGTTTCTAGGGGTGGGCAAAGAGCGTGACTGCCAGGGGCGTCAAATTCAAGGGGCGCTTATGGCGCACATTTGTAACATTCTATTAATAATAATATTCCATGAGTCATATTCTTTTTTACTTAATATGCATTATTGGGTGGAGTAAATGTTATTATTCGAACAGCATTGTTATCGAATGATAGATCAATTTAGTATTTTATTTTTTTGGATCAGCCATTCAGCAAAACTAGCTTCCTTACCACACTTGAGAATTCACGAATTCCAGAAATTTCGTGTTGTTCCCAAACCCGTAGAATCGTATTTAAAAAGATACATTTTCAAAAATGTCTTTGCGGGGCTTGATTCCTCCCTCACTTGCATTCACTTTCACTATGCGCATTCAGTTTTTGGGGCTCACAATTGAGTCTTTGCCCGTGGGGCTTGAATGAGCCAGAACGACCCTGCAGATACAATAACTATGATTGGCAAATATCAGTTGGGCACATCTAGTTCTTCAGAACAATCAATTTATGTCATCTGAATCTTATCTGGAACACGTTAAATCGTGGTAAAAAAAGGATAATTTGAATTATTCCCTGCGGGGCCAGAAGGAGTCCTTCCCCCCTTGCCCCCCGCGGGTCGCAGGCTTCGCGTTAACTGGCCTTTGCACAACTGTTCTTATATGGCATTTTCCTATCAATATCGATTTAAGAAGAGAGCTAAGAAAAAAATAAAGTATAATTATGTCGAGTATGTTTGACTGTGATTTCATCAGGTATAGTAACCATTGCCACCTGTTTTATGAACAATCTGTAATGAATAAATACAATATGTAACTATATGTATGTGTCAGTTGTTTGTTGCCTCGTACGGTGCATGATATCAGCATTCAAAGAACGGTGGGGAAACAGATATATTTAGAACCTTCAAAATGACATGAAGCAGAATTATTAGCACGAATCCTAAAATGTGCACATGACAAAAACTTGGCTTTCAGTTGTAGACGGTGAAAATCATGCAATTAGTTCCAATTCAATCGTGTTTTTATTGGAGTCCGACTGGTACTAAACTTTCATCCTAATTAGTACTAATTAGATGAGCGTTAGCGATGGAGCTTTGTCTGTCTGTTTGTTGTTTGTTTGTTTGTTTGTTTGTGGGCACTGCACAGGTTGGAGAGTCGGTCAGATCGACATAAAACTTCTCCAACTTTTCCAAAACTCATCCAACTTGGAACTGTGTAGTTTTTGGGTCAAATCTGTTAGACTATTTTTTAGAAACATCATCTCAGGTTTCTAGAAACCCCATAAGATTAGGCTGAGCGGAAAAAATGGAAAAATAAAATCTCACCAATATAAATCAAATTTTCCTCAAATGTGAAAACGGAAGTGATACACATAATTAGAAAATGTGTATGCAATTCGGACAAGCCGTTTCGAAGAAAATAATGTAATACATGTTCTTCATTCATCGAATAGATAGAAATAATAGCAGAAAAATGTTGCAGTGATAGATTCAAGGCTCCCTAGATTCGTTGGTATCGAATGGAATATATTTTATATGATCAAGGTGTGTATAGTTTTCGACTATTCTTCATCTCGATATCTCGCTCATCGTACAGCGCATGCGCGGCGTGTACCTAGTTGGTAGACGATGATCGGACGTCCACTTCTCGAACCAATCTATTGCGAGGTGATGTGAAACGCAAACCGATCTGTTGAAATGAGCCAGACTATAACATGACATCAAGATGTGTTGAGGGTTGCATTGGCTCGCCTGTCAAGATGAAATGCCCCTGAACCGGCAACCAACGCAACCCTCAATGCATCTTGCATGACATGTATACTTGTAGATACAGGCACAAGATAATTGAGGTGAATTAAGGTGTCCCCAGTCACCGTTGGGAAACAAGTTCCCACCAGGGTGATTATTTGTGAAAATATTGTGAATGTTCATTATGGATCGACCGTATTTCAGAAGTACTTCTCTGCACGGTGTGAAGCAGTTTCACAACAATACGTTCATCTGGGAAGCCACTACGATTGTTTATGCTTCAGTTGACAGTGGAAATGGTCACAAAACATGCATCTCGCGTTACATACACCACTTGATTACTTCTTGAGACATTTTATCGTGTGGGGTATCGATGTGTTCGTAAGAGACCTGGCTCTGGGCTGAGCTAAGAATAAACAGTTCAACCGTATGCGTTTGGCACACAAGACTGGGGAAATCCACGCAATTTATTTTCGTAAGTCGAGGTAACCGAAACTATTCATTGTATGAAAACGGTCGTGGGTTCGCTGATGACATTTAGCTCAGCTGGTAGAGGAAGGTTTACCAACCAACGTATCAATTGCCAGCCCAATGCCAACTATCTAATGGTTTTCGTGTATGTAACGATTTAACGTATTTTTAAACTAGTTTTTCCAAACTTTTCTTGGAATTTTCAACTTTTTTTGTTTCAAATTTGTCTTATGATATTTTATCATATTATCGGACGAGCTTTAGCGAGGATTCAATTTGACGTACTGAAAAAAAATGGTGTTCGTTTTTTTTTTTTTTTTACATGTTTTTTTGTCGGTTCTCCACAGGCAAACGGCTACAGCTATCAACTTCAAACTTTTTTTTTAATATGGTTCCTCATCTAACTTAGATGTCTGTATATTTTTGTGATATTATCGGGTAGTAACTTTTTTTTTCATGAATTTTAGAAATTTCAAAAATACCCATTAGAATAACAAGGAGGAAAAAGAGGAAAATATTTTTATTTACAAAAAAAAAATTGCGTGAAGTTCAATTACATTTTGATACACAATTCTAAATATTTTCAGCTTGATCAGGTCAGCCATTTTGAAGAAAATACATGAAATGTGCTAAATTGGCACCACTCGAAGCAGTTTTTACTCACTTTTACTCATACTATTACTATCCGCTCTCTAACAACGCATATATGGCGTTTTCCTAGTGACCAAAACACTGACAGTAAATGGACTTGAATCGAAGAGATTCCCGCTCTGAGAAACCACGCGTTAAACACGCGTTAAACACGCGTTAATCGCGGTCAATATAGGCCTCTGTGTCGTCATCGCAATCTCCTGGATTCATCTCAGTGTTGTAGAAAGTGAATCGAACGAATCGTCTACGTGACACTGGTCCTACTATCACAACCTCAATCAACTGGGCCGTCAACTGCCAAACCATGAAAACCCCTGTTGAGATGGTCGGCGGCGGGGATCGAACTGGGTTCGCCTCCCGGATCACATGAAGCGAGCGCGTTAACCACTGCGCTACGTGTGCCGGTAAGGTTACTTTACCTGACCTGAATGCCGCGAACAGTAAAAAAGAAAACAAATCAAGTCCTATTTTAGTTTTAATAATTCGTAACGCGTTAATGTGCGCGTCGGAGGTAAAAGGAGGAACTAGACGCGCAACATTAGCTGTAACAGATGAGTGATGACCGCCCGGGGCGGACTTGTTGAAACCTTCCTACTTGTGAAACAACGACGAGTGAAATCTGACACATCTGTCTTCTAGACTCGCGCGATCAAACGACTTTTCATTTCATTTCTTATACATTTTATTCACTTCAACAAAATGCAGAAATACAAAACAACAAGATAATCAGACGAGCTTTAGCGAGGATTCAATTCGACATGTACTGAAAAAAATTGGTGTTCGTTTTTCCTTTTTTTTTTTTTTTTTCTATTTTTCATTATTTTTTATTTTGTCGGTTCTCCACAGGTCAAACGGCTACAGCTATCAACTTCGAACTTTTTTTAAATATGGTTCCTCATCTAACTTAGATCTATATAGTTTTGTGGCATTATCAAGCGGTAACTTTTTTATTATTAAATACCCATTAGAATAACATAGCGGAAAAAAAGAAGATATTTTTATTTTCCAAAAAAAAGAAATTTTGCGTGAAGTTGAATTATATTTTGATACACATTTCTAAATACATTCAGCTTGATCGGGTCAGCCATTTTTAAGAAAAGGCATAAAATGTGCTAAATTGGTACCACTCGAAGCAGTTTTTACCCATTTTTCCCCATACTATCACTATCCGCTCGTCTAACGACGCATATATGGCGTTTTGCTAGTATGAATAATTTTGGTTTTGCTAGCAATCACAACTAGTTCTCGATCATGCGTCCAACGTATGACACGGGTAAATTCCAGCTGCCAAACCTTCTCGGCTTCAGCAACATCATAATGAGCAGCGAGCAAAACAGTGTCATCAGTTACGCAGTGGAACAGATTGTTCACATAGAACAGGACCCAGTATCGAGCCCTGTGACAAACCTGGATTTTCATTTGTTTTATATTTTATTTAACGACGCACTGAACTGATGACCAAGATCGATTGGAGTCGGTGAACGGTATATGAGATGATGGGATGCAAGGTTATTTAACTAGGAAAACGCCATGCGATGTTAGACGAGCGGAGAGTAATAGTGTGGGTGAAAATGGGTGAAAACTGCTTCGAGTGGTACCAATTTAGCACATTTTATGATTTTTCTTCAAAATGGCTCACCCGATCTAGCTGAAAATTCCTAGAAATGTGCATCAAAATGAAATTCAACTTCACAAAGAATTTCAATTTTTTGGAGAATAAAAATATTTTCTTTCTTATTCCGCTGTGTTATTCTAATGGGTATTTTTGAAACTTCTAAAATTCATGAAAAAAAAGTTACCACTCGATAATGCCACAAAACTTTACAGATCCAAGTTAGATGAAGAACCATATTGGAAAAACGTTTGAGGTTGATAGCTGTAGCCGTTTGACCTGTGGAGGACCAACAAAAAAACATATATATATATATATATATATATATATATATATATATATAAAAAAACATAAAAACGAGCACCAATTTTTTTCCCTATGTAAAATTGAATCCTCGCTAAAGCTCGTCTAATGAGGTGTTTTGGATGGTTGGATGAAGTCGGTCATGGCCAGTTGTCAAGGAACCATCCCAGTACGGACCTCAACAACAGAGGGAAATCATGAACACCCCTGTCAGGATGGTCGAACTGGCGGGAATCGGACCCCCGCTCTCATGAATGACGGTTCAAAGTGGTATCCACTCGACTTCTCGTCTCAGTGAGGAGATATGAAGTACAGGCGCTCGAGCGGTTGTGATTTGCATTGTACTGGGTGTAGGTATATTGTAGAAACAAAGTCGCGGTCTCTTGGACTGCAATAATTCATCACACTTCGAAGCCCGCCTCAAGATCAGGGCCAGGATCTTGTGCTAACAACAATGGAAATACACGGTGACCGAGAGGTTAACAACTCCTGAAATCAGGTGTACACTTGGCATGAAATCCCTTGAAATCCCCTGGAATCACCTGAAATCCTCTTGAAATCCCTGGAATCACCTGAAATCCTCTTGAAATCCCTGAAATCACCTGAAAGTCCTGAAATCACCTGCATTCCCCCTGAAATCACCTGGAATCCCCTGAAATCACCTTGAAATCACCTACAATTACCCTCAAATCACCTGAAATCCCTGAAATCCTTGAAATCACTTGCAATCATCTGAAATCCCTGAAATAATCTGAAATCCCCTGAAATCCCCTTGAAATCCCTGAAATCACCCTGAAATCACCTGAAATCACCTGAAATCCCTGAAATCCTTGAAATCACTTGCAATCATCTGAAATCCCTGAAATAATCTGAAATCCCCTGAAATCCCCTTGAAATCCCTGAAATCATCCTGAAATCAACTGAAATCCCTGAAATCCTTGAAATCACTTGCAATCACCTGAAATCCCTGAAATCATCTGAAATCCCCTTGAAATCCCTTAAATCATCCTGAAATCACCTGAAATCCTTGAAATCACTTGCAATCATCTGAAATCACCTGAAATCCCTGAAATAATCTGGAATGCCCTGAAATCCCCTTAAAATCCCTGAAATCATACTGAAATCACCTGAAATCCCTGAAATCCTTTAAATCACTTGCAATCACCTGAAATCCCTGAAATCATCTGAAATCCCCTTGAAATCCCTTAAATCATCCTGAAATCACCTGAAATCCTTGAAATCACTTGCAATCATCTGAAATCACCTGAAATCCCTGAAATAATCTGGAATGCCCTGAAATCCCCTTAAAATCCCTGAAATCATACTGAAATCACCTGAAATCCCTGAAATCCTTTAAATCACTTGCAATCACCTGAAATCACCCAAAATCACCTGAAATCATCCGAAATCCCTGAAATACTTGAAATACTTTAAATCACCTGGAATCCCTGAAATCATCCTGAAATCACCTGAAATCCCTGAAATCCATGAAATCACTTGCAATCACCTGAAATCCCTGAAATCACCTAAAATCACCTAAAATCACCTGAAATGATCCTGAAATCACCTGAAATCCCTGAAATACTTGAAATACTTGAAATCACCTGAAATCTGGTGTACACCGAATGTTCGAGTTGTAAACCGCTCGACGGAGACTAGATGTGGCCATGACAGGTAACTCTTGTAGCCAATCACAGCCCAGCCTCTTGGAGCTAGCTAGCACGAGCATGAGATGTATCAGGTACGGGTCAAGAAGCGTTACAAGTAATCCGAGGTCTGTAGATGGAGATTGAGCTGGCAGAATATCTTTCCTACTGATTTCCATACTTGCAAGTATGCAAGTATGCATATGGAAATCAGGAATTGAAAAATACTCTTGTCAGCTCAATCTCCATCTACAGACCTTGGATTACTTCAAACGCTGAAAAACCTTACCTGCAACTTGTTGCTATTTATAGAGCAACCTGTCGCATATACACTTTGCATTACATGTTTTGATCCTGATATTTGATGGAATGTATACTTTTATTGCGTTTTCTTCGTTATGTCTCATCCGATTGTTGTACAAATTATTGAAAATGTGTATGATAGTTGTTTCATATTCTGTATGAATTTGAGAGCTTTGAGAAAAATTTTGTTCTCCAAGTATTTCTCCCCCGGCTTATTCTGATGAGGAATTCCCATACTTTCCAAATTTGTTTCGGAAAAACTGTTCGACCGATTTTTCTGAAATACAACCCCAACCTATTATGGTAATACACCAACTTGTAAAGAAAGTTTCGAGTTGATTGAAACTTTTTCCTGACCTGTATGGCGCGTACAAAATTACACACAAAAAAACAACAAATAAAAAAAAAAAACATAAAAACCAGGCAAATTTTTTTTCGGTACATGGAATGAAAATCTTCGCTACGCTCATCTAAAAAGCTAGTGTCACATGTTAGAGGATGAACTCCTCAGAAACGGCTCGACCGAGAGTCGTGAAATTCCTCACGCACATTCGACAGGGCTGGTAGAAGGTCCTGAAGTATACGAGATCTTCCGCCAAGCTGTCTCCTATGAGCAATATCCAACAAATTGGCACTTCAAGGACAACACCAGTAATGGCGTTGTTCAATTACTTTGACGGCGTACTCAAGGTCAGCCGCACTAGGCAATACATTTGCGGGAGTAGACGCCAGATAGCGCCTAATCCGCCATCACCTTATTTTCACATCAACAACCAACATTCACTACAAATCACTTCGATGGCAGAAGAACGTTTGCCGAGGCAACTAGTATTACTATAAGTATGATATATTTGGCATGTTGTTTGCGACTCTGACCCCGCCCACCTGGGCGACCTAATTAACACTTGCCCCCACTCGAGACGACTGCTAATGTGCGCGTCTTGTGTGCGCGGTGTTACGTGTGCCATAGAAAGTTGCAAGTCAAGGTTCGAATCCCGGTTCCTAATCTTGGGTCCTAATCTGGCCAGCAGTCATCAATCATATGACGCGAAAGCCATCGCGTTGTTAGGCCTAGACTACTGGAATCGAGTCGCAAACAAGATATCTTGTTATTAAAACGACGCACTTTAATTACAACTAGCGCTAGGGATCTCATGTGAAAACGTGGATATATCCATCTCATCACTCCCTGCTTCTCAAAATAACACTTTTATTTTGCATTTTTGCATATTTTGGCACTTTTACGAAAATTGCATATTTTGGTTTTTTGGCATGTCTCAGCATATTTTGACTTTTTTGTCACATTTTCTAAATATCCTCTTGTTTTTTCAATTCATATCTTCAAAAAAACAATATTAACGACCTTGTAAAAATTCAACAGAAATAAAATCGATAACTCATTAGTACAAATTATTCGATATTCAAAATATCGAACTGATTTTCGTTAGTCATTGCACATCTGGGTTCGAGTGAACATTGACTCTCATCGACCAACTTAATACAACCGAATATTGGAACAAGATGCAAATGAGTGTTTTTTTCTTTCGCTAATCCAGTGTATAACTTATTTTTACGGCTTTTGCATATTTTGCTTGATGTTTACAATTTGTGTTTACACGTTTCAAGGTTTCATTCTGCACAACTATCATATCTCTAATTAGATAAGCATAGCGAAGATTTCCATTCCATTTAACGAAAACATTTGGGCTTGGTTTTCATGTTTTTTTTTTCTTGTGTAATTTTGTACGCGGCATACAGGTCAAGAAAAACGATCAATCATCTCGAAACTTTTTCTACATATTGGTGTCACATCAGTATAGGTTGGAATTGTTTTTGAGAAAAATCGGTTAGACGGTTTCTCCGGGCAAAAATTGTAAAGTTCGGAAAATCCCCACTAGAATAACCCAGGGGAAAAATACTTCAAAACGAAAATTTTTCAAAAGCTTTCAAATTCGAACAGAATATGAGAACAACTATCATACACATTTTCAATAATTTGTACAACAATCGGATGAGACATAACGAAGAAAACGCAATGAAAGTATACATTTCATCAAATATCAGGATCAAAACATGCAACGCAAAGTGTATATGCGACAGGTTGCTCTATAAATAGCAACATGTTGCAAGTAAGGTTTTTCAGCGTTTGAAGTAGTACAAGGTTTGTAGATGCAGATTGAGCTGACAGAGTATTCGACATTCCAGATTTCCATACTTCTACGCTCATCTCAAAAGCACATTCTGCAATTTCCTAGTCATAATAACGTCATAATATGATATAAGTATGATACATTGATAATGAGTAACATCTTCGTCACGAGGAATACAAAAATCCGGGTCCTGGAGGATAAATAAATATCGTCCCTATTCGATAAAATCCAGTTTCAAGGCTATGACGTCCTTTAAGAGGCCTGCTTTATTCTCACCACCACCGTTATCATTGCTGTCACATGTGTGTCGAGAACAGATGGCAATGCACCGTACATCCAGCTCGCGGCAGATTCGTGCCACTCTGTGGTCGTTGCCTTTAACAACACGCAACCGTCATCCAACCCTCGGGCCAGAGCACTATGTTCGAGTCACTACTAGCAAAACGCCATATATGCGTCGTTAGACGAGCGAATAGTAATGGTATGGGTAAAAACTGCTTCGAGTGGTACCGATTTTTGAAATTTCAAAAATACCCATTAGAATAACACAGCGGGAAAAAAAGAAAATATTCTCATTTACCAAAATAATGAAATTTTGCGTGAAGTTGAATCACATTTTGATACACATTTCTGGAAATTTTCAGCTTGATCGGGTCAGCCATTTTGAAGAAAAAACATAAAATACTTTCACTATCCGCTCGTCTAACAACGCATATATGGCGTTTTCCTAGTATTAGTGCATTGTGTGACGACGCACTGTACTGATGACCACGATCTATTGGCGTCGCGGAATGATGAGATGAAAGGTTATTTCATTCTGTGTTTTAGATAGTGGGAAGAAACTGGAACCATTCCTGAACGAAAGAGGGAAACCACGAAATAACCCTGTCAGAATGGTCGGCCATGGCAGGTTCTCCTGAATCATGGTTCAGTGTGCTGGCCAATCGACCCTCGTCTCAGTGTAGATATGTGTAGTTACCAGTATAGGCCCACTGTTTTTCTCACGCGTTGAGTCGAGGGGCTTACATATATATATATATATATATATATATATATATATATATATATATATTGGGTTTAACGACGCACTGTAATGACAGCGAAGGTCTATTGGCGTCGGATGGATGATTAATGGGGTGATGGGATGATGAGATGAAGGTGTCCTGGTTAATGGGAAGGATAGTGGGAAGGAAGCGGTCGTGGCCGACTTATTGTGGGAGCCATCCCGGCATTAGCCTAGACTACAGAGGGAAACCACGAAAAACCCCTGTAAAGATGGTCGGCGGCGGGGATCGAACTGGGTCCGAAGTTCCCGTCGCCTACCAGATCACAGGAAGCGAGCGTGCTAACCACTGCGCTAAATGTGCTGGTAAGGGGGGCTTACAACTCGACAATTTGGTGTACACCTGATTTTAAATTTCAAGATTTCAACTGATTTCAGGGGATTTTAGGGATTTCAGGGGATTTTAGGGATTTCAAGGGATTTTAGGGATTTCAAGGGATTTTAGGGATTTCAGGGGATTTCAGGGGATTTTAGGGAGTTCAAGTGATTCTAGGGATTTCAGGGGATTTTAGGGAGTTCAAGTGATTCTAGGGATTTCAAGTGATTCTAGGGAGTTCAAGTGATTCTAGGGATTTCAGGGGATTTTAGGGATTTCAGGGGATTTCAGAGGATTTGAGGGAGTTCAAGTGATTCTAGGGATTTCAGGGGACTTTAGGGAGTTCAAGTGATTCTAGGGATGTCAGGGGATTTTAGGGATTTCAGGGGATTTCAGAGGATTTTAGGGAGTTCAAGTGATTCTAGGGATGTCAGGGGATTTTAGGGAATTCAAGTGATTCTAGGGATTTCAAGTGATTTCAGGGATTTCATAGCAAGTGTACACCTGGCTGATTTCCTCGCGTTGATATTTGGCGTAGTCGTTACATAATAGGACCGAGCGACTTGCTAGTCAGGAATGTTCGAATAATGCATATTTAATATTTGCCACATCTGTAAAACTTGCGTACCGAGAGAGAAACTGACCCCCTTTGCATATTTATCTTTTTTGTTGCATATCTAATACCTATTCATTCACATTTGAAACAAATTACTTCCGTTTACAAGTACTGATTTCTTGCGGTAACATTGAACACTGACAGAGAATATAAGCACTGCTTTCGTATCTTATACTTCATATTCTTATGAATGCTTATAATTATTGGACGAACTTCAGTGAGGATTCAATTCGACATACTGAAAAAAATTGGTGTTCGTTTTTATTTTTTTTTAAATTTATTTTTTCACGTTATTTTTTTTTAATTTTTTGTTCATGTTTTTTTGTCGGTTCTTCACAGGTCAAACGGCTACAGCTATCAACTTCAAACTTTTTCCAATATGGTTCCTCATCTAACTAAGATCTGTAAAGTTTTGTGGCATTATCGGAAGGTAACTTTTTTTTATGAATTTTAGAAATTTAAAAAATACCCACTAGAATAACAAGGCGGAAAAAAAGGAAATATTTAGATTTTCCAAAAAAATGAAACTTTGCGTCAAGTTGAATTACATTTTGATACACATTTCTAAAAATGTTCAGCTTGATCAGGTCAGCCATTTTGAAGAAAACACATAAAATGTGCTAAATTGGTACCACTCGAAGCAGTTTTTACACATTTTACCCATACTATTACTATTCGCTCGTCTAACAACGCACATATGGCGTTTTCCTAGTTAACAGATTCACGAAGTTGAGCAGATGCAAGTCTGTGACGTCATCAGTAGTGCCCCCACACAGAATCCGGACGACGTGAAGCGTTGACAATTAATTTATGTATTCGATTGTTTACCAGATGAGTTATTGTTTTTGTCGAAATGTCAACTAATTCTGCACGAGAAGCAGTCGAACCGGTTCTGGCGGGATGCTGTATGGGCTTGTGGATCTGTTCTAGGACCACACAGATGAGCAGTAGCGAAGCGTCGGGGTAAACATTCAGACAACTAGCTGTCACCCCGTGTTTGAGAAACACGGGCCTCTCCTTTCCTCCTATTAACGCTACCTCCCTCCCCACTACCCCTCCTCACTCGACTTCTCCTCACCCACCTCCTCCTCCTCCTCTCCATGCCCTCCTGTCATCGATTCCCTCCCCCTCTCCCCTTTCTCTCTCTATCTCTCCCTCTCTCTCTCTCTCTCTCTCTCTGTCTTGCTCTTCTTTTTTCACTCTGCATTACACTTCCTCTCTGTCTCCCCCCCTTCCCCCTCACACGATTCGACTGTGTGACGTGTCATTGCCACGACATGGCGTATGAAGCACAACGGTACCAGACAGCGGAGTGTCTGCCATCTAGCGTGTACTTCCGCAACCTTAAGCGTGACCGCAGGAGAGACAGAAGGACAGACCTGGGTAATTCTATTTATAACTAGCTGTCACCCCGTGTTTGAGAAACACGGGCCTCTCCTTTTCTCCTATTAACGCTACCTCCCTCCCCACTACCCCTCCTCACTCGACTTCTCCTCACCCTCCTCCTCCTCCTCCTCTCCATGCCCTCCTGTCATCGATTCCCTCCCCCTCTCCCCTTTCTCTCTCTATCTCTCCCTCTCTCTCTCTCTGTCTTGCTCTTCTTTTTTCACTCTGCATTACACTTCCTCTCTGTCTCCCCCCCTTCCCCCTCACACGATTCGACTGTGTGACGTGTCATTGCCACGACATGGCGTATGAAGCACAACGGTACCAGACAGCGGAGTGTCTGCCATCTAGCGTGTACTTCCGCAACCTTAAGCGTGACCGCAGGAGAGACAGAAAGAAGGACAGACCTGGGTAATTCTATTTATAATGTCTACCCCACGGAATAAAAGGAAAGGAAACAATTGTATATCTCTATTTATATTTCTAAATTGATTTCACGTTTCTCCAGGAGACGATATTTGGCCTTATGAACCGTCACACGCTGTGAGCAAGCGTCTCTTCCCGAGCCCATATCATACGTATAATTGAGTACGAACATTACACAGGGAGATGAGACGCGTCTCAAGCACAGGCTAGATCTGATTATACACGTGTTTTAATGAGCGGGCTTTCATTTGTTACGTCAAACCGCAGATGAAATATTGGTCCAAATACACCCTCCGCCTATTGTGGGACCTACTATACGAGAATATTCGATCTGTAAAACATTTGATGGGTAACTAAATTCATTCAGTATTTAGCAACGAACGGCAGGGGCAGCTTTCTGTCTGTGCTCAACCGTTTCCGAACGGTCCAAGACATTCTGGAGGACGGAAGGTGCGAAGGAATTGACGCGTCATTGTGTTAGTGCGTAGTGATGCAAGTGCGTTCAAGGTATATGCAGTGCGACAGTTAGAGCAAGAGTAGTGGGAAGTAGAGTAACAACAGAGAGAGAGACCTAAGGCTAAGGCTAGTATATCAATAATTATCTATGTATTGTTATGTTATTTATTGTTCTAAAACGTCTATTGGGTAGTTAATCTTCATTTCGAGAAGGTTGGAATGTAATTCTTCAAGTGAGTAATAAATAGGAGAAATGTGACGTAAGATCGGAAACACAATTCGTCACTTTAAAAATGTCCATCACTCGAGTCAGAAGTTACATAAACTTTGCATTCAACTAATTTCTAAACCACCCAAACCCTTCGGTCATTTCTCTATGACTGCTATTGAGAAATGTATTCCTTAGCTTTACAGTTCATCCTGCACTTTTTCGCGGGAATTTATATATTTTCATTGTATATACAATACATGAAAGCAACCATTTCATAACGTATGAGGAATAAGACGAGCTTTAGCGAGGATTCAATTCGACATACTGAAAACAATTGGCGTTCGTTTTTTTTTCATGTTTTTCTGTCGGTTCTCCACAGGTCAAACGGCTACAGCTATCAACTTCGAACTTTTTTTCAATATGGTTCCTCATCTAACTTAGATCTGTATAGTTTTGAGGCATTATCGGGGGATAACTTTTTTTTTATGAATTTTAGAAATGTCAAAAATACCCATTGAAATAACATAGCGAAAAAAAAGTTTTTTTTTCATTTTCCAAAAAAATGAAATTTTGCATGAATTTGAATTTCAATTTGATACACATCACTAAAAAAATTCAGCTTGATCGGGTCTGCAATTTTCAAGAAAAAATATAAAATGTGCTAAATTGGTACCACTCGAAGCAGTTTTTACCCATTTTTACCCATTAAAAATACCCATTTTTACTATTACTATCCGCTCGTCTAACAACGCATGTATAGCGTTTTCCTAGTATTATACAATATATGACCGCAACCATTTCATAACTTACGAATAATAATAATAATTGATTATTCGGAGATTTGAATAACAAGCGAGACCCAGATTAGCTCTTGACCTTACCTTGAATCCTTGTGACCGCAATCAACAGCAGCACATGGTATGCTGTGAGCACGCTAGCCATATCGCACTCGGGTCTCTAGCCACACATGCGGGCCGATACGCAGACTCGTCTCTACTGACCGGCGGCCGCTTCGTGAGGCGGCACGCACGCGCGGCCCAGTTCCTACAACGTCTTGCTCTCACGCGCGTCACAGGTTGCTCTAACACATGCGGGCCGATACGCAGACTCGTCTCTACTGACCGGCGGCCGCTTCGTGAGGCGGCACGCACGCGGCGGCCCAGTTCCTACAACGTCTTGCTCTCACGCGCGTCACAAACTATCTGTTCCTGCTCATAATAGAGTAGCTTTCGAAAAAAGTGCATTTTTGTAGGCTTGAAAATGTTCAACCATCTACCTGATGAAATAACATCACTGAGAGATTATAATGAATTCAGGTATGTTTTAAGGAAACGACTTCTTGACTATGTTTTTTATAATGTGAAAGAGTTTTTTACCAAAGCTTTCAATTGAAGCACTTGTTTTCACCCTGTGAACTGGTGTTCATGTTCTATGTACTCGACGAGTCTAATATCCCAGTGGCGAAGCGTGCCAATCCGACAGGGGGGACACGAGAGAGTCTATTAGTAAATCTAGATGAGCTTCAAGCTTCAGTAAAGCCAGCTATTGTACGTGGAGTCAAAATGTATACATCACCAATCTTTCAGACTCTTGATTGGATATCGGCTCATTCTTCAGGATGTTGATTGGTTAGGATTAGTACGATAAAAAATGAAGAATAACGCGAAATACTGTAGGAATAACTGTAAAGCTGAGAAATACACTACCAAGAATAGCAGTCATAGAGAAATGACCGAGGGGTTTGGGTAGTTCAGAAATGAGTTGAATGCGGAGTTTATGTAACTTCTGACTCGAGTGATGGACATTTTTAAAGTGACGAATTGTGTTTCCGATCTTACGTCACATTTCTTCCATTTATTACTCACTTGAAGAATTACATTCCAACCTCCTCGGAATGGAGATTAACTACCCAATAGACGTTTCAGAACAATAAATAAAATAACAATACGTAAATAGATAGATATACAATAGGCGAAAGGTTCATTTGAACCAATATTTCATCTGCGACTTCACGTAATAAATGGAAGCCCGCTCAGAAAACACGTGGGAGAGACGTGTATCAAGCGCGCTGTTTAATTGTCATATGTGGCCTGCTAGCATGCTCACAACTCGATTACACGTATAACAGGGGCTCGGGAAGAGACGGCTGTTCACAGCGTCTCACAAGCATAGGAGATAGCCAGGGCACAGAAACACGTGGGAGAGACGTGTCTCAAGCCCGCTGTTTAATTGTCATATGTGGCCTGAAATCCTAGCATGCTCTCAACTCGCTTACACGTATAACAGGGGCTCGGAAAGAGACGGCTGTCCACAGCGTCTCACAAGCATAGCAGCGAGAGCATAGGAGATAGCCAGGGCTCAGAAACACGCACACGGATACAGCGTGGGACGGTGTAAGGCAAAATATTGTCTCCTGGAGAAACTTGAAATCAATTCAGAAATGAAAATAGAGACATACAATTTTATCCTTTCCCTTTTCTTCGTTGGGTAGACACTGTCTCAATGTTTACCCCGACGCTTCGCTAGTGTCATATCCTATAAAAATGTATTTTTATGTACTGTGATGTAATGGACAAATTAACTGACACTAGGAAAACGCCATATATGCGTTTTCAGACGAGCGGATAGTAATAGTATGGGTAAAAATGGGTTAAAACTGCTTCGAGTGGTACCAATTTAGCACATTTTATGTTTTTTCTTTAAAATGGCTGACCCGATCAAGCTGAAGATTTTTAGAAATGTGTATCAGAATTTAATTCAACTTCACGCGAAATTTCATTTGTTTGGAAAATAAAAATATTCTCTTCTTTTTCCGCCATGGGTATTTTTTAAATTTCTAGAATTCATCAAAAAAAGTTATGCCCGATAATGCCACAAAACTATACAGATCTGAGTTGGATGAGGAACCATATTGAAAAAACGTTTGAAGTTGATAGCTGTAGCCGTTTGACCTGTGGAGAACCGACAAAAAAACATGAAGAAAAAATAAAAATAAAACGAACACCATTTTTTTTTCAGTATGTCAAATTGAATCCTCGCTAAAGCTCGTCTTATTAAAATCGCCGTTGAAAAATTAGGAGTTCATAGGTTTACTCTGAAGATATGCATTAAACATGAAAAACTTCGCATTCCACTTTTTTATTGGAAGAAATTCAGTCACATGCGGCCGAGATACGTCGACATGTTTGTGGTAGTTATTTTAATTCATTAGACGAGCTGTAACGAGGATTCAATTTTACCTTTTGTGAAATATTGGTGTTCGTTTTTATGTTTTTCATTTTTTTTTTTCGTGTTTTTTTGTCGGTTCTCCACAGGTCAAACGGCTACAGCTATCAACCTCAAACTTTTTTTCAATATGGTTCCTCATCTAAGTTAGTTCTGTATAGTTTTGTGGCATTATCGGGTGGTAACTATTTTAATTATGAATTTCAGAAATTACCAACATACCCATTCAAATGACACAGCAAAAAAAAAACGAAAAAATCAGATTTCGCGTGAAGTTGAATTACATTTTGATACAGATTTCTGGAAATTTTCAGCTTGATCGGGTCAGCCATTTTGAAGAAAAAACATAAAATGTGCTAAAATGGTACCACTCGAAGCAGTTTTTACCCATCTTTAACCATACTATTACTATCCGCTCGTCTAACAACGCACATATGGCGTTTTCCTAGTCATAATCGGTATCTGGTCATAAGCCTTGTTACATATCATTCAAAAGAAACCGAACAATTGTAGCACAGGTTGGTATCGAACCTGCGCCCTCAGGCATGGGATGCAGCCGTCTCAACCCATGCGCTGACAGTAGACTGATAACCACGCCCCCTAGCAGAACGTTGTAGGAACTAGGACACCCGCATGCATTGTAGGCGGTAAGCACATACCATGCTAAGTATACGTGAAAACCAGTTCCCATTACATCAATTAGCCATCATAATAACAATCATTTCGGAATGTGATTTATTTTAATAGTTGGTTAGATGAGACCGAATGTAGAGGTTCCGATCAGTTGTCGTCGGGCCTGAATACCATTAGCGATCGCAGGTTTCGATCCGTTAGGTTCGATAGCAGGTAAATACGATGTACATATATGTTGTTGTCTAATGTTTGGTGTATTGTTTGCGGGATTGTTACGAGTGAGAGATGACGAACATGTCAACACGGCGACTGGCCAAGAACACGATTGGCCAATAGCAATTCGCGGTAGTGTGTCTCAAGTCAGTAATAAATGGAAATGAGAACAATCACAAAATTGATGTAGATATTTCCGTTTCTGTGGTACTAGGAAACGCCATATATGCGTTGTTAGACGAGCGAATAGTAATAGTATGGGTAAAAATAGGTAAAAACTGCTTCGAGTGGTACCAATTTAGCACATTTTGTGTTTTCTGTTCAAAATGGCTAAACCAATCGAGTTGAAAATTTCCAGAAATGTGTATCAAAATGTAATTGAACTTCAGGCAAAATTTCATTTTTTTGGGAGATAAAAATATTCTCTTTTTTTTCAACTGCGTTATTCTGAAGAGGATTTTTGAAATTTCTGAAAATCATAAAAAAAAGTTACCACACGATGATGCCACAAAACTAAACAGATGTAAATTGGATGAGGAACCATGATAAGAAAAGTTTGAAGTTGATAGCTGTAGCCGTATGACCTGTGGAGAACTGGCAAAAAAACATGAAGAAACAAACAAACAAAAACATGAAAACATAAAAACGAACACCAATTTTGTTCAGTATGTCAAATTGAATCCTCGCTAAAGCTCGTCTAATCAGAGACATGAGATATGCCCAGTCATAATAATGCAACCATGGAGACAAGGCTTAATTCCCTTATGTCCAACTGTCAATGATCAGCTGCCAACCACTGTCGCTTGAAGATGTCGGGTGAAACTCCGGCGAAACGTCGCAATCAAAGGTTCGTGTTGGAACCACGAATTCTTCACAGTCGTGGCAAAATTACCGAGACAATATTTTTACCATCAAAAATCGGCCGCGAAAATCTCCGTGCTCACACATATATGTATATATATATACAGGGGCGTCGGAACGTTTTCAAAGTAGGGGGGGGCATGCTCAAAAATTGCGACCCGCGGAGGAAGGAAGTATGGGGTGCCACACATTCAATAACATTTGGGTATTTTTCAGGATAGAAGGACAAAATACTGAGAATACCAAGATGGGGAGGGGGGATCTCACTTTGGAAAAGAAAATGCCATATAAGAACAGTTGTACAAAGGCCAGTTAACGCGAAGCATGCGACCCGCGGGGGGCAATGGGGAAGGACCCCCTCTGGCCCCGCAGGGAATTAATTAAATTACCCTTTTTTAACACGATTTAACGTGTTTCAGATAAGATTTAGATGACAAAATTAATTGTTTTGAAGAACTAGATGTGCCCAACTGATATTTGCCAAACATAGTTATTGTAACTGCAGGGTCATTCTGGCTCATTTTAGCGCCACGGGCAAGGACTCAATTATGAGCCCCAAAAACTATATGCGCATAGTGAAAGTGAATGCGAGTGAGGGAGGAACCAAGCCCCGCAGGGAATTTTTTGTGAATTTATCTTTTTAAATACGATTCTACGGGTTTGGGAATTGGACGAAATTTCTGGAATTCATGAATTCTTTAGTGTGGTAAGAGCTAGATTTGCTGAATGGCTGATCCAAGAAAAATCTATTCTTTCGATAACAATGCTGTTCGAATGATAACATTTTCTCCACCCAATAATGCACAAGTAAAATAGAATACGATTTATGGCATATTATTATTAATAGAATGTTACAAATGTGCGCCGATAGCGCCCCTTAAATTTGACGCCCCTGGCAGTCACCGTTCGACCCTTATTGGAAGTTCCCTTTCTCCATTTCATTGTATTGTCATTGTTACGACTGTTGGAATTTTGGAAATTTACAAAATTTACAAAAATTGTAATGAATAATTTATATCTGAAAGAAGCACTGTCGGTAGGGTTGTTTGTTGTTTTCTGATAACTAATAACTACTTACCAGAGCTGTCATTCCAAAACAGTACACCAAATTCCTTTAAATCACACCTTTTTCAATATGGTTCAACGTGTTCCAGATGAGATTTAGATGCAAAAATCAATTTTCTCCTAAAACTGAAGGTGCCCATCTGATATTTGATTTTCTATGCAATGTGAAATATGAATCTATGTACGATTTTATCTATCTAAATAGGTCTACATCTTTCCTTCCTACTCTTTCTTTCTTTTTTTCTTCTTTCTTCCCTTCTCTCTTCCTTCTTTTTTTCGTCTTTTCTATTTTTTTTGCAAGACCTTTTTCTTGCCCCCCCTTGCCCCCCCCCTGGCCGAAAGTTGGGGGGGCATTGCCCCCCCTGCCCCCCCCGGTTCCGACGCCAGTGTATATATATATATATATATATATATTTATATATTAAACATAAAAAGCTCGTGTCACATGTTAGTGGACGAACTCCTCCGAGACGGCTCGACTGAGTGTCGTGAAATTCCTCATGCACATTCGATAGGGCTGGTAGATGGTCCTGAAGTATACGAGATCTTCCACCAAGCTTTCTCCTATGAGCAATATCCAAAAATTGGCACTTCAATGACAACACAAGTAATGATGTTGTACACTGACATTGACGGCGATGAACAATGTCGCGCAACGTTACTCACCATTGGCGGGGCCACACGCTGGGTAGCATAACAACCAACATTCACTACAAATCACTTCGATGGCAGAACAACGTTTGCCGAGTCAGCTATTAATAATTATAATAATAAGAAAATACGTTCCCTGCAACGCACAATAAGATGAACAATTCTTGCTCAATATATCATTGACAGACTACGACTCTCAACCACGCTAGCAACATCCCGCTTTTTTTTTTAGTTCAATCGCCGCCGCTAGATGGCTCTCTCATTTCTTGAAAGTCTATTTGTGAGAAAACTTGCTTGCATGTACATATTCTGCTGATTCTAGTCCGTATAGGCCAGTTGACGCGAAGCCTGCGACCCGCGGGGGACAAGGAGGGAAGCAGCCCTTCAGGAGGCCAAGTCTTGAGCCGGCGGATTTCAGCAGCGAGATGAGATCTAACCGCGCCGTGGAATCACGAGTGACTTCAGTGTATGGTGGTTTGCGGTGAGGTCATTTCAAACCACTCATCCGAATAGTTCCGATCGAAAGAACCAATCACAACGCTCGTCATAAACCATATGCCCACTTGCCAAGCGTCATTAGTTGGAACCTTAAATTGTTGACACTTTTGATAGATCAAGATATTCTAGGGCTACAATCGATCATGTCTAATACTGATAATCTTCAAGCCACTGCTGAAGATCGGAGTGCAGCAAGAACCTGCATAAAAACAAACGGCAATGAAGTTGAAGACTTGATACTCTAGCCACAGGCTGAGCCTACTTCATCAATGGCTGAGCTAACTTATATGAAGCATTTCATGTACACTGAATTGTGATAAATTCAAAGTTGTGAATACAATAATGATAGTAGAAATAAACATAATCACCCTTGTTTCAACATATTGCAGAAGTTCGAGTTTGAGGAGGAATAAAGGCTCTCAATTCTTCGATTAATTCCCTCACCATTTGCTTATTCAACCTAAAGATTTTTATTAATGTAACATCGGATAATGTGATAAAAGGACCTTCCTGATTATGGAAACGAGGATAGATATAATGAGCTGCAATTTCTGCCAACTCCAAGTCAGCAATAGCTTGTATATTTACGATGTCGTCCATCACTATCGGTAATTGACATTTTACACTTGGAAAAACGGTTCTGCTTGTAGTAAATACATCTTCAATGTTGGCGGACTATTCCGAATCACCTATTTGAAACCGCCCAAAAGTTGAAACCACGACGAAATAGCTCGTGATTTCAGCCGCTAAAACACGCGACTTCAAGTCGCCTAGTGGTTTGTGTTTTTCAATTCGAGACTGGCTTACGCGCCATTTCCGGCGGTTCCGATGCGTTCGATTTCGATTAATTTTCTAATTACCTCTCTTTTAAGACGATTTAACGTGTTTCAGATGAGATTTAGATGACAAAATTAATTGTTCTGAAGAACTGGAGGTGCCCAACTGATATTTGCTAATCATAGTTATTGTAACTGCAGGGTCGTTCTGGCTCATTTAAGCCCCACGGGCAAAGACTCAATTGTGAGCCCCAATAACTGTATGCACATATTGAAAGTGAATGCAAGTGAGGGAGGAATCAAGCCCCGCAAGGACATTCTCGAAAATTTCTCTTTTCAAATACGATTCTACGGGTTTGGGAACTACACGAAATGTCTCGAATTCGTGAATTCTTCAGGGCCGGTTTTTCAATAGTCCTCGTTATGTCTGCGTTAGCTGACCGACGGTTATGTCTAACCCCGACCTGTAACGACAGGATCGTTTTTCAACTCCCGGTTATCTGGTCGTTCTAACGAGAACCTGACCAGAACAACGACGATTCTGATTGGTTGTGCTTAAATGCGTATGCAAAATTGTATGCTAGAAGGCAGTGCAGTAACGGGCACTTAAACGGAGACCCAATCCAGGGTTTATCTTTGTGAGTAGATAACCGTCGGTCAGGTGCGCGTTATCGCTGACGGCAGGTCGAAAAACGAAAAAATCGCGCAACCGGAGGTTAACTTCTGACGACCACTCTAACGGGACTTTGAAAAACTGGCTCTTAGTGTGACAAGAGCTAGTTTTGCTGAATGGCTGATCCAAGAAAATAAAACGCTAAATCAATCTATCATTCGATAACAATGCTGTTCGAATAATAACATTTACTCCACCCAATAATGCATAAGTGAAATAGAATAGGCCTATGATTTATGGAATATTATTATTAATAGAATGTTACAAATGTGCGCCGATAGCGCCCCTTAAATTTGACGCCCCTGGCAGTCACGCTCTTTGCCCACCCCTAGAAACGACCCTTATTGGAAGTGCCCTTCCTCCATTTCACTTCATTGTCATCGTTACGACTGTTGGAATTTTGTAAATTCACAAAATTTACAAAAATTGTAATGAATAATTTATATCTGGAAGAAGCGTATAATGTTGCTTGTTGATTTCTGCTAACTCATAAACTACCTACCAGAGCTGTCATTTCGAAACAGTACATCAAATTCCTTTAAACACAACTTTTTAATAGGGTTCAACGTTTTTCAGATGAGATTTACATGCCAAAATCAATTTTCTCCTAAAACAGAAGGTGCCCATCTGATATTTGATTTTCTATGCAATGTGAAATATGAATCTATGTGCGGTTTTATCTATCTATATATACATCTTTCCTTCCTTCTCTTTTTTTCTTTCTTTCCTTCTCTCTTCCTTCTTTTTTTCGTCTTTTCTGTTTCTCGTCTTTTCAAATTGTGTCTTTAAAGACCTTTTTCTTGCCCCCCTTGCTTCCTCTTGGCCAAAAGTTGGGGGGGGGGGGTATTGCACCCCTGACACCCCCCCACCTCTCCCCCCGGTTCCGACGTCAGTATATATATATATATATATATATATATATATATATATATATATATATATATATATATATATATAATTAGGTGTTTCACATTTCAGTCAGCAATCATAGTTGAAAGCAATAATAATAATGTATGGAAAGTATATTCTTGACCTCTGACCTGTTTAGTCGTCTACAATAATGTGAAGGAAAACAACTCTGAAGGTGCGACCTGAATGCACTAACAGAGAGAGAGAGAGGAGAGAGACTCAGTGAGACAAAACATAAATTGAAAATTACTAGGAAAACGCCTTATATGCGTTGTGAGATGAGCTTAGAAGTATGGAAATGTAGAGTTAAGAACATTTGGTCAGCTCAATGTACATATACAGGCTATGGATCACTTCGAAGGTTTAAAAACCGCGGCTGTCTGTTGGTATATAAACCTTGGTTTCCAAACAATTATACCAGTGCCTTCTTCATATCCATCACAGATTTTAAACGTTTTAATTCATTGGTGACACTTGTTGCTCACGTTTAATAGTTTCTTAATTCCTTTCTTAATTGCTTTCATTGATGTGTAAAAAAGTACATTAAAAATGCGTTTTCTCCGTTATTTCACATCCGATTGTTCCACAAATCGCTTAAAATATGTATGATAGATCTTTCCACACTCAGTATAAATTTGAGAGCTTCTGATGAAAAAAAAAATTCAAGTTTTTCTCCCCTGACCTATTCTTATGGGGAATTTCCATACTTTCCAATTTTTTTTTCCGGAAAAACCATTCGGCCGATTTTTCTGAAAAACAATCCCAACCTATTCTGTTATAACACCAATTTGTAGAAAAATTTCGAGTTGATTGAAACTTTTTCCTGACCTGTACGCCACGTACAAAATTACAAAAAAATAAAAAATACAAAATAAAAAAAATCGGTATATGGAATGAAAATCTTTGCTACGCTCATCTAATAAATAAATTTAACAGTAATGAGAAATCAAATCTTAGGATTTAAATTTGATGTTGAAATAGTCTTCAACTTGGTAGATAAATGCATGGACTAGTCGCTCCTTGAACAGAACCAGGAGTGGACGAGTGAGCCACTGTCGACTGACTGATAGGTTGTTTCAATACTAGGAAAACGCAGGATATGCGTTGTACGATCAGCGAGATAGCTACATAATGTTTCATCGAAAACTACACACCTTGATTAGATGAGCGTAGCGAAGATTTTCATTCCATATACCGAAAAATTTTGGGCTGGGTTTTTTTTTTTTTTTTCTCATGTGTGTAATTTTATACGCGGCATACAGGTCAGGAAGAAATTTCAATCCACTCGAAACTTTTTTCTCGAATTGGTGTCATACCAGAATAGGTTGGGATTGTTTTTCAGAGAAATCGGTCAAACAGTTTTTCCGGAAAAAAATTGGAAAGTATGGGAACTCCCCATAAGAATAGGCTGGGGGAGAAATACTTGGAAAAACAAAATTTTCCAGAAGCTCTCAAATTCAGACTGAATGTGGAAAGAAATATCATACATATTTTGAGCGATTTATGGAACAATCGGATGTGAAATAACGAAGAAAACGCATTTTCAAAGTACTTTTTTACACATCAATAAAAGCAATTGAGAAAGCAATTAAGAAACTATTAAATGTGAGCAACAAGTGTCACCAATAAATTAAAACGTTTAAAATCTGTGATGGATATCAAGAAGTATCAATATATATATTCATTGGGTCTACGACGCACTGTCATGATAGTCAAGATCTATTGGCGTCGGATGGATGATTAATGAGATGATGGCACGATGCGATGATGAGATCAATGTTTCTTGGGTAATGGGAAGGATATTGTTAAGGAAGCGGTCGTGGCCTATATTGTGGGAACCATCCGGCATGGGCCTATAGACTACAGAGGGCAACCACGAAAAACCCCTGTAAAGATGGACGGCGGCGGGGATCGAACCGGGTCCGAAAACCTCTTGCCTCCTGGATCATATGAAGCGAGCGCTTTAACCACCGCGCCACATGTGCCGGATTTCTACTGCTTTCTTTTATTCTTCTCCTCCTCCGATAATTAGACGAGCTCCAGCAAGGATTCAATTTGACATACTGAAAAAAATTGGTGTTCGTTTTTATATTTTTTTTTCATGTTTTTTGTCGGTTCTCCACAGGTCAAACGGCTACAGCTATCAACTCCAAACTTTTTTTCAATATGCTTCCTCATCTAACTTAGATCTGTATAGTTTTGTGGCATTATCGAGCGGTAACTTTTTTCATGAATTTTAGAAATTTCAAAAATCCCCATTAGAATAACATAGCGGAAAAAGAGAGAAAATATTTTCATTTTTCAAAGAATTGAAATTTGCGTGAAGTTGAATCACATTTTGATACACATTTCTAAAAATGTTCAGCTTGATCGGGTGAGCCATTTTGCAGAAAAAACATAGAATGTGCTAAATTGGTATCACTCGAAGCAGTGTTTACCCATTTATACCCATACTATTACTATCCGCTCGTCCAACAACGCATATATGGCGTTTTCCTAGTCATAGTTCCTAATTATATGAATTGTCATGTTGTCAAGTTGTCTGGACGGAAACTGTTGCGGTCTGCGGTTTTCCCGGCGTCGGATCAAGTCGCCGTCCGCCGTAGCTCATGCACCTGCAATCAACCGCCGCCAAGTTGGGCGTGGGTTCGGCAAGTATCTCACGCTCACTCGTACCCCCAACTAGCCTGGCTCATATTACTGTTACAACACGGATAAACGAGGCCCTTCACTTGTGATGGCATGAAGGTAGGCAACTCTACTTACATAGGTGTGTTGGTGAGTTACATTCATCACGACGCTCAGGGGAATAAACTGCCGCCAGGGGATTTACTGAATGTTAGTACACATGGCCGAAGATACGCACAGAATGTATGATCGATGCCAAATACAAGAGACTCTCCTGGAACCGGGGAAGATACAAGTTACATTTTACATGTGGCATTATCGGGTGGTAACGTTTTATTTATTGAATTTTAGACATTTCAAAAATACTCTTTTGAATAACACAGCGGAAAAAAGAAAATATTTTCATTTTCCATTCAAATGAAATTTTGCGTGATGTTGAATTACATTTAGATACACATTTCTGGAAATTTTCAGCTCGATCGGGTCCGCCATTTTGATGAGAAAACATAAAATGTGCTAAAATGGTACCACTCGAAGTAGTTTTTACCCATTTTTTTACTATTCGCTCGTCTAACAACGTACATATGGCGTTTTCCTAGTAATAAAATATACTTCATTCGGTTATACATAATATACATTCATTGTTGTTAGCAGAAGATTCCAGCCCTGATCTTGAGGCGAGCTTCGAAATGTGATGAATTATTGCAGTCCAAGAGACCGTGACTTTGTTATTTTATTCATTCATTACAGATTGTTCTTAAAACAGGTGGTAATGATTACTGTCATAAAATTAATGGAGAACATACACACATACTTCAGGAAATTAAACATTGTTATTTTTTCTTAATTCACTTCTTAAATCACCAATCTTCGTTATATTCTTTATCTTCTTACAATTCATTCCATTTCCGCGTCGTTCTTTGAAAATCCCTTTCCAATTTATTGCCTAATTCATCCTATCCTGTATATTTATTCCTTACTCTAACAAAATTGTTCATTTTTTCTATTAGTCTTCGTTTTGTCAAATTTTCCCATCTCATTTCCTCAATCATTTTACTGGGACTTTCTATAACTTTTTCAACCACATCCTTCTCGTTCCTGATAATCTTCCAGCGCTTCTCTCTCCCCAATACCCTTCTTGCAGAAACCCTTTGGACGTTCTCCACAGCCTTTATTAGTCCAACTTCATGCGGATCCCAGACTGAACTAGCATACTCAAGCATTGGCCGGATCAGACTCATGTATGCCTATGCCTTCAACTGCCTCATAATACAATTTAAGGATCGTATTCCCTTTCTTGAGACATTTCTAACATGTTCCTCCCACCCTAGATTGCTATTTTTGTAAAGTCCAAGATATTTATACGCTTCTACTTCCTCAAGTGTAGAATCTCCCATTCTATGAGTGTTATTTACTTCTTCCTCGTTAACTGCTGGTGGAGGTGCTTGCTATTGAAGTGCTAGTACGTGAACCGGTAGCCTCTTGGAGCTAGCATGGTCTATTGCATTCTTGACAACTGTTTATTAGGTACGGGTCCTGCTCGCCTAGGCGTTAAATCAACGATTCACGATCAAACTTAACCTTGAACTTATTCCTTCAACTTAAGGCTGTAAACTTACTCAAATGTTACCTCATTCACGACACTATTCCTACGTCTAATTTCAACCAGTTAACATATCTTTCAATCAGCTGTCACTTGAGCGCAACATAACCTGAAAGTAGTGTACCCAAAGTCTAGTGACAGCTTTTAATAATGTTTCCACAGTTTATGATACGTAATGTAACACATTATAGAATTATTGTAGTTTTTAGAATGTCGTAATTCATTTACACATCATTTAGTCTTGTTCCCAATGTTGTTATAGTTGTTAACAAACAATAGGCTAGACACATCCTGCCAATATGGCGGTCGACCGTGTGCTTGAACTAGGCGCTGATTGGTCGATTCCTACGTTTTCCTTAAACTTGAGAAACCAAGTTTGGAGCTTACAAACTTCTACGTTACTGCTACTGTTGGGTACTAAGTTCAATGTCGTCGTGAACAGTAACGAGAAATACCGTACGACAAACAATTTGTAAGTTCCTAAGTTTACTGTTAAGTTTAGTCGTGAATGCCGAATGGGCCTTTAACCTTGCCAGCCTAGATCCAGGCCTTAATCATGGAACGTCCTGCTATTTAAACACATTCTGATGGTAGATTTTAATTCATATTCATTTTTTTTCTTCTTTCATTACAGAAACCGAGTTTGTCATTGTTATACTGAAAGGTTATACCGGGACGACGCTTCAGTTTCAAAATGATAAGAAATCAATGATAGGGTGGATCTTAGGGTGACCATATTCAAAAAAGGAAAATCCGGGACAACGCCAAGACATGGGTATAGTCAGAATCATTTGTTCCAAATTTTATTAGGGGGAAGAGGGGTCGAGGGCTCAACAGCCCCGCAGGGGAATTTTTGGGAATTTGTAGTCTTCTAGTCATTTTCTGGACGTATTTTCTAGTCATATAAAATCAAGAATATATTTTTTTCTATTGTGATTGCATACAACTTTATACTCTGAGGATGTAGCAGACACATCTTAGTGATAGAAAGAAAGGTATTTGAATTTGATCTGCAATTTAAAAAATTGATTCAACAAATATCACAGTTTTTTAAATTTAAAACGAAAATAAATTATGACTAGATGAGTTTTACCGAAAAAAAATACACAGTTAGGCCTATTCATATTTCTTCCGTTTTTGAAAATCAGGGATAATTATTCACCCAACGATTGGGAAGTCTGTTCTTTTGAAACCGGGACAAATACGTGTCCCGAAATAACTTTTCGGGACACCGGGACAAAAGATGGAAATCCGGGACAATCCCGGTTTTCCGGGACGGATGGTCACCCTAGTGGATCTTTATTCATTCATCAATACTTTTGGCATGCAATATAATTTTTACAGATGTATAAACATTTTTCTATTCTGAGAATGTTCTTTTAGTTTTATTGTTATAAATAATTATCGTTCAATACAGATGAAAATAATTCCGAATACATTCTCCTAAACACGTTTCAAGGCCAAATTAATTAATCTGCTGTATAATTTTCATGATTTTCTTCAGGGGTAGGGGGAGAAGGGATATTCCGATTCCTTTTATTCACCAATTAAGCTCCACATGTATGTATGAACTCGATTCATTATTAATTCATTTGAACAAAATTATCATTATTTTTGAGGTAGATTCAAAATTTGAACATTTTTTCACTTCACACTCACCCGCCGAAACATGTATCAAGTTTTCCCATTCATTAATTACCCGTACCTTAAACATGCCGGGCGACATCGGGAATATCGGACCAATCGCTGTTGAGCCTTCTGAAAACTGGTTAATCTGCGTTTTGCATCCGTTCCGATTTACATAAACGTCTCTCTCTCTCTCTCTCTCTCTCTCTCTCTCTCTCTCTCGCTCTGTCTGTCTCTGTCTGTCTCTGCTGGTATCTGGAAGGCTGTGTACAACCATGACCTTTCAGTGTGTGGTCGGTCGTCGCCGAGGAAAGTTGTCGCTAGCATTATGCGCCACTTGGTTCGAACCGAGCCCACGGACTATGACGTGTTGATATTATTGTACTCCTCGTGAACCCGTGTGCGTGTGCTGACCTCGAGGCAAGATGGAGAGATTCGCTTGCTTGCTTGCAGTCACTGTTGTTATCATCTTCGCTCAATACATCCAGGGTAAGCTCACAATCAGACAAACATCTATTTGTGTTGAAATGATGATTACAGTGGCGGATACAGGGGGAGGTGATGCTCCCCCCATGCCTTGGAAGCGACGAAAAAAAGAGCGGTAGTTTTACTGTGACAGAGAATCGTTCATTGGTGTTTGATTTTCGATGTTTCGATATTATCGGAAAGTCTTGGGTAAATTTACAGAGACACTGAGCACGCCTATTAGTGTGTTTTTTTCTCCTACCTCCCCCACTGACCTAACAGAGATTACCCCCTCCAGCAGCCCCCCCACCCCTCATCAACCTAACCAACAAAATTCACCCCCTCCAACACCACCCCTATCAAACAACATGCAAAAACCATCAGATTCAAGTGAGTTTAAAAGCTATAAAAACCAATAATTCTCAACCTCCCGCAACTTATTCTGAATGATACAAACAAGATCTTTTAGAAAACACCAAAACATCGAAAATCAAATACCAATTGGCGATGCTCAGTGTCACAGTAAAATTACCAAGTCTTGTTTATATCTGTCAGAAAAAGTCGCGAGAGGTTGAAAATTGTTGTTTTTTATAGTTTTTAAATTCACTTGAATCTGATGGTTTTTGCATGTTGTTTGGGAGGGGTGTTGCTGGAGGGGGTGATTTTTGTTGGTTAGGTTAGGGGGGAGGCTGGGAAAAAACACAAATTGGCGAGCTCAGTGTCTCAGTAATTTCACTCAGAGCTATCGTCGGGAGCAATTGATTTGTTCCCAGCAGGGTCACCCATGGCGATGAGGTCTGGAGTGAGGGTCCAGACCGAGTTCGGACCGTCTCGGTCGAGTGGAAGTCTTTTGGTGACCCTGCTTAGCTTACTTTTCCAGCTCTCTCCAACTCGCTCCCTTCATATGCCTGGAACATCCTCAAACGTTGACAACCATGGCAAAGTACACGGACATGATCATAGGCGCTAAATGACCTCGCTGTCGACGCGCCTTTAAACACTAACACAAACTAACAATAATAATAATATCTCTTTCTCTCTCTCTCTCTCTCTCTCTCTCTCTCTCTCTCTCTCTCTCTCTCTCTCTCTCTATCTATATATCTATATCTATATCTATATCTATATATATATATATATATATATATATATATATATATATATATATATATATATATATAATTATGTATATTATATATATATATATATATATATATATATATATATATATATATATATATATGATAATTTAACTTCTTGGATACGATCCAATATCGAGGTATGTGGGATATTTTAGCCCTGTCGTAAGAGATACGTCTATACAAAAGAGTACACAAGGACCTGTGGTAAAGTGCAATCTTTACACCTTGGGTGAATCTAAGCCCTCTATAGGGCTAGCCCCAGGAAGTGTCGTCACTCTGAGTATAGCCATGACATAAAAGTAATATGTCGGTAGCTCAGTGGGAGAGCAGCGGACCGGCAATCTGAAGGTCCCGGGTTCAATTCCCGGTCGAGACGTATCTTTTACGACATGGCTAAAATATCCCATATATATATATATATATATATATATATATATATATATATATATATATATATATATGATAATTAAACTTCGTGGATACGATCCAATATCGAGATGTGTGGAATAGTTTAGCCATCTCATAAAAGATACGTCTCGACCGGGAAGACGTATCCCGGTCGAGACGTATCTTTTATGACATGGCTAAAATATTCCATATATATATATGTATAATTGTATATATATATATATATATATAATGTATATAAATATATATATATATAAATATATATATATATATATATATATATATATATATATATATATATATATATATTTAATATATCACTGATTTAAGTGTCACCAATAAATTAAAACGTTTAAAATCTGTGATGGATATAAAGAAGGCACTGGTACCATTGTTTGGAAACCAAGGTCCATATACCAACAGACAGCCGCGGTTTTTAAACCTTTGAAGTGATCCATGGCCTGTATATGTACATTGAGCTGATAAAATGTTATTAATTCTACATTTCCATACTTCTAAGCTCATCTCACAACGCATATAAGGCGTTTTCCTAGTAGATATAATAGGTTGTTCTAAGAAAGAGCAGTTCTCAGGAAATAGAATTCCATAATATCGAGACGGCAAACCAACGCAACCCTAACTGCATCTTGGTCTAACCACCAGAAGTAAATAGATGCAAATTCCATACGAGTCAGGAGGCACCTTCAATCACACTCATCCAGTATAACCATATACTGAAGAGATGCAAAGACAGTTCACCCAACGTTATATTATGATTCATCCTCACTCCTTTGTCTCCACCCTCACCCTGTAGTACTGGCAATCACCGCTAGGAGTGCTGACAATCGTGACGGCGATTGTGCTTCAGTCGACGGTAAGATGGATGCTTGTCAAGTCTCCACGTGACTGCTAGCAGCGCGCTAGGAATGTGTAGCGATGAATGAAGTAACTTCAGGTAGTAATGAAAGGGTTTTGAATCTCGCGAAGTAACTTGCAAGGAACGTCTTGAGTATCTCTTCAGTCAGTTGTACGCTAGGACGGAATGTTTTACTGTCGGCACGAATAGTCATGCACATTTTCATGAACATTTTTTTCGTTGAATTTTTTCATGAAAATTTTCAAGAGCTTGAAAATTTTCAAATACATTTCCAAGTCCATTGTTTTTGGTGCGTGTGTTGTTGCAGAAGAAGTTGGCTTTTGAATTCACTCTTCGCAATGATTTGCTGAACCACCACATGCATTTATACACAATGATCAAGGATAGAGAAAATAAATTAAATGTAGGTTGGACCAGTACTCCTTTGTAATGTCCCATTTGAAAAGTAAATAAAGAAAGATGTTGGAAATTTGCACTGAAAATTCAAATCACTTACATTTATATTGAAATTTTGATTGATTTTGCATTGAAAATTTTCAATCAATTGAATGAAACCCAACGATTTGTTGAGAAAATCTTTGAAAAATGAATCATTAGAATGAATTCAGTGAATTTATTGTATTCAATTGCATTTAAAGAAAATTTTCAATGAATTGAACATTTATTGAACATTTTCATTGTAAATTTCAATAAATTTGGATTGAAAATTTTCAATGAATTGAAAATTGTCAACGTTCCATCACTAGACACGATATATATAGGATCAATTTGAATAATTGCCGGAAATCTGGGAGTTGTACAAATGATTGAAAATGTGTATGATAGTGACTTTCATATTTCTTATGAATTTCAGAGCATTTTAAAAAATGTTGTTTTCAAGCATTATCCCCCTAGGTTATTCTTATGGCGATTTTCCAAACTTTCCAATTTTTTTCCGGTAAAACCGTTTCACCGATTTTTCTGAGAAACAATCCCAACCTATTCTGGTGTGACACCGATACCCAAAGTTTGGCAGTCGATCGGTCAATTTTCCTGACCCGTATGCCGTGGACAACCCCCCCCCCCCCAAAAAAAGAAAAAAAAGAACCCCATTTTTACGGTATGTGAAATGGAAGTCTTCGCTATGCTCATCTAAAAATACCCATTTCTTTATGTCTGTTTCTATTGAAATCATGCGTGCTATGCAATGCTAACTACCAGTAGGTAGTGATAATAATATTTTGAGAAGTCAAACCTGATAATAATTTGATATGCTTCTGCTGTTTCTGAGGTTGGTATAACGCTTAGAACCTATAAGAATGGTGCCAAATACATGGAACAAAAAAATGGTACGTCACACAGTTGCCTCCCCCCCTCCCCTCGTAACAACTTGTCACAAATCTTACCAAACCCCCACCCCTAAGATGTGACGTAATTTATGGATGTCCCCTTGTGCAGAATGAAATGAAATTGAATGATATTTCAATCTCCAGGTTTGATTAGAAATGAGGTGAATTGCTTGCTCGTGCCACGCAGGTGACACGTGACACGGGACCACGTGATCCTGTGACGTCCCCATGGGGCGAGCAGAGTGCTAATAGTGCTCATTATCGAGTAGGAGAACCCCGCAGTCGACTGGTTTACCTTCCACACAGCTCGATATGACGTCACCCTCAGAGCCTGCATCTTGACTGAGGAGATTTCTCTTTGAAAGTCGCTTGGCGATTTAATGTGATATCTTTTCGAAATGCCGTACCTTCGATCAGCGTTCTCATTGGCTGGAAGCCAATACCGGGCGACACCAACCTGACCTACCTAACCCTAACCTTGATCACCTTTCCGCCCTAGAATGTGGTGATGTGCTCGATACCGGGTCGGTATACCGGGCGACACCAACCTGACCTACCCAACCCTAACCTTGATCACCTTTCCGCCCTAGAATGTGGTGATGTGCTCGATACCGGGTCGGTATACCGGGCGACACCAACCTGACCTACCCAACCCTAACCTTGATCACCTTTCCGCCCTAGAATGTGGTGATGTGCTCGATACCGGGTCGGTATACCGGGCGACACCAACCTGACCTACCCAACCCTAACCTTGATCACCTTTCCGCCCTAGAATGTGGTGATGTGCTCGATACCGGGTCGGTATACCGGGCGACACCAACCTGACCTACCCAACCCTAACCTTGATCACCTTTCCGCCCTAGAATGTGTTGATGTGCTCGATACCGGGTCGGTATACCGGGCGACACCAACCTGACCTACCCAACCCTAACCTTGATCACCTTTCCGCCCTAGAATGTGGTGATGTGCTCGATACCGGGTCGGTATACCGGGCGACACCAACCTGACCTACCCAACCCTAACCTTGATCACCTTTCCGCCCTAGAATGTGTTGATGTGCTCGATACCGGGTCGGTATACCGGGCGACACCAACCTGACCTACCCAACCCTAACCTTGATCACCTTTCCGCCCTAGAATGTGGTGATGTGCTCGATACCGGGTCGGTATACCGGGCGACACCAACCTGACCTACCCAACCCTAACCTTGATCACCTTTCCGCCCTAGAATGTGGTGATGTACTCGAAACCGGGTCGGTATACCGGGCGACACCAACCTGACCTACCTAACCCTAACCTTGATCACCTTTCCGCCCGTGAATGTCCCACCGAGCGCTGTAGTAAAGTACGGCATTCCGAATTTATGCCACTCTCTTGACGATTCGAGAGTATAGACATCTAGCGACAAAAACATGAACTAATATTGGCAGCAGTTATTTTGTGCATGTGTCAAAGTCTAATCGAAGTCGATTATCGATATATCGCCGGATGCAGTATACGAAACTGTGTACTTCCGGCAATATCGCGAGCTCATACCGCTGAATGTTGAGCAAACCTCTACTTTCGTGACGCGATTCGCGACTTGGCCCTGATTGGTCAGAGAGGGAAAATGTCCGCCGTCTCGCGACTTTTTGGTATCGCGCGACATGGTATCGCGCGACATGGTATCGCACGACATGGTATCGCGCGACATGGTGTCGCGCGACATGGTATCGCGCGACATGGTATCGCGCGACATGGTATCGCGCGACATGGTGTCGCGCGACATGGTATCGTGCGACATGAGGATCGCGCGACATGGTATCGCACGACATGGTATCGCGCGACATGGTATCGCACGACATGGTGTCGCGCGACATGGTATCGCGCGACATGGTATCGCGCGACATGGTATCGCGCGACATGGTATCGCGCGACATGGTGTCGCGCGACATGGTATCGTGCGACATGAGGATCGCGCGACATGGTATCGCACGACATGGTATCGCGCGACATGGTGTCGTGCGACATGGTATCGCACGACATGGTGTCGCGCGACATGGTGTCGCGCGACATGGTATCGCGCGACATGGTATCGCGCGACATGGTATCGCACGACATGGTATCGCGCGACATGGTATCGCGCGACATGGTATCGCGCGACATGGTATCGCGCGACATGGTATCGCGCGACATGGTATCGCGTGACATGGTATCGCGTGACATGGTATCGCACGACATGGTGTCGCGCGACATGGTGTCGCGCGACATGGTATCGCGCGACATGGTATCGCGCGACATGGTATCGCACGACATGGTATCGCACGACATGGTGTCGCGCGACATGGTATCGCGCGACATGGTATCGCGCGACATGGTATCGCGCGACATGGTATCGCGCGACATGGTGTCGCGCGACATGGTATCGCGCGACATGAGGATCGCGCGACATGGTATCGCACGACATGGTATCGCGCGACATGGTGTCGTGCGACATGGTATCGCACGACATGGTGTCGCGCGACATGGTATCGCGCGACATGGTATCGCGCGACATGGTATCGCGCGACGTGGTATCGCACGACATGGTATCGCGCGACATGGTATCGCGCGACATGGTATCGCGCGACATGGTATCGCGCGACATGGTATCGCGCGACATGGTGTCGCGCGACATGGTATCGTGCGACATGAGGATCGCGCGACATGGTATCGCACGACATGGTATCGCGCGACATGGTATCGCACGACATGGTGTCGCGCGACATGGTATCGCGCGACATGGTATCGCGCGACATGGTATCGCGCGACATGGTATCGCGCGACATGGTGTCGCGCGACATGGTATCGTGCGACATGATGATCGCGCGACATGGTATCGCACGACATGGTATCGCGCGACATGGTATCGCACGACATGGTATCGCGCGACATGGTATCGCGCGACATGGTATCGCGCGACATGGTATCGCGTGCATGGTATCGCGTGCATGGTATCGCACGACATGGTATCGCGCGACATGGTATCGCGCGACATGGTATCGCGCGGCATGGTATCGCGCGACATGGTATCGCGCGGCATGGTATCGCGCGACATGGTATCGCACGACATGGTGTCGCGCGGCATGGTATCGCGCGACATGGTATCGCGCGACATGGTATCGCGCGACATGGTATCGCGCGACATGGTATCGCGCGACATGGTATCGCGCGACATGGTGTCGCGCGACATGGTATCGCACGACATGGTATCGCGCGACATGGTATCGCGCGACATGGTATCGCACGACATGGTATCGCGCGACATATGTCGCGTGACATGGTATCGCACGACATGGTATCGCGCGACATGGTATCGCGCGACATGGTATCGCACGACATGGTGTCGCGCGACATGGTATCGCACGACATGGTATCGCGCGACATGGTATCGCGCGACATGGTATCGCACGACATGGTATCGCGCGACATATGTCGCGCGACATGGTATCGCGCGACATGGTATCGCGCGACATGGTATCGCACGACATGGTGTCGCGCGACATGGTATCGCACGACATGGTATCGCGTGACATGGTATCGCACGACATGGTATCGCACGACATGGTATCGCGCGACATGGTATCGCGCTACATGGTATCGCGCGACATGGTGTCGCGCGACATGGTATCGCGCGACATGGTATCGCACGACATGGTATCGCGCGACATATGTCGCGCGACATGGTATCGCGCGACATGGTGTCGCGCGACATGGTATCGCACGACATGGTGTCGCGCGACATGGTATCGCACGACATGGTATCGCGCGACATGGTATCGCGCGACATGAGAATCGCGCGCATGAAACCAGTGTAGGTAACAGTGTAGTCAAGTGGAAAGAGGATGACATTCTAAGAATTCCAGTAACCACCGCTAGATGGCGGAGTTTTACCTATTTCAATATTGACAAAATCTATATACATTACACATTTTGGCCAAGAAAAATGGGAAGGCTGTAATATTAATGGCAAATCAGGATTTCAAATATTGATGAGCAAAGTTGAACTCAAAGTTGTGCCTTTGTAACTTTTTTCTACCATCCGTCGTTAACCGGGAAATTAACAATGACAACCAACAAATGATACACATTTGTATCCAAGTGTTGCTCTTTTATGAGATTATTTCCTAATATTCGACTGGGTACATCTAATTGTGAGGGTATTATTGATTGACCGCAAGTCTGTAGTTGTTGAGACACATGTTGCCAAGCCTGTAGATCTGTCCAAGGGGCGGGCTCTTGATGCGGCATCAGTCCACCAGGGTGATTATCTGTGAAACTCTTCGAGTCTCTGGTGAATGTTTATTATTGATCGACCGTAGTCCAGAAGTACTTCTCTGAATGGTGTGAAGCAGTTTCACAACAATACGTTCATCCGGAAAGCCACTACGATTGTTCAAACTTTAGTTGACACTGAAAATAGTCACAAAACATGCATCTCGCGTTACATACACCACTTGATTACTTCTTGAGACATTTTATCGTGTGTGGTATCGATGTTTTCGTAAAACAACTGGCTTTGAGTTGAACTGAAAATAAACAGTTCAACCGTATGCGTTTGGCACACAAGACTAGGGAAAGTCACGCAGTTGTTTTTCGTGAATCGAGGTAACCGAAACTATTCATTGTATCAAAACGGTCGTGGGTTCGCTGATGACATTTAGCTCAGCTGGTAGAGGAACAGTGTTGAATCCAGGCATACCTGCGGGGGGGCTTTTCCCCCCGCGGCTCGTCGTTTACCCCCCCGAGATAAGAACATTAAGCACTGATAGTGTATTTTTTGAGAAACTTGTATTTTGGGTTTTAAAAATATTTGTGAAATTTGAAAAGTATCAGGAATTTACTATTTATTACTAAGGGAAACAAATCTGGATGTTATTCATTTGTATTGTTATTTGCTATTCTGGCCGTGAATCCTGGTTAGTGACACCTCAAATGTCAGAAGTGGCTGGAGTGGAGTCAATTCCGTATGGATCAGTCGAGTGTACACTACCGGTACCCGTTATATCGTAATTACCTCTTATCACATTATTATGAATTAGTAGCATAATCGTTTCATAATAAACTGACTTAAAAATCAAAAAAGTGCGTATTTCAATTTGTATATATATGTAGGCCTAAAGTTATCATGCATAATTTTGTGTACGTATCCCTTGCCCCCCCCCCCCGGAAAACACAAAAGCTCCCCCGCAACAAAATCTCTGAATTCAACACTGTAGAGGAAGGTTTACCAACCAACGTATCAATTGTCTTGATGCCAACTTTACAATGGTTTCCGTGTATGTAACGGTTCAATGTATTTTTCAACTAGTTTTCGCGGATTTTCACTTTTTTTGTTTCAAATTTGTAATAAACTCTTTCACCTTGATACATCTATACAATATCATAAATTAAGATACATTTGTCTGGGTGGGTTCCCCATGAGCAACACAACGCATATTGCACGCTCGGGTTCATTGCCCTTCGAGATCAGCTGCGAGCCTCGGGTTCGATTCCCGTTGACATCGTCACATGACACTCCCGACTGTCACTGCAGCTGACGGTTTTCCCAGAGATCCAAGGTTAATAATGCTGTACTTTCGAATCGGGTCAAGACGAGTGATGTCCCCGCACTAGATGCTGCGATCGGATGTTCCTCGTATGACTCAGCACTGACTCCGGGCGTGTCGATCGGTCAGCGCTGCCAGTGGGTTGCAGACACAGTTTGTCGTCGTGATAGGAAGCTACTTGAGTCACGTAAACAAGTTAAATAGCTAGCTCGACATTGTACTACGACTATTTCACTTTAATCTATGTAATTAATTCCGGGTAAACACGGTGTGAGCGATGATGGGATTGTGTTTTGAGACCTATTAACTTTTGGACGGATTAACGTGGTTTTCGAAATTCGGAATTGTCATTTTGTCTCGGTTGGTTCTAAGGCAATGCATGCACGGTATGTATATATATATATATATATATATATATATATATATATATATATATATATATATAATATATATAATATATATATATATATATATATATATATATATATATATATATGAATTATTATCATTTCCGGGAATACCATCTGTGTTACAATTATTAGAAAAATTATTAAAATTATTTTCCCAACGTTTCAACATGTTTGGACATGTTATCATCAGGGGATTATTTAATGAATTGGAGTACAAAATATTAAGAGTTTGACCCTTGTTCCCGAGGAATGTGGCTTCTCTAGTTTTCTGTAACATGGTTTCTAATTTTCTGTCCGTTTGGAAAGCAGTCTTGTTTCCTTCTTCTTTCAGGTAGTTTTCTGTTCTCATTTTCATAACAATACTCTTAATATTTTTTATTTCAATTCAATTAATAATTCCCTGATGATAACATGTCCAAACATGTTGAAACGTTGGGAAAATAATTTTAATCGTTTTACTAGTGATTGTAACACACATGGTATTTCCGGAAATAATAATTCATACACTATTGACCATGAAAGTTCAAAACATCATATTATATATATATATATATATATATTCATATAGCCCAGGTAATAATGCTTTCACTCCAAATATACGCATTTCGAAGAGAAATATTCTCAGCCAAGATGTAGGCTCTTAACCCAATATAAATAGAACATATGATTATTATCTGCAGGTATTTCCAGATAAGGCCCATTCACGATTAAACTGAACCGTAAACTTAGGAACTTACGAATTGTTTGTCGTACGGTATTTCTCGTTACTGTTCACGACGACATTGAACTTGGCAGTAGCAGTAACGTAGAACTCCAAACTTGGTTTCTCAAGTTTACGGAAAACAGGAATCGACCAAACAGCGCCTAGTTCAAACACACGGTCGACCGCCATATTGGCAGGATGTGTTTAGCCTATTGTTTGTTAACAACTATAACAACATTGGGAACAAGACTTAATGATGTGTAAATGAACTACGAGATTGTAAAAACTACAATAATTCTATAATTTGTTATATTACGTATCATAAACTGTGGAAATCATTATTAAAAGCAGTCACTGGACTTTGGGTACACTACTTTTAGGTTATGTTGCGCTCAAGTGACAGCTGATTGAAAGAGATGTTTTAACTGGTCGAAATTAGACGTAGGAATAGTGTCGTGAATGAGGTAAGTTTACAGCCTTGAGTTGAAGGAATAAGTTTAAGGTTAAGTTTGATCGTGAATGGGCAGTTAGTGTCTCGAGTATTTGCATGTCAACGAACTTCGGTGTCTTGTATGAGTGTTTGTTGTACGCAGACTCCGTTATTCACGCGTCTTGTGTCCACAATGACAGACAGTATTCGGTCTTGTCAAAAGCTAGGTCTGCCCATGCGCATGTGACAGCGTTGAGCAGTGGTAGCGTGACGTCATCCAGTACACACTGGCTCCGGCCGGCCAACGTGCTTTGATTGCGTACATTGAGTTGACAGAAATTATTATAAAAAACCCTGAATATTGGATGTGTACGTCGTACTTGTCAGAAGAAATAAAATAAAATACACTGAAATACTAACAATATTCCGGGAGCAGTTTGTAAGAATCCCAAGCTCCTTCCTCTTCGACTCTCTTCTGCCCCATCCGGCTAGGCTCCTCTGGGTAGGTAGGGGTGGATTTCTCATATAAACGGGTAATATTCCAAGTCCAGAATTCTCAATGTAAATAATCACATAAGGTTGGGTAAAGGTTGGGATACGGTTTGGGTAGGGTTTGGGCGCCACGTAGTTAGAATGGCCTGAATCTAGAATATAACCACGAATAGTTCTAGGGCGTGTGCATTGGGTTGATTGAAAAGAGTGGTCGACAATCAGCATAAATTGACTTGAAAATATAATTCAAAATGATCAACTTCGATATAAATAAAAAGTAACAATAACAAAAAATAATCTTCAAACCTGTAAACAACTGGTTCTAGGAACCCAGTAATATGATAGGCCTATGAATGTCAGCTTACAGAAAGCCTAGATATACCACAGTAGAAAATAATCTGAGTGGTTACAAAGCAACCTGACCAAATGCGTCAAATAGAAAAGAAAACAGAAAAAGAAAATGAATAGTGCGTTACTATAAATACAAAGATAACACTTGAATACCTTAGGCTCTAAAACATAATAATAGCCCAACTATAATGCCGGGGGTAGGCCTATGCTAGTTATACACGTTGGCAAGTGCGTAGAGAATACCTCTACAATGACTCACACGCTGGCGTATGTAAAGTTAACGTGGCTACAAATTAATTACATGACCACAACGGCCGTGAGGGACTCGAGGATAACAAATCCTGACAACAAAGTATGTATTAATGCACTTAATAAGAGTACATAACAATGGTGAATATAGATAATTAATAACAATTAATTATGGTAATTAGTAATGTTATAATGCCGTGAAACGGTCACTTATCGTCTCGCGTCGGCTGGTCCAGCGTCTCGATTCTTCTGGACTTTTCTTGGGTAGGGCAGGGGTCAAGGGGTACGACGGTTACGTAGAAGATATCTCACGACGACAGAAATTAATAAAACTCAATGCCATCACTGTTTCATCAAAACTCGATACTCTGATTGCACTCGCAACCCTTCAGGCGTGTATTCTGCCAAACGAATATTCTGTCAAGCCAATACGCACTCTCTCTAATCCCTCGTTACAGGTAGACCACTCGTCTCAACCACCCCAATACTAACTGCCCTTCACAGCGACTCACGGCCGATCGCCTGACTCGCCTCTCCTCTCCCCCCTTGCCTAGCGAGACTCGAACTCTCGACCACCAATCAAACAAACAAATGCATAGGAGGGACAAAATAGGAAAGCGGGAGAATTAAATTCCTTACAAGTTCAGCTCCCGTCCTCAGGTTGACAACCGGCTAGCTAGTCACCGGCCAAGTAAGCTCGGGAAACGCCCTCCAAAACAACGTGGGAACAACGTAGTTTCTCCCCCGGCACGGGTGAGCCAACCAATCGACCGAAACCAAACCAAACCAATGACTAGCCTTAAGACAGGGGTTCAAAAATATAAAATGACGAATGAAACAAGAGAGCTCAATCATTATGATGACGTACAAGTATATTATCCACGACAGGTTGTCCAATGGTATGCCAAGCCTCGTCAGAGCTCAAACCACTTTGACTCAAATTATTAGAGGCGCAGGCAATGAAGATTGACTCTACGTATTTCCTTTTCATCATGTTGTTCTCTTTGTATATACCCTTCGCTAAATGCCATTGGAAATGGTGACATTTTCCCCATGCATGTTCAGCGACCAAAGATCTTCCCCTGTTCATTTGTTTCACTTTGTTGCGGTGTTCCTTCATTCTGACAGAGATAGGCCTGCCTGTTGCACATTGCCAACGGAGAAGATATACAGAGTTGTTAGATTCCTGTTCCTCATCTGATGGCTTGGTTCTGCAGAGAAGAGTTCTGAGAGTATTGGAGGATTTGAAATCAGTTCTGATATTTGCACTAGATAAAATACGTTCCAAGCTGGACATATTCCAATGTAATGGTAGCTACAGGCTTCTCCTGGGTGTTGCTAGCATCCAGATTTACATTGGAAGAAGAAACAGAAGATGTGGAGGTTTGCTTTCTATCAGAGTTAGTGAAGATACTGTTTAGCATAGAACTAGGGTAACCGTTCCTCAAGAAGGCCTGATGCAAAGACTTGCGTTCCTTGTCAAACTCTTCACTTCCCTCGCTCTGGCAAGAAGACAGGTAACTATACCCTTCTTCACATACAGCGGGTGGTTCGATTCGAAGCCTATTGAGACCCTGGCCGCATCTTGCAACTCGAACGTCAAGGAAAGGGAGACAGCCATCGTTCTCTTTCTCTACCGTGAACTGCACGCCTTCGTGATAAGAGTTTAAATCAGTCAGTAGATCTTCCAAAATGGAATCCTCGTAGTCCAGTATCACCGCAAAAACATCGTCAGCGTAGCGCTTCCAAACAGTGGGCCTATGGTGGGACCTGTTCAGAACTTTTTCCTCTAGCTCAGCCGAGAAAAGCAACTTCCCATCGCCAAACCTTCGGTCTGCATGTAGAAATTCTCGCCAAACGTGGCCTAATTCCATTCTTGTTCTGAAACCCACCCTTCCGAAGAACATTCATTGAAATTGCATAATATGAATTGCACTTCAGACAAATTATGTGATTGTTACGAAATTCAAAAGAAAAACAGTGTAAAATACCTATAGGTATAATGATGGACAATAACCTACGATTGTGATGACCCCGAATCCATCCTCGACCACCCTAGCATGCCGTCTGGTCTTTCTATTCAATATTATATTGCCTTTTTGTATTCTTTGTAAACCTTTCGTTTTAATGCCGACAAAATATGAATAGCATCTTTTAGTTTTATTGAGGATGCATTATTATTGTTATTTCATGGTTTCTTGTATACTGGTTGTCATTTCTTCGTTTCAAACATTGTTATCTAAATTTGAGTTACAACCAGGTTCGTCCATCAGCACTTAGCTTCTTTTAGAATAGTCTTTTGTCGGAAATTGTTGTCAATGATGTTGTTGGGGGAGGCGCACACAATTTAGGTCAAGTCCAGCAACCAATCATTCTGTACCATCCTGTACCAGCCAATAGGGTGAAGTGTTTGTATGATATTTCGGCAAACTTGGTATAAAAATTATAACTAAACTGGAAGTTAGTCTACGGACCCTCATAGAGTAACCACCTACGGGTGCTCTGCTCCTCTTGTATTGTTTTTTATAAGTAAATAAACAACATTCATTTAAATTGTATTATATGTGTTACATATTTTATCTAAGATCCCTAATTCTTCAGTCGGGTAATTGGGAGATCTTACACGATGGAAAGAACATATTAATTCTTGTGTTAAAAGAACTCGTAGTTTATTATATATATTTTATAGACTTCGGAATGTGATGACGAGACCTTTGCTACTACGTGTATATAATGCCCTAGTTCATTCAATTCACCAGTACGGAATAATAGGCTGGGGTGGAGCATATGACACGCATCTTCTACCTCTTATTATTATTCAAAAATTATTACTTAAAATCATTCTAAAAAAACACAAACAGTTCTCCTCTAAATTAATTTTCGAAAAATATAAGATACTAGACATGAAACAATTTTTTCTGAATGAAATCTTAATCAATACTTACAAAATTTTTAATAAATATAAAATAAGAAAGATACCACCCAGCCACCCACATTACCAGATCAAATAACATGTACACTTTTCCATTTACCCTAGGTATACCTAAAATGAATAAACTGATATGCCAGAAACAGGCAGATTACCTTGGCCCTTACGAATACAATAGATTACCTCTATGTATTAGAACATGCAGTACCCTTTACTCATTCAAACAGGCGCTCAGTAGGTGGCTAGAAATTACAGATAAATCTGATACATTATAACTGATGGATTTATAGACTCTAATTGCTATTCATTTCTCATTCTCATTTTCAGGCTAAAAACTTCTTGCCTTGCAAAAAAAATATTTCGAAATTATATTATCATCACTATTGTCTATTGTAAACTGTTCTTGCATCTTTTTTTTTTCTTCATGAATGATAGATTCCGTACCATTTTTTTAGACAGCCCGCACACAAGACATTGTCTTGCGCAGGTTTCTTGAATTCATTTATGTATTGTATAATTTTGAATCTGATTTTATTTTATTTTTCGTTTAGAATATATGAAACATAATCGCAAAAGCCATATATTATTTATACAAATATATATTATTACTCTGCAATTGTTTTCATACACTCCATACATATTATTATATTGATATTGATTATTCATTACTACATGTTATCATTATTATATGAATAATTGATTTATGTTGCATCGCTATGTATTATTATCTAAAAAGCAAGAATAGAATGATTTGAAATTGAAATTTAAAATTGAACTGAAACTATAATTTTATTTATCTTCAACGATTTGTTGTTTGGCTTGTCTACTAGTCGAGTTCTATGCTCATTTTGTTTGCTCCTATTTGTTATTAGAAGACCTAAGCATATTATTCGGCCTACACTAATCGTGTATACTGTAGACCTCAGTGGCTTTTATTCAGGGCTAGCTAGCAAGGCGCCGCTGGCCCTAGTGGGAACAATAATTCAATATATTATTTCATGTCAAATTAATTTGAAAGAATATTGTGAAAATGTTAAATTACGGTCGTTCGTCTCTTTTCCACATTCAAATTATTACATTTTTGCAAATTTGGAATAAGATCAGAGCCGTGTAATGTATTTGCCGCGTTGGAGGTTGTAAGAGCGCCTTGCATGTAGGCAAGCCCTGAAGCTGGGAGAACGAACGACGGACGTGTGACTTCTGTTTCGGGCTAGTAGAGCTATGGAGGGGGAAATGGCTGGATTATAGACCATAATGGCTATCACTATTGCGCTGTTCGTCCAACCCTGCTTAGATTCGTGTAGGAAAACGCCAAATATGCGTTGTTAGACGAGCGAATAGTGATAATATGGGTACAAATGGGTAAAAACTGCTTCGAGTGGTACCAATTTAGCACATTTTATGTTTTTCTGCAAAATGGCTGACCCGATCAAGCTGAAATTTTTTAGAAATGTGTATCGAAATGTAATTCCACTTAACGCAAAATTTTATTTTTTTTGGAAAATGAAAATACATTCTTTTTTTCCGTCATGTTATTCTAATGGGTATTTTGAAATTTCTAGAATTCATAAAAAAAAAGTTACCCCTCGATAATGCCACAAAACTATACAGATCTAAGTTAGATGAGGAAGATTGGAAAAAAGTTTGAAGTTGATAGCTGTAGCCGTTTGACCTGTGGAGAACCAAAAAAAAAACATGGAAAAAAAAAAAAAAAAAAAACATAAATTGAATCCTCGCTAAAGCTTATCTAAAAATGAAGAAATTGACCTTCACTAATTTTTTTCCATGTTCAAAAACCAGTGTGATTAAATGAGAAGTTCATATCTCCAAGATAATTGTATGCTTTAATCAATATGACATTCTTTTCCATTTAATTCGATCAGTTTTAAGATAATACGTCAGTCAATAAAAATACTGTGATGAGATTCATTGACGTATTACCTCGAAACTGACTGAATTCACAAAATGAAATCTCCTAATAATTCGAGCGCATAGAATTATCTTGGAGATGTAAACTTTCCATTCGATTACACTGTATTTTGTAAGAGTAAAGATAAGTTTCTGGATTCATGTAAGCACCTTGCACGGGAGTCGAGTTAGTGCAATACCAGTCTGTTGGTGATAACTTCTGAACGGTATGAGATATCGACATGCTGGAAACAAGGAAAGATATTTGCAATACCTGTAAGGTGGTGCAAGCAATAACTTGTCATCTCTAATGCCAGGCGTATACGCTTTTAAATACACCATGTTTCAAGAGCATACACCTGACAGCTATACGATGTGAGGTGAATAGTTATTACTCATACCATTTTCTGAAGGTATTCAAAATATCTGTGTTTCCTTGTTTTCAGAATGTTCGTATCTTATAGCGTTTAAAAGTACTAACCAAAGCCCGATCTACGTCCTTGTTCCGGTCCCGACTTGCCTGTGGGTTCAGTGGCTGCTCCCTTGTTATCGCCGGGTCACATATCTGCACGCATCACAACATGTTTCTTTCACTAATTAATTGACCTAATTACTAGCAAAACGCCATATATGCGTTGTAAGACGAGCGGATAGTAATAGTATGGGTACAAATGGGTAAAAACTGCTTCGAGTGGTAAACATTTATAGCACATTTTATGTTTTTCTTCAAAATGGCTCACCCGATCGAACTGAATACTTCCAGAAATGTAAATCAAAATGTAATTCAACATCACGCATTTTTTTTTTTGTAAAATGAAAATATTTTCTTTTTTTTCCTGCTGTGTTATTTTAATGGGTATTTTTGAAATTTCTAGACTTCATGAAAAAAAAGTTACCACTCGATAATGCCACAAAACTATACAGATCTAAGTTAGACGAGGAACCATATTGGAGAAAAGTTTGAAGTTGATAGCTGTAGCCGTTTGACCTGTGGAGAACCGACAAAAAAAAAAAAAATGAAAACGAAAACGTACACCAATTTTTCTCAGTATGTCAAATAGAATCCTCGCTAAAGCTCGTCTGATAATGAACTCATTTAGTGATGTAAATCGGTCAATCACTTTGTGTAAATTACGATGTAAACTACATCAATTGACCGTAATTTACTAATTGGTTGAATCACATACATTACATGGTAATGTACAATTACCAAAAATTGCTGTTATAGTTAACTGAAAACCAGTCTGAACAGTGACTCGTTTCTCTTTCTGTCTGTGTTTTCACTTTTGTGCGATTCTTGTTGAATTCACTTCTTTCAGAATAATATTGGTCCAATTCTCGGTCCCTGAGTGTCGGGATAAAATCATTGGTATTCGTATCACTCGAACCTCAACTCAAATTGTGGCACAGGATACTTTTCATATATTTTGAATGATATAAAATATCATTTTGTACTTCAACCAAATTTCAATACACTTTGATATAATGAATATTTGGAGAAAAACATCGAAAATCCGCTGCGTTACAATGTTCATAGCAATTGCAAAAACATCTCCATTTTTTCCAATAATTTCTGTCCAGTAGTTCCTGAGAAAAGAGAACAAAAAGAGTACAAAATGAACCTCACAGAAGTTCAGTCAATATTTATAATGGCCTCAATTCATTGCCGACATTGGGAGCGCAACAAGTCTGAAATAATGCCTCCGGAACAATTATTTGACACGCGTAAATACTGAATAATGATGATTTGTACCAATGTACCAATACCAATGATTTTTGAGTTTTAAGCACATTTCAAAGAGAACAAATAATTGCGAATATAAAAATGTACCAAACTGTCCAGATCTCGAGTCTGGGTGCCCTTAAGAGTCCCTGGGAGTTGGTTTAGTGGAATACCAGTTGTTGCTGATAACTTTGGTCCGGCATGAGATGTCGACATGCTGAAGACAAGGAAACTCATGTATTAACAATACCTTCAAGGAAGTGTGAGTAACAGCTATTCGTCTCAAATCGCCTGATTGTCAAGCGTGTACCGATGCGGTTGAAAGTAACCGTGAGCCTCACAGTTATGCGATAATATACTAGGGAAACGCGTTATGTGTTTCCGCGTTGATGGATGAGCTAATGAGAATGACATTGAATTCTTTCAAAAAGTTATATCAAGTTGATGTTTTGACGCCTGACGGCATCCAAGTTAAAAATCAATCTTTCCATTTGGTTGGTTTATTTCGTAGACTATTCTCATGAAGGAGATATTAGATGCAATTTAATATTATATGTTATATTAGACTACTATATGAAACGTGATGACAGCTGTATACATATATACACCTTGAGACCGTCCTTTTATATTCATTACTCATTCTCAATAATTTCTTCTGTAATAAAGAGGGCCTTGTTTTAATCGTTCTCCATTAATTGGTGACACTTGTTGCTTGACATTGTGTTGCTTTAAAACATGTGAAAAAATGTCATCGTATAATTTTTCATATCAAAACGACTGATTGGATTTCAGTGAAAGTTTGAAATAATCTGTATCATTATTATATTGAAATTTGGTGAAAATTTGAATTTCAACGAAGGATATTTGTTTTACGAAAATTCTTCTCCGGCTTATTAGTTTTCTCAGAAGTTGTGCAACCGATTGCATATAAAAACTTATGGGATTCAATCCAGATGATGATACATGGGCATGCCAAGTTTCAATCGATTTTGAATTCTCGTCTGACCTGTAGAGCGCGAACAAAAAAAAAAAAACATATACATTTTTTTCTCGTCAAGTGAAATTGAGTCTTCGCTTCGCTTATCCAATTATATTGAAATTCGGTGGAAATTTGACTTTTTTTGAAGGACATTATTCGTACAAAAATTCTTCTCTGTGGCTTATTCTCATTGGGAATTTGGAAACTGGAAAATTAGTTTTCTCAGAAGTGGTGCAACCGATTGCGCATGAAAAACCATGGGATTCAAATTAGATGATGACACTTGGGCATGCCAAGTTTCAATTGAATTTGAATTTTTGTTTGACCTGTAGAGCGCGAACAAACAAAAAAAAAGTACCTTTTTTCGAGTCAAATGAAATTGAGTCTTCGCTTCGCTCATCCAATGAAATAGGCATTATTTATATCATCTGGAAGGTATTGAGAATGTCTTGAGTGTCCACGTGTTCAGAATGTCGATATCTCACACCGTTCAGAAGTTATCATCAACAACTAATATTCCACTAAATCGACTCCCATGGCCTCTTGATACACACGCTTCTTACCTAATGAAATTCCACATGAATCATTTCGGATCGTGTCGTCAGATTTTTTTTTTTTTTTTTTTTTTTATTATATTTTTAAATATAACACATACAAACAAAATAAACAGTCTTCCACAAAGCCTCTCAAGGAGGCTTATCTGTGGCATAATCAGTTGAACTAAAGACATGTGGAAAATATAAATAAGTTAATTTCAGTAAGGGCCAGTATTACAATATTAAAAATATTGAAGATTATGTGATTTATGAATTCAAGATTCAAGATTTAAGATTCCAAATTCAAGGATCAAGTGTAATCAAAATGACAATATATTTTAAATTTTTGTAGACACTGTAAAAAGAAAACTATCTATATATAGATATATAGATTGATATAAGATTGATGAAGATTGTACATATATACATAGATACATAGATAATTCATATATATATTTATAGATTCATAGATTCAATTCATAGATTATCTATACATAGATAATTCTAGATTTCATAAGCCTTGCTGTCCTACAGATCTATATGAAATCCCGTAAAATGGTGTGATAATTTCTTGTTGATTAAAATAAATGATAATCAAACGGCAAGACTTCCAAGGATTATAATCATTTGACGACGTGCTCAATATAATGAACATTAAGTACGTCAAGACTCGTGTCTTTGGAACAATTCTTGTGGAATTCCTTCAGGTCACAAGCGTTTCTAATTATTCTACCGGTACACGTAGAAAACGGAACAAGATATTTCCATTCAATTAATTATTTAGTTCAATATCATTCACTTTTATGGTGCTGCATTTGTATAGGATATAGGGACCAATGGATTTTATTAACAACAACTTGGGAAATACCAGTTTTCACAGAGGCTAACATTTCCGGTGGTTGAATGGTGTACTAACCCGCGTACCTGAGTTCAATCTGATTAGCCAAGTATAATTTTTGTTTTCAAATTGGTTTAATTAAATAGGAATATGAGAAGAAAATTAAATTCGATTAGACAGTTGAAAGTAAGACGTTGAGTTGTCCTATAGTTGAAATTGACTTCATCTGCGCACATGGAATTGGCTATTTCATTGGCGCATGGCTCGACCCAGAATGGAGTACCTGCCAATGTTGACATTGCACCGCTTGAGGTTGATTTTTCCAACATGATCATTTCGACCGATGAATTTTGGGGTTTCGATGAAAGGTTTTAGGTCGAGCCATGCGGGATAACCCAACAGCGCCTTGTAAAGGTAGCGGATGGTGGTCTCGTGTCGACGTGGAGATGTGAGCTCCCACTTCCGGTCTTGCAATATTCTAGAGACGCTGACTGCTGGCTGCTGTAGTTTTGAGTTCCATCTGTGGTGGCAGTTCTCCACATATCTTGCAGCAATCCTCTAAGAGCACGAGTAGGGATACCAGATACCAGAGCAATATTCCACTAGGGGACGGATTAAGCATGAGTAGGCATGCTGTTTTGTCCTACGATACCTACCCTTCAGGTTCCGCATGACGAAATGGAGATTTCGCTTAGCTCTAGCAGTAGGTGTTGATATATATTCCCCAGCAGAGATCTTCTTTAAAGGTTACTCCCAGGTACTTACAAGAGTCTGTCTTGGTTAGGTGGGCACCGTTGAGTACGTATGATGTGTCAACTGCCTGCTCATTTTTGGTGAAGCTGATGACGCAGGTTTTCTCTTCGTTTAATTTCATTCGTTAACCTCGGACCAATTGGAAGTCTGACAGATAGCCTCCTGGAGCGTTCCTGGTCAGACAAGGACTCTATGGGAGCGTACACCATGCAGTCGTCGGCAAACAGTCGAACTTGGCAGGAGGAAGCATGGACTAGGTCATTGATGAACCCGTTGAAAAGGGTCGGACCAAGAACTGTTCCTTGGGGAACGCCAGATGTTACTCTAACCTTATTTGAAGACTCATAACCAACCTGGACTGCCTGAGTCCTATTCGACAAGAAAGCCTCAATTCAGAGCACTACCTTGTTGTCAAGCTTCTTGGCAGAGAACTTGTCCAAGAGGAGATTGTGAGCGACAACATCGAAGGCCTTGGAGAAATCGAGGCAGATGGCATCCACCTGACCCCCATTGTCCAAGAGTTCAGCGAGCTCTTGGGTGAAACTGGCTATCCAGGTTTGCAGAAGTAACCTCTTCGGAACCCATGTTGGGAGGAGGAGAGCCAATTTGACTGGAGCCACGAACAATGTATATAGTCTGTTATGAGTCGTTCGAAGATCTTACAGACAATGGAGGTACTGCTAATAGGGCGGTAGTTCTGAGCTCTACTTTGATCTCCGTTCTTGAAGATTGGATGGATGATGGCCGTACTCCAGTGATCAGGTAGCTGACTGTTGTTAATTGATAAGAGAAAGAGAGTGTTTAGGGAATTGATTCTGGCAACCTGAGCTGCCTTGAGCATCTGCATTTGGATCCCGACGGGTCCAGGGAAGGTCTTTGTCACTCTTTGTATGGAGTTAATGCTGAATGTGAAGCTGGGAGCTGTGCCAAGAGGGATATCGTGGTCAAGAGAAAGGGGTGCATGGTTGTGAGTGGATCATCTTTACGTATTGTTTGCCAAGGGCTAATGCCTTTTCTTGATCAGATATGGCAAGAGAGCCGTCGTGTTTCGAGGGAGAGGGAATGCTATCGGAGTTACCTTTAACTCAGTTAATATGCTTATAAAGTTTAGACCAGTTGCCAGATTATTCAGTATCAAGTAGTTTCGACACGTGGGAGTCGAGGGCTTCCTTCTTTGCCAAGTCAAGTTGTTTGGTGAGGGACTGAAAGGTGGAGGTGGAGCCTTACGACACTTAATTTTGAGTTTTTTCACCTCTGCATTATAGAAAGCAGGACCCTTACCGCGACTGCCACTCAAAATAACGTTCTAGGCCCGGCTAGCTCCAATAGACTAAGAATTTTGATTGGATAAAGTTCTCTAAGAGAGCCAAATACCATAGCAATACAAGATAATAACAAAGTCAAGGTTTCTTAGAACGCAGAAATGTGTCATATTTTCAGCCCGCCTCAAAAGCAGTGCTGGGATTTTGTGCTAACAACAATGGAGATACACAAATACCAGACATGTTGCCATGGTAATAGGCTGTACTAGTGAACAGGAACTGGCCTCTTGGAGCTATAGTCAGGCCTAGGGGGTTATTTCAAGTGGCAATCGCGGTAATAGTCCAGGATCCTGACCGGATTTCACTAGACGGTGAGGGGCGAACTTTGACCTGGCGATGACTAGAAGATCCTTGAAAATCCCCGTATAACCTAGCTGTTGGTGGGGTCGTTAAGCACCGATCCTTGGAAGAGGACCAGAACTCGTTTATGTCACCTACTTGAGTGCTCCGTGCTGGGAAGGCATCAAACAGGAAGTTGACCAGACTAGGGATCTGCTTTTAAGCGTTTTTGCTTTTTTTACGCTCAGGCCTTGTACCATGACAAGGTCAGATTCCGACATGCTTGAAAATAAAGGCTTTTTATTACTGTTAATTTTATTTATAATTTCAAATTCATGTTTTGTTTCCCTAATACGAGTTCAAAGAATGCGGAGTGTGTATTCACGACCGAAATGAGGAGTAAACTCAGCATTAGCAGTAACGCAATTATTCAATATTCATTCACAACAACAATTCAGCGTTAAGAAACAGCCAATGAGATGGCTTGTTTGCATCAGCTGTTAATCTGGTTTCACTGGATCAACCGCCATCTTCATTTGTGCAATTGTGAATAGATTTTAGTTCAGGACACATGTCACAGGTCCTAATATTATTAATTCCTTCTAAACCAAATTGTAGTATCATTGATACTGTGGCGAACCATCCACGGACCCTGGAGAGACATCCAAAGAGTTCCAGGGGCCGTGATGGATGTTGTCCTGTTGGACCTTGTGATTGTTGCCGCCCTTGACAACTGTTGTGGATTCAGAGAGGCTGAGATTCATTCTTATTTAGAGATTCAAAGGAAGCAGTTCATCCTTCATCTGTGAGTTCATTCTGTGCGTTCAGTTCATTCTTTATCTGTGAATTGTGTGTAAATAAATAGATATATATTTCAATCAATCTCGCGTGCGCGCTAAAATACAATTCAAGCTTCCAATTCTGTGTCTCAGTCATGCTTGCATGCACATATTGCTTCAGAATAGTACATTGAAGAGGGGTGTGTATAAGCTAGGATTCAAGACAGCCTGCTAGCTTAAGGCGCGCCAAACGTTACTCGAATCTGATTGGTCACTGCTTACACCAAGCTGTAAGAATTAACAGCAAGGTTTGGAGTTCGCAAACCTTGCGCTTGCTGCTAGCTTGTTACGGCTAATGCAACTCATTGTGAACGGCATGCATGAGTGCCATAAGACAAACATTGCTGCTAATGTTACTCCTAATCTCGGTTGTGATGGGCCTCAAATGTGGGTAGAGGAGAATTATCTCGCGTGAGGTCCAAGCGAATGGTTAGGTTGATGACCTGGTGGTCGCTAATCCTCGATTCAAGTTAACGAAATGTCAGGCGGCTGAGGAGGAAGATGTCAAGGATATACACAGATTCATGGGTAGGTTCACTCATGACCTGGGCCCAGATTCACAAAGAATTTTATCTCTTAAAACGTTCTAAGTTATAACAGTTTTATGACTTATCACCAGACTTGGTTATAACTCGTATTCACGAAAAATTTTAAGCAAAGTTTTAATAATAGTTTGTTTTAAAGTTATCACCGGTCTTGACTGGTTTTAGTGGAGATACAACACTCACCTCGCAATTGATTTCGATGATTTTGGATATTGTCCTCACTCAAATTCACTCAGTATCATGTTTCGAAGAAAAAGATTTATGTTGGGAGAGCTTGGAAGTGAAGACACGATCCTATTTTCAATTATTAAATTAATTATTCTAGCCTAACCTCACATTTGGGAAGTTCGACTGATAGCTGACAGAATTGGCGGTAAACAAAATGCAAAGCCTTCTTGATGATCAACATCAAAAAGATTCACAACCATTATGATAAAACAAAATATGTAGAAATATGTAGAACATTTTATTCTTTCATTTTGATTTAAAATATTATCTTGTTGTAGGAAACCAATAATTGATGTTCATATTGCGTTATTACAAACTCATTGACGTCCCACTCTTTGCTCACACTGGTTGACAGTCGAAAACAATGACGTCATAAGGCCACGGCACGGTAAGTTGGGTTAAAGTAAACACCAAGATAAAATGTCCTTCAAATTCTTTGTGAATAGGGTTTAAAGATAAAACCGCGATAAAGTTAGAACGTGTTATCGCGGTTTTAACTTTGAACGGTTAAAGCGCTAAAATGTTTCAAGATAAAATCCTTTGTGAATCTGGGCCCTGGATCATATTGTTGTGAGCTAGCAATGCATTGATTGCCAATGTGGTAATTCACAATAATCATATTTATTCGTCCAAAGTATGGTTTCTCTCATTTATCATTCAGAGTCCTCGGGAGTCGATTTAGCGGAGTATCAGTATTTTGGTGACAACTCCTGAAAGGTATGAGATATCGATAGTCTAAGAACAAGAAAACACAGATAATTTCAATACCTTAAAGACGGTGTACGGTGAGTAAAAACTATTTATCTAAAATCGTTGAATTGTCAACCGTATGCGCCTGACGCGCCTGGTGCAGTATGAGATGAATAGTTATTACCTATAATATCTGGAAGGTATTGAGAATATCAGCTGTTTCCTTGTTTTCACAATGTCGATATCTCACTCCGTTCAGAAGTTATCACCAGAAAACAGATATTCTTCTGAATCGACTCCCGTGGACTCGTAGAACACGAGCTGTCATTTCTCACCTCCATGACTGATTCCAGTGAAAGTCGCCGGATATTCATGCAAACAATATCACATCTCGATCAAAGGTCAAACGATTCGGTTTCTCGTTTCATAATACTAGGAAAACACCATACATGCGTTGTTGGACGAGCGGATATTAATAGTATGGGTAAAAATGGGTAAAAACTGCTTCGAGTGGTACAAATTTAGCACATTTTATGTTTTTTCTTCAAAATGGTTGACCCGATCGAGTTAGAAGTTTCCAGAAATGTGTATCAAAATGTATTTCAACTTCACGCAAAATTTCATTTTTTTGGAAAATAGAAATGTTTTCTTTTTTTTCCGTCGTGAATTCATTACAATTCATTAACAAAATTCATTAAAAAAAAGTTACCCCCCTACAATGCCACAAAACTATACAGATCTAAGTTAGATGAGGAAACATATTAAAAAAAAGTTTGAAGTTGATAGCTGTAGCCGTTTGACCTGTGGAGAACCGACATAAAAACATGAAAAAAAAAGCATAAAAAAGAACACCAATTTTGTTCAGTATGTCAAATTGAATCCTCGCTAAAGCTAGTCTAATCATTAAGAGTCCTCGGGAGTCGATTTAGCGGAATATCTGTTTTTTGGTGATAACTTTTCAACGATATGACATATCGAAATTCTTAAAACAAGGAAACACAGATATTTCCAATATTCTCCAGCTGCTCTGAGTGGTAACTATTCATCTCGTAAATAGTCCAATTGTCACGCATATATGGTTTCAGAATGTGTATGTTGAGCCCTATTGGTCGACTCGAGATGCACAGTAATACTAGTCACTTACAAGGTGAGACTTCTCTCTCTTCGGGCTCATCGACTCTTCAAGCAGGCACTCGAAGTGGAATCGGAATCGAAATCGACATTCATTGATACTTCTGTGGAAGTGGAAACGAAATTGAAATTTTTAGTCTACGTTTACGAGAACTGGAATCGAAATCGAAATTATTATTCTGAGCTTGTGTGAGGTGAAATCGAAATCGAATATTTGTTCTTGTATTAAAGCTTCTTTCTTTTATTCTAGTCTATCAGATTATTCAAGGTCACTTCATTATCTGTTATTATTCGTAGATAATGCGTGTAGTGAACTTGCCATTACTGGGTCAACTCAGAACTGCGACGTGTGATGGTGTATGGTGGAACAGGGAGGGTGTCAGAAGAACTTGGCCAACACTTCATTTGACTTGAGATGTCTGTAATACCGCTCTCAAACAAGTGTCGAGTGCTCCTGTGATAGGATTATTGAATGCTGTGAATTATATTCTACAAAAGCGAATTTTATTCAAGACTACTTTTTTGAGGCATGAATAAAAAACGGGAATTTGAATAGTAATTAAAATCAAATCCTAAATTGAAATTAATGTGAATAAAATGAGAATTGAAATCGAAACTATCAAGTCGAGAAGTGGAATCAAAATCGAAATTAACGATTTAAAAAATCAGAATCGAAATCTAAATCGATATGTAGTATTGTTGGAGAAGCAAAATCGAAATAGAAATTTTCATAAACTTATGTTGGAAGTGAAAGTGAAATCGAAGTATAAAAACATTTCACTCCGAGTCCCTGTCTTGAAGGTATTGGAAATATCTGTTACCTTCACATCCGAATGTCGATATCTCATACCGTTCAGAAGCTATCACCAAACAACTGATGTTCCGCTAACTCGCCTCCCGAGGACTCTTAATTACTGTGTTATCCAATCAGCGTGATTAGATCCGATGCCGTCATCTTCTGACTGACTTCGAAACAATAGGCATACTATGTGCTCATTTCAGTTGTTGTTGTTTACTCGCATGACGTCATCAGCAGGCCTCCACCAGGCGTGTCGTTAGTAGTGTGTATCGGGGGGGGGGGGGGTGACATGATCAAATGACCGCCCAGCGGGACACGAGCCGCAAGATGAGAGGGGGGCAATGTTTTGTCAAATGATCACTTTTCAAGTGATTCTCACGATTCACAAGCAATTTTGGAGTTTAATTGGATGAGCGAAGCGAAGACTCAATTTCACTTGACTCGAAAAAAAGTACTACATATTTTATTTTTTTTTTCTCGCGCTCTACAGGTCGAACGAAAATTCAAATTCAATTGAAACTTGGCATGCCCAAGTGTCATCATCTGATTTGAATCCCATTGTTTTTCATGCGCAATCGGTTGCACCTCTTCTGAGAAAATTAATTTTCCAGTTTCCAAATTCCCCATAAGAATGAACCAGAGAAGAATTTTCGTACAAAAAATGTCCTCCGGAAAAATTCAAATTTTCACCGAATTTCAATATAATAATGATACACATTATTCCAAACTTTCACTGAAATCCAATCGGACGTTTTGATATGAAAAATTATATAATGAAATTTGTCTACATCGTTCGAAGCTATAAGAAAACCAATTAAATTGAAGCAACAAGTGTCACCAATTAGTGGAGAACGATTAAAACAAAGCCTTCTTTATTATCGGAGAAATTATTGAGATTGAGTAATGGATTTAAAAGGAGTCTAATATTACCTATAATATTAAATTGCATCTAATATTTCCTTCATGAGAATAGTCTACGAAATAAACCCACCGAATGGAAAGATTGATTTTTTACTTGAATGCCGTCAAAACATCAACTTGATATAACTTTTTGAAAGAATTCAATTTCATTCTATTATAGCTTATCCATCAACGCGGAAACAGATGACGCGTTTTCCTAGTAACTTATTAGACGAGCTTTAGCGAGGATTCAATTTGACATAGCCTACTGAAAAAAATTGGTGTCCGTTTTTTTTTTTTTTTTTCTATGTTCTTTTGTCGGTTCTCCACAGGTCAAACGGCTACAGCTATCAACTTCAAACTTTTTTACAATATGGTTCCTCATCTAACTTAGATCTGTATAGTTCTGTGGCATTATCGGGGAGTAACTTTTATTTTTATGAATTTTAGAAATTTCAAAATTACCCATTAGAATAACATGGCGGAAAAAAAAAATATTTTCCAAACAATATGAAATTTTGCGTGAAGTTGAATTACATTCTGATACACATTTCTAAAAAAAATTCAGCTTGATCGGGTCAGCCATTTTGAAGAAATAATATAAAATGTGCAGAATTGTTACCACTCGAAGCAGTTTTTACCCATTTTTACCCATACTATTACTATTCGCTCGTATAACAACGCATATATGGCGTTTTTTCTAGTTGTTAATATTTCTAGATGAGCGTAGCGTAGACTTCCGCCGCCCCGGTGGCCAAGTCAACTATCGCTAACGGTAGTAACTGAAGTCACCGATGGGCGTGGGTTCGAGTCCCGCATAAGGCATGGGTTTTTGTCAACGTCCTTTCATCTATCATCTCTTCAATGTATCATTATCATCCGCTCATTCGTACCCCTGCATAACCTAACTGTTGGTGGGGTCGTTAAGCAATATTAAAAAAAAAAAAGTAGACTTGCATTTCACATACCAAAAAAAATGGACTTCGTTTCTTTTTTGTTGTAATTCTGTACTCGGTACACAGGTACAAGGTACACAGGTACAAGGTACACAGGTACAAGGTACAAGGTACGCAGGTGCACAGGTACACATGTACACAGGTACACAGGTACACAGGTACTCGGTACACAGGTACAAGGTACACAGGTACACAGGTACACAGGTACACAGGTACAAGGTACACAGGTACAAGGTACACTGGTACACAGGTACAAGGTACACAGGTACAAGGTACACAGGTACACAGGTACAAGGTACACATGTACAAGGTACACAGGTACAAGGTACACGGGTACAAGGTACACAGGTACACAGGTACAAGGTACACAGGTACACAGGTCAGGAAAAGAAACAATCGACTTCAAAACTTTTTCGAATATTGGTCTTACACCAGAATAGGTCGGATTGTTTTTCGGAAAAATCGGCCGAACGGTTTTTCCGAAAACAATTTTCAAATTTTGGAAAATCCCCATGAGAATATCTCAGGGGGGGGAGGGGGGAATTCTTGAAAAGAGAAAATTCTTCAAAAGCTTTCAAAGTCGTACAGAATATGAAAACAACTATCATACACATTTTCAATAATTTGTACAACAATCGGATGAGATATAACGAAGACAACGCAATAAAAGTATACATTTCATCAAATATCAGGATCATAACATGTAATGCAAAGTGTATATGCGACAGGTTGCTCTATAAATAGCAACACGTTGCAGGTAAGGTTTTCCAGCGTTTGAAGTGGTCCAAGGTCTGTAGATGTTGATTGAGCTGACAGAGTGTTGATTTCCATACTTCTACGCTCAACTCACAACGCATGTACTGCGTTTTCCTAGTAAACATTATTGACATTCACGAAGTTGTTGTTTCGATTTCTCCCAGCAACATATCGTATTGTCTTTATTTGTAGGTCAACATATATTTGTTGTTAAGAAGGATGAACCATTGGTGTGGTGCAAAGGGCGCAAGTGACCCCCTAACGACGTACCTGATAACATTGTCTATAGGCAAGATGCGTGCATTCCAGTTTGTCTTTTCCAAACACACTCGATGCATTTTTCCACGCATTTAATGACGTGGCAGCTAAAAATTAGTGGGTGGCTTAAAAAAATATGATCGGAAATAATTGAAACCGGAACCATACCGAAACGACGACACGGCTTTTTCCGTCCCGGCGTAAGTCGCACGAAGCGGTCAGAAACGTCACGGAAAGTTTCTGATTGGTTGACGTAACTTGGAGGCACGGGAAAACCGTGCAAACGTCGGGCTTCATATGACACGAGTTCGATGACATCAACAAATCGTCCAGATATAAGCTACTTGCGATATAGCTTGCGTTATCATGAGTTACTAGGAAAACGCGTTATGTGTTTCCACGTTGATGGATGAGCTAATACGAATGAAATTGAATTCTTTCAAAAAGTTACATCAAGTTGATGTTTTGACAGGTGCGTGACACAGCACACCCTTTTTGAAAATTAGGACAATATTTGACGTCAATCGTTTGTGCTTCGTTTGTGCTTGATTGTGCCGTTGAAATTTTCGTTTGTGCTCGATTCCCTCTGCCCTAAAATGGGTGTCCAAAAAAAGGGGTGCCAGCACCCCCTTTTGAGAAGAATCAATTTTTGAATAGCGGAATCGTTTGTGCTTCGTTCGGCAGAAGGAATCGAGCACAAACGAAAATTTCAACGGCACAATCAAGCACAAACGAAGCACAAACGACTGACGTCAAAAATTGTCCTAATTTTCAAAAAGGGGGTGCTGGTGTCACGCACCTTGTTTTGACGGCATTCAAATTAACTGGGAAAACGCCTTACATGCGTTGTGAGATGAGCTTAGAAGTATGGAAATGTAGAATTAAGAACATTTGGTCACCTCAATGTACATATACAGGCCATGGATCACTTCAAAGGTTTAAGAACCGCGGCTGTCTGTTGGTATATGGACCTTGGTTTCCAAACAATTATACCAGTGCCTTGTTCATATCCATCACAGATTTTGAACGTTTTAATTTATTGGTGACACTTGTTGCTCACATTTAATAGTTCCTTTAATTGCTTTCTTAATTGCTTCTATTGATGTGGAAAAAAGTACTTTGAAAATGCGTTTTCTTCGTTATTTCACATCCGATTGTTCCATAAAAATATGTATGATAGTTCTTTCCACATTCAGTATAAATTTGAGAGCTTTTGGAAAAATTTTGTTTTACCTGTATTCCTCCCCCTGCTTATTCTTATGGGGATTTTCTATACTTTCCAAAAAGTTTCTGGAAAAACCGTTTGACCGATTTTGATGTAAAACAATCCCAACCTATTCTGGTGTGACACCAATTTGAAAAAAGTTTCGAGTTGATTGATCCTTTTCCCTGACCTGTATGCCGCGTACAAAATCACATACAAAAAAAAAAAAAAAAAAAATACCAAAATTTTTTGGTATATGGAATGAAAATCTTCGCTACGCTCATCTAATAAATCAATCTTTCCATTCGGTTGGTTTATTTCGTAGACTATTCTAATGGAGGTTTTTTTTTTGGATGAGCGAAGCGAAGACTCAATTTCACTTGACCCTTAAAAAAATGTACATTTTTTTTTTTTGCTCGCGCTCCAGAGGTCAGAAGTCATCAGTTTTGTCGAAAGTCCGGAACACAATATAAACTGTTCTTGCGATATATCCGAGCACTACCAACATTGGTATTAGGAATAATCCAACCACACGAATGTTGATATCTCTCACTTTGAACTAAGTCTCTTAGGCAATGTTCACTTCTTCCAATGACAGCAGATGCAAAGTTCATCATTAAACAAAGGATAAAAAAAAAGAAACAAAAATAAGGAGTGATAGGCCTAAAGTATAACTATAGGCCTATCACTCTACCTACTAATTAAAGTCGTGGCCAATTAGTACTTCATCCAAGCATTAAAGGCATTCATCCAAGAAAATATCAGATGCAATTTAATATTAGGCCTATATGTAATATTAGACTACTATATTGTTACATATTACATATTTATTTATTCATTACAGATTGTTCATAAAACAGGTGGTAATGGTTACTTTACCTAATGCAATTACAGTCAAACATACTCGATTTAATTATACTTCATTTTTTTCTTAGCTCTCTTCTTAAATCACCAATCTTCGTTATGTTCTTGATATCTTCTTCTAATTCATTCCATTCCCGCGTCGTTCTTTGTATAAACCCATATTTACCTACTTCTCTATCCACTTTTTCCACTTCCATTCTTACTCCTCCCCTTGTACTTCTTTGTAATCCCTTTCCAATTCTATTGCTTAATTCATCCCATCCTGTATATTCATTCTTGACTCTAACAAAATTGCACATTCTTTCTATTTGTCTTCGTTTCGCCAAATTTTCCCATCCCATTTCCTCAATCATTTTACTGGTCTTTCTATAACTTTTTCAACCACATCCTTATCGTTCCTGATAATCTTCCAGCGCTTCTCTCTCCCCAATACCCTTCTTGCAGCAACCCTTTGGACGTTCTCCACAGCCTTTATTAGTCCAACTTCATGCGGATCCCAGACTGAACTAGCATACTCAAGCATTGGCCGAATCAGACTCATGTATGCCTATGCCTTCAACTGCCTCATAATACAATTTAAGGATCGTATTCCCTTTTTTGAGATATTTCTAACATGTTCCCCCCACCCTAAGTTTTTATTTATGTAAAGTCCAAGATATTTATATGCTTCTACTTCCTCAAGTGTAGAATCTCCCATTTTATAAATCTTATTCACTTTTTTCTTGTTACTGCTGCTAGAGAAGTGCACCACTTTACATTTTCCAACATTTAGTCCCATTAAATTTATTTTAACCCATTTATTAATTCTGTCCAAATCTCCTTGTAACTGATTTTCCTCCCTCTCACTCCTAATGGTGCTATATACCACACAGTCATCAGCAAATAGACGAATTCTTGATTGAATTCCGATTTGAAGATCGTTTATAAATATATTGAATAGAAGGGGTCCAATTACACTTCCTTGTGGTACCCCAGAAGTAACTTTTACCATATCAGAAATTTCATCACCTACTTTTACTTTTTGTGATCTACCTTTTAAGAAGGACTCCACCCATCTTGTTATCCTCTCATGTTTTGTTATTTGTTTCAACTTTGAAATCAGAAGTTTATGAGGTACTTTGTCAAAAGCTTTTTCAAAATCCAAAAAGACGGCAGATATTTTACCCCCCTTGTCCAAAGTATCAGACAGTTCCTGCGTGAATCCTTGCAGTTGGGTTACACATGAGTAACCCTTACGAAAACCATGTTGTCCATCAAATATTCCACCATTATTATCAACAATTAATTTGATTTCTGTATCAATTAACCTTTCCATAATTTTGCATATTGAGGAGGTGAGGCTAACTGGTCTGTAATTACCCAAATTTGATTTTTCTCCCCCTTTATGTATTGGAGTGATCATTGCTTTTTTCCAGTCCTCGGGCACAGTTCCTGAATCTATTGAATTTTGAAAAATTAACATTAAATACGGTATTAACTCTTTTCCCGCCAACTTGATAAATTTGTTATTAATCCCATCGTGACCGGGAGCTTTATTTCTATTCAGTTTATCAATTATTCTCTGGATTGCTGTTTCAGTGAATTTTATTTTATTTCCCTCTACTCCCAATTGATGAATTTGATCATTCTCTACTTCGTTATGAAACAAAACGTGATGAATACGTTTCGTATATGAAACGTGATGACAGCTGTATACATATATACACCTTGAGACCCTCCTTTTATATTCATTACTCATTCTCAATAATTTCTTCGATAATAAAGGAGGCCTTGTTCTAATCGTTCTCCATTAATTGGTGACACTTGTTGCTGGGATTTAATTGGTTTTCTCAATAGCTTTAAAACATGTGTGAAAATGTCATTGAATAATTTTTTATATCTAAACGACTGTATGGATTTCAGTGAAAGTTTGGAATAATGTGTATCATTATTATATTGAAATTCAGTGACAATTTGAATATTTTCGAAGGACATTTTTGAAAACGAGAAAACACAGGTATTTTTAATACGTTCCAGATGGTATGAGTACTAGGAAAACGCCATATATGCGTTGTTAGACGAGCAGATAGTAATAGTATGGGTGAAAATTAATAAAAACTGCTTCGAGTGGTACCAATCTAGCACATTTTATGTTTTCTCTTGAAAATGGCTGACTCGATCAAGCTGAAAATTTCTAGAAATCTGTATCATTATGTGATTGAACTTCTTCACGCAAAATTTCATTTTTTTGAAAAATGAAAATATTTTCTTTTATAATATCTAAATAATTTCTAAAATTCATCCAAAAAAAAGTTAATACCCGATAATGCCACGAAACTATACAGATCTGAGTTAGATTAGGAACCATATTGAAAAAAAGTTTGAAGTTGATACCTGTAGCCGTTTAACTTATGGAGAACCGAAAAATAACATAAAAAAAAGATAAAAAAAACGAACACCAATTTTGTTCAGTATGTCAAATTGAACCGTCGCTAAAGCTCGTCTAATTATTCCAGATGTGATCTCGAAGAGTTTCGATCTGACAATCCAGCCAGACCACGTGCAGATCGGCTACCGAGGCAGCGTGAAGATCATGTGCCAGGCGGACGTGCCTCTGACGCGCTGCCAGTTCCGCCTGTACCACATCCACGCCAGTCTGCCGATCATCGACCTCAGCCAGGGCGCGCAGTCCACCCTGGCCGACCCGGTGGGCGGCGACCGCAAGCTCAAGTACAAGCCGCAGTACCACGGCACGGGCCTCAAGGACGGCCAGTGCGGCGTCACGCTCACCAAGGTCATATGGGGGCGGTTCTACGCGACGTGCCGCGCACGCGCAGACAAGGGCGGCTGGGAGTACGCCTCCATGACCTTCAGTGCGGCAAGTGAGTTGCGCATGCGCTTAGCGGCCGAGATCGCTGGTGTGGCGTTCTGGGTGTTTTAGTACTGTTGAAAAGTCAGTCCACTTATCCACAGGGTTAAAGGCAAAACATCGAGATATATAACTAACATTAGCTCTTATCTCACTCACTCTGACAGTGTGTGAATCTCTCAGAATAAAGCCAACATATCAATGGTGCAACTACCATCTTACTATAAGTAAATACGCTCACTGTAACGCACAATAAGATGAACATTCGTGCTCAATAGCATTGGCAGCATACGACTTTCAAATGCGCGTACCAACATCCCGTTCTAGTTCAAACGTCGCCGCTAGATCGCTCTTTCATTTCTAAAAGTGTCCACTGGCCGAGTGTCCTCAGAGGTCGGGAGGGTTCGGCTCCAAGGCCCGAGCCTGAGTGTTGGTTCGTTGGTTCGGTCTGTCTTAGTAGGCCTGTTGAATCGTTATCAAGAACCAGGCAAACGCAGAATATGCATTGTAAGATGAGCGAGATATCTATATGAAGTCATGGACGTCGGCAGGAAGACATTTAAGGGGGAGGGGGCAAAATATCCTAATTTCGAAAATGCACAAGTCCCAATGGGAGTGGGGGAGAGGGCTCCCCAAGGGGATTTTTTGAAATTCCATTGTTTTATGGTGTTTTGGGAGGTTTTGTGACTATTTAATTATCTTTCGATTTTTATAGAGAAAGAAGACAGATAATGTTGAATTGGTTGAATTCTATGCAAGTAGTCGATCCTATTCATCTTTTTGAATATTTCATCATACAAAATAGCCAAAATGAGTTATTAGAATCTGATTGGTCTGTATGATACCCAATATGAAAATGTCCAGGAAATAAGAATAGCCCAATAAATCATATTCATATTCAGTCGGCGAAGGCATAACCTTGTATGTGAACAGAGTTCTTTTGTTACTAAAACTCCGCCCACTCTCTCATAACTGCAGTTAATGTAACTAGAGTCAAGTTCTGTCATGTGAACGAGTTATTAGAGTTGTAGGCCTAATAACCAGAACTGATTTCTGCACGTATTGTGATGATAGACACCAACTTCAGTTTATCGTAAGTAATGAACTATTCGAGAATAGAATTTCACATTTTATAAAATATGGTAGAAATAAAAAGGTCCGTGTAGCGACTTTTCAATCCCGTACAAGCTCAAACGCATAGCTGCATTTGCTTCAATTATTGCAAAACAAAAATTGTAATATTACAAAAAGTGTAATGTGAACGAGGTATAAAGCTCATCTAATGATTTCAATGTGTCTCACAGATAAGTCTACATTCAACATGACAGTGTTCCCGCCGAGTGCGGTGGTCCTCCCGGGGCGTGACCACTCCATCCTGTGCCGGTCCTCCGCGCCCCTGGTGGAGTGCTACGCCGACGTGCCGACCAACCGCCAGGTGGAGGTGTTCTTCAACCAGGGCCCGCAGTCGCCCGGCACCGCCCACTACCGCTACCACGGCGCCGGCCTGCCCCGCGGCGACTGCGGCGTCACCACGCTGGCGGTGGGGGAGGCGGACAACGGCGTCACCTGGTGCTCGGGCTCGCAGGCGGGGCAGCGGGGGGCGGCGAGGGGCTCCGTCATCATCGTGGCCGGTACGACTTGGTCTACACTTTATGCCCACCAACACCTAGGTTATACGGGGGTACGAATGAGCGGATGACAATGAAACGATGAAGAGATGATAGATGAAAGGACTTTTACTAAAACCCATGCCTTATGCGGGACTCGAACCCACGCCCATCGGTCACTTCAGTTACTACCGCTAGCGATAATTGACTTGGCCACCGGGGCGGCATCTAACTATACAATCTCTTATTGTGCTACCGGCACATGTAGCGCAGTGGTTAACGCGCTCACTTCATGTAATCCGGGAGACGAGGGGAATTTCGGACCAGGTTCGATCCCCGCAGTCGTCCACATTTACTGTTTTTTTGGGGAGGTTTCCCTCTGTAGTCTAGGCTAATGCCGGGATGGTTCCTTCAATAAGTCGGCCATGACTTCCTTCCCATTACCCAAGAACCTTCATCTCATCGATCATCAGTCCGACTCCAATAGATCTTCGCTATCATTACAGTGCGTCATTAAACCATTGACTAAATGAGATACTGAGATAAATGAGATGATGACATGGCCGACAACGCAGGCAAGCATCCATCTTACCGTCGACCGGGACGATTGTCATCACTCTTAGCGGTGAGTCGGTGACCAACGGTACTACACGGTGAGGGGTGTGGGAATGTTAGATACAGAGGAGTGGGGATGAACCTGGTGAACTGACTTTGTATCTCTTTAGTCCACGGCACAACCTCCTCTATTGAACACACAGCCTGTCCAATCGCTCTAAAGATTTGATCTGACCGCTAGGTTGCAGCACCTAATGGGCAGCAAATAACACAGTGGAGATAGGAAGATATTTGTTCAACTTACAATTATCAATGTTATACTGCATGTGGAACTCTTACGATCACGCAGACTGTTTGACAATATGTTTATGGCATGATGTAAAAGTTTCAACTCATTGCGTATATTGCGCACAAAGTCAATGTACATGTCTGGAATTGTTTCATCAGCTGTTCATTACAGCCAGCTTACTAGATCCAAAAGGTGGGATGGGCCCAGCCTATACTGTCACTTCAGAGTTCAGTTTCTTTGGTCATGTTGAATGTACAGTATTTATTGTTTATCGAAATATAGTTGAACTATAACTTTATTATCTCACATCACATTTTAGTAGCATTTGTGTAGCTTTCTGAGGCTTATTTCAGTTGATGACAGATCTTACAGTAGTCCTAGCTAGCTAGGCCTACCTGCTTGATCATTGGCTCAGCTATATTACCCGTATCTCCATTATTCCAGGTCATCCATGAAATATAATCACATAATCGTTGCTGCTTGAATCTGAAGTATATTCTGGTACGCAACATGAGACCATTGTATTTTAAATTAAACATTAATAGCACAATTGTGCCATAAGTACACAGAAAGGTACAAACAATGTTAAACATTTAAATGTGACCTTGAAGTGGCGCCTCAAGTAGCAACTTTTAGCAACATGGTCTAGCATTACATTTGGTACCATTGGACAGGCGGTGTGTTTAATAGAGGAGGTTGTGGTCTTTGGTTAAACCCAATAGACAATAAAGTAAATGCCGACTAACGTTATCCTGTGTCGGTCCAGCTCCTCCTTCCGACCCCGAGCTGAGCGTGCCCGGGGGCGCGTCGTACGCTGTGGGCGACTCCCTGACGGCGACCTGCCGCGTCCAGGGCGGCCGGCCCGCGCCCAGCCTCACCTGGCTCCTGGGCAACCAGGTCGTGCGCCAGGACTCCACCGACGACGCGCCCGGCGAGGAGTGGGCGTGGCCCTGGGACAAGCGCGCCGTCACGCAGAAGGTCACGCTCAAGGTCACGAGCCAGTTCCACGGCAAGGAGCTGGTGTGCAGTGTGGGTCATGAGACGCTGACGGCCCCAAGGCAGGCCAAGATGGCCGTCTCAGTCCGAGGCGCCGGTAAGTCACGCCAACTTTGCAGCACTAAAGCCTGAATTACACACTTCAACTTATTCTTCAATTGTATTAACATAGTTGGTAAAATTTTTGATATAAAACCCACCAGGTTAGCCAATAATAGAGTATTCTATTTAAATTCATAACTCACCACACAATGAATATAAATAATTAATTTCAAAAGATTTGGTCGGACAAAAGTTCAAATTACAACATTTTAATTTTTTTTTCAAATTAAAATATCGTAATTCAAATGAAAAAAAAACAAAAAAAAAACACAGTAATACTGTCAGTTGTTGAGGTTATGTGTACATAGGCCCTAATCCTCAATTTCACTCTCATTATCACGTTCTCCAAAAATGTCATTGTCATTATCCTCCTCACTGAACTCAAGATCACTTACCTCATCTAACACATCTTCTGAGTTATCGGAATTGATTGTTATATGTCTATTATTGTGACGAGAATTACTTGCCGGCCTACAACTGGACGACGCCATTGTTATTGTTCAGAACCTTGGCAACAAACACAGCCTTGTTGAATCGCTTTACATTAGATTATTATTTGATGGATTTGAGAACGCACCCACTAAAATCATCGGTAATGAACTACTAACGACATCTACCAAAAAATAAATCAACTTTGAAGCATTACTCGGTTGGTAAAAATGCCTACATTTAGCTCATTTTGAGAACGTATCTCTTCCGTGCGTAACCTGTGGTGGGCGACATTGAAGAACGGCAGGCATGCGTGCGAAACCGTGAAAGGGTTAACTCAAGTCATGAGTTCATGAAGCTGAACCGTCTAATGGTAGAATTGAAGAAAAACAGTTTCCTCGAAACATGAAACACAACTTTAGCTCAAGAGCATGTTCTATTTTCCTTCATGACATGAAAGAAACGAATTTTTCGATGCCGTCATTTTAGCTCGCTCCGAAATTTACAATTATCAATTCGCACTGATTTTGTGGTTGAATTTGATAGAGGGAGATATTTCCAGTCATTGAATAGTGTAAAGTAAATTTGATAATACTGAAATAGTTAATAGGGCGTACACGTATTTTTCATAAACTAGGAAAACGCCATATATGCGTTGTTAAAAGAGCAAATAATAATCGTATGGGTAAAAATGTGTGAAAACTGCTTCGAGTGGTACCAATTTAGCACATTTTATGTTTTTTCTTCAAAATGGCTGACCCGATCAAGCTGAAAATTTCCAGAAATGCGTATCAAAATGTAATTCAACTTCACGCAAAATTTCATTTTTTGGGGAAAATAAAAATATTTTCGTTCCCTTTGTGATATTCTGGTTGGTATTTTTGAAATTTCTAAAATTCATAAAAATAAAAGTTACCACCCGATAATGCCACAAAACTATACAGTTCTAAGTTAGATGAGGAACCATATTGAAAAAAGTTTGAAGTTGATAGCTGTAGCCGTTTGACCTGTGGAGAACCGACAAAAAAAAAATATATATATATAAAAACGAACACCAATTTTTTCCAGTAGGCCTATATCAAATTGAATCCTCGCTAAAGCTCGTCCGATAAACATTGATTGTCTATGGAATGTGTTCCAGGGTCTGTCGGGGGGGTGAGCTCCAGCTGCCCCCCCCTGTCCGAGCCGTCACTGGACATGGACTGCAACCTGGAGGGCGTGAGCGTGAACTGCTTGGAGCCGATGGCGGTGGGCACGGTGGTCAACATGAAGTGTGCCGAGGCGTATATCTACGGCACGTACCCCGGCTACAAGATCATCACGTGCTCGGCTGCGGGCGCCTGGAGCAAACCACTCTACAAGTGCATACCAGGTATTTACTCGGTCCAAGCTTTCATCCAAGTACTTTGACAGCAACTAGGATGGAAGATTGAACGCCTGTCTACACGGTCCAATCTATTGAAGGCCATACACGGCACATTGTACCAATAGTTGAACATGCTGATCGAGTATCTAGATGACTTGTAACAGCTGACTGGCAATCAGATATGGCGGGAGACCGAGCGGTCGCCGTCAAGTGCGCATGCGCGCCAGACTTGTGTCACGTCAAAGCCTCTGATTGGTTGGTTTCATCACAGGTTGAACGAAATATAGGAATTTCTAAACAAAATGACTTGGATGAAAGGTTGAATTCCAGGGTTGAATAGAAGCTTTTTGCTTCAAGTTGTCCATTTAGACGATCCAAGAACTTGTAATCAACCCTTGAATCCAAGGACTTGAATGAAAACTTGGACCGTGTGAATCAGGCTTGAACAGGGCAACTCCTTGACCAACCTCTACAATAGTCACATTGCTGGCTTTGGCTCCTCCCCCTACTAATTGTTGCCGCCCATCAAATGGCTGTAGTAATGGTTGGGGTTTGCGTGTTGGCTCAGACTGCGGCAAGAAGAACAGCGTCGGCGTGCAGCTGCTGATCTCCGGGGGCGACCAGGCGGAGGTCGGGGAGTTCTCGTGGCACGCTGGGGTCTACCGGCGAGACGGTAAAGGCGTCTACACGCAGATCTGCGGAGCAACGCTAATCAGCGCCACGCCCACAATACTCGTCTCGGGTGGGTCATCATAGCACACTAATGAGATGAGCCAGATATCTATCATCAAGTCTACTCAAAAACTCTATACACCTTGATTCATATAAAATATATTTCATTCGGTTACTATTGAATCTATTTCTAGGGAGCCGTGAATCTATCTTTGCAACATTTTTTTGTCATTATTTCCATCTATTTGATGAATGAAAAACATGCATTACATCATTTTCCTGAAACCGGCTGTTCCGTGCTCCATCAAGTTAGCTCCGCCTTTTTTGAATTTCAGAAAAATTTCTGATCAGGCGTTTTGAGCCCGTTTCGAGCTGAATTGTGCTGCCCTTTATTGGTTTAAAGCTCATCCCCTTACCGAGATATTTTCACACACACAAAAAAAAAAAAAAAAAAAATTGGTACATGGAATGAGAATGTACGCTACGCTAATTTGATAAAGGTCATTCTACTGTTATGACTTTCAGCCGCTCACTGCTTCTGGGACGAAGGTCGAGCCAAGCCGATGGACAAGAGCTTGTTCAAGGTCGTGGCCGGCAAGTATTACCGCGACTTCTACGTGAACGACGCAGAGAGCGAGACTCGGGACGTGGCCGAGATCCTGGTCCACGACCGCTACCTGGGCAAGAAGCGGAACCTGGCCTTCGACATCGCCCTCGTCAAGCTGAGCTCGGACGTCAAGCTGACGCGGCACATCAACGTCATCTGCATGGACTGGCAGGGCGACCTTGAGGACTCGCATCTAGTCGCGGGCAACAACGGCACGGTCAGTTGACACGCTATCAGCTCTTTGGAGATAACGTTTCAACGATATGAAAAATCGAAATTATAAAAACGAGAAACACAAATATTTCCAATACCTTTAAGATGGTGTAGTTAATAACTATTCATCTCACATCACATAATTGCCAGGCGATTAAAAAATGTGTATTTTTAACCGTTTACGCCTGACAACTAAGCGATGTGAGATAAATAATTATTTCAATATATTGAAAATATCTATGTGAAGAAATAGAGAAGAGAACTCAACAATGATAGTTGAAAACGAAAAAAACAGTAAAACAATGACAACGTATATCACACGGTCGGGAAACAGTTTAGGCAAACCGGTTCAGCAAATGAGTGTATATCACAATAATTCAGAAACACTTTGGCAAAACCGCGGTCAAAACGTTTCAGCGCCAGCCATTTCAAATATTTACATACGTCAATATATTCGTATATATATTGGTAGTATATTGGTATATATTGGATATTGGTGACGTAAGTTGGTATATAATCGATAACTAAGCTGGAATTCATCAAGGATTGATTTATCGCTCGCGTTCAAGGTTACCCTGAATCGGTTTGACGTGTATATCAATCGTATCGAGTTCTCCAATTCACTTGCCAAACTGGATTGGAACTAAAGTGTTTTACACCAAAACCGACAGGTCTATCACCATCTGTAAACCGTTTCAGCGTGAACCGGTTTGACTAAACCGTTTCCCCACTGTGTGATATACTTAGTCAATGCGAGAGTCGAAATGGACACGAGAGGGCAACCTGTCAGGCAGGAATCCGAGAGAGAAGGGAGAACTGCGGACAAACGACCGAGTGGTACTAAAGACCCATTCACAACCAACTTTAACTCGAACTTGAACTTCAACTTCAATGTTTCTACTATGCATGGCCGTAGAAGTGTTCATAACAAGTTGGCTCTGACTTCATTGACTTCAACTTTACCTCCAAGTATGATCATGCCAAACATTTCGACTGGAAGATAAAGTCCGACTTCAGGAGGAACCGATCATAATCAGTCACTGCCACCTGAATCTAGGAACGTCAGATAGAATATCGACGAGTTTTCGCGCCAAAAATGATGTACAACAAACATTATACAATTTTAGGTTAGGTTGTACATGAATTCCACACTGTAAAATGGCGGCGTGAACAACAGCTGACGTTATTCCATTGACTTTAACTTTTTGTCGTGAACTCAAATAAAGTTTTAGAGTTCGAGTTGAAGTTTAAGTTCGAGTTGAAGTTTAAGTTCGAGTGTGATTGTGATTACAATTAATATGGAATGAAAATATATTCATCATATATATAAAGCTTGTGTCACATGTTAGAGGAAGAACTCCTCCGAAACGGCTCGACCGAGTGTCGTGAAATTCCTCACGCACATTCGATAGGGCTGGTAGAAGGTCCTAAAGTATACGAGATCTTCCGCCAAACTTTCTCCCATGAGCAATATCCCAATTTCGGCACTTCAAGGACAACATCAGTAATGACGTTGTTCACAGACATTGACGAAGTTGCACAATGTCACTCAAGGTTACTCACCATTTGCGGGGCTACACGCTAGGTAGCATAACAACCAACATTCACTACAAATCACTTCGATGGCAGAACAACGTTTGCCGAGTCAGCTATTAATAATTATAATAATAAGAAAATACGTTCACTGTAACACACAATAAGATGAACAATTCGTGCTCAATAGCATTGGCAGCATAGGACTCTCAACCACGCTAACATCTCGCTTTAGTTCAATCGCCGCCGCTAGATGGCTCTCATTTGTAAAAGTGTGTGTTGACCAATGTGAGTATTGTTGCGTGATTGTTGTTCAGGTGGCTGGCTGGGGCGGCACGTCCGACAAGACCTCGAGCCCCGTCCTGATGTCCGTCCAGCTCCCGTTCGTCCCGTTCAAGACGTGCCAGGACATCGTGTCGGCCGACTTCCAGAAGTTCCTGGCCCCGGACAAGATCTGCGCGGGCTGGAGGAACAAGGGGACGAGCGTGTGTCCGGGAGACAGCGGGGGGGGATACGTGTTCCCTCAGGAGACCAGCAGGGGGAAGAGGTATTACTTCCGGGGCATCGTGAGCGCGGGTCACCTCCTGCCCGGCTCGAGCGACAAGACGTGCAACACGCAGCAGCTGGCGGCGTTCACCCTCGTGTCCGTGTACAGGGCGTGGCTGGAGAACTACGTGTTCGGCAGCCAATAGCCTGGTGCTGCTACCCGGTGGCCATTCAAGCAAGGTGGACACAGAGAAGGGCGTGTACAAGTGTTCCGCGCTTTAAGACTCAACACTCAACTTCGTTGACAGTTTGTTGTAATTTATTTTTAAATCGCTGGTGTCTCAATTATAATAATAGTTATATAAAAACAAAATCGTATAAGACAAGTCATTCGCACGTGAGCACATTTATCAATCATGACATTATTTCAAAACAATTCATGCTAAAATCAACACAGCTGTTCTGGGGAAGCAGTACGTGACGCGACCTTGAGCGGATTCTACTTGAATCCTAAACTACATCGGGACGTTCCGCATGCTATACGCTGCGGTGCGGGAAGAGTAGACGAGAGCTGAACTCGTGTGACAAAACTCCGCCCCCGCACACGGTAGTGTTCATGCTCGGCCAGCTTCACAGACATGTCCGTAGCAAAGACTACAAACAACCAGAGCCAGTAGGCTAGAACGTTGCTCTGACGGATAAAAGACTGTTTATCACTTTCCAATTTGACAATAAATGTGATTTGTTAGGATTTGTTCTGCATTGAAAGTCAGGTACGTAAGAGGGATGTGATAGGAAACACGTATTGGATGATTCAGCCGTGCCGACAGTATTTCACCTAGGACAACGGCCATCTACGAGGGATACGCAACTCAGACTTCTCCCAGCTTACGAATGGGTCGGGAGAGTTGAAGCCACGCCCCGCGTTTCTTGCTCGTGTCGGTCGATAAGTCGTCACATTTATAATGTCGCGGTGGATCTGCTGTAACAAAACTTTCTTGTTTTCATGAAATGATTGTTTTAATAATGTTCTACTATCCTTCTCTATTTTATGAGAACCTAAAATAATATATGAAGTTATTTTGTTGTAAGAATTATTATTACGGTGAATTGGTTCGGGCACAGAGAAGCTACATGGTTAGGGTTAGGTGGGTTAGGTTTGTGTCTTCTTGAATGTTTATAGATCAATCTTTCACCTGACGTATGGGTAAATTGGACAACAATTTGACGTTTACTGAAATGCGGGAAACGATTCCTAAAATATGACTGTGAACGGGGCGTGGCTTGTACTCTGAATTTACTCTCCCGATCCGCTCGTCTGGGTTGAGGTTAAGCCGAAGTGAAGTTTAGGGCTATACGAATATTTTGTCAGGAATTATCGACTTCATAATGTTAGTTCGAGCGTTCAACGATGAAAAAAATTACCTGATCATAACCTATTGCTAAAAGCTTTTAAATAATATAAAAAAAAAAGTAAAAAATGTGCAGTTTTTGAACCCAGTCTTATCCACTGGGCCACGAGCTGGTACCGAAGATATGCGAGTGAAAGCGTCCCAGTCACCAGGACCCCTATTCCCGAGATAAATGAGATGTGAGAAAATAAAAATGAGTGATAAAACGAGTATCTCACATAAAATATGAGATGAAATATGTCATTATTATATAAGATAGTTTCCTGAGATAAATGAGATGTGAGAAAAATAAAAATGAGTGATAAAACGAGTATCTCACATAAAATATGAGATGACATATGTCATTATTATATAAGATAGTTTCCTGAGATAAATGAGATGTGAGAAAAATAAAAATGAGTGAGAAAACGAGTATCTCACATAAAATATGAGATGACATATGTCATTATTATATAAGATAGTTTCCTGAGATAAATGAGATGTGAGAGAATAAAAATGAGTGATAAAACGAGTATCTCACATAAAATATGAGATGACATATGTCATTATTATATAAGATAGTTTCCTGAGATAAATGAGATGTGAGAAAAATAAAAATGAGTGATAAAACGAGTATCTCACATAAAATATGAGATGAAATATGTCACTATTATATGAGATAGTTTTCTCACTGATTTTTCTCACATCTCATTTATCTCAGGAATAGGGGTCCAGAGAGAAAAAAGTTCCCACCAGGGTGATAATTTTTCTAAATATTGCGAATGTTTATTATAGATTGACCGTATTCCAGAAGGTACTTCTCTGAATGGTGTGAAGCAGTTTCACAACAATACGTTCATCTGGGAAGCCACTACGATTGTTTATGCTTTAGTTGACACTGAAAATGGTCACAAAACATGCATCTCGCGTTACATACACCATTTGATTACTTCTTGAGATATTTTATCGTGTGTGGTATCGATGTGTTCGTAAAAGAACTGGTGTGGGGCTAAGATGAAAATGAACGACAGTTCAACCGTATGCGTTTGGCACACAAGACCGGGGAAAGTCAGGAAGGTTTACCCAACCAACGTATCAATTTTCATCTTAATGCTAACCATCTAATGGTTTTCGTGTATGTAACGTGTTTTTAAACTAGTTTTTCCCAAATTTTCTCGGAATTTTCGCCTTTTTAACATTCCAAATTTCTAATTACACCATTTCCACCTTGATGCATCAATAAATAACGAAATATTTGATACATTTTTGTGGGTGGGTATAAACGTATTTTTCTTTCTACTGGTGGATTGGAGAGATCGGGTACGTTCGGGACCCCACGTGACAAGACTTCGGGTCTGTATCAGCACCGCCTCTACCGTAATGCTTGTGACAACTGTTTCACCCCCCAGCTGACGATCATCTCCAGTGCCAAGAAAGCTAGCTACAAGCTCTACAGGGCTCTGATGGCCTGAGTAGTTGATGTAAAATTGAAACATCGACACCTAGATCGCCTACAAATGAGCTGGATGCGTAAGTAGTTGATCTTGGTGGCTCAATGTTGAGCTCACTTGCGTATCCAACGTAGATAGCTCTTGCCCTGCTTTGTTCTCTGAGTGAATCTAACACAGCATCATATACATATCGTAACCGCTGGATATACTTCTCTTGCAATTATCACTGATATTAGGATGTTGAAAATGGTGATACGCATAAAAACCGTTTGGCTCTGTGCCTACTTTGTCTGTGCTTTTTATACCTCACACAAATGTTGACTTATTTAGGACTTTATTTTTTGGTAGAACTTGAACTAGAGCAGTAGCATAAATATAGTTTGCCAAAAAATGTTGACAATATTTTCCTCTGATTATGACAGTCAGTCAATCAATTGAGTGGACCTCCAAAGTCTGCTGGAAAGAGCAGTCAAACTTGAATATTGAACAGAGCACGTCTCAGAAATTCAGTCGAGTCACTAATCAATGTTATTGTAAAGATAGGCCTACTTATAGATACCAAAAGCTGAAAGTTTCTTAATAAAATGAGTTATTAATCATAATACATAGCCTAAAATGTAAATATACGTTCAACAAGTATAACTCTAGACTACTCCTCACAGCCCCAACATTCTATGCCATATTGTAGGTGAGATTCTAAGTTTGAAAAGTATATACTAGTCTTGCTATTTAAGTGCATCCAGAACTCAGCTTTTTGACACGCATTCAATGTGTTTATGCCAAGAAAGTGATTGATCAATGACAATATCTAAGAATTTGGTTGAACTGACCTTTTAAATACACAGACTGAACTAATAGGGACCAGTGTTTTTTGATGATGTTGGGAGTGGAAGTGAAAGTAATTCATTTTTTAGAACGAGGTTGTTATTATTAATCCACATCTAGTTGAATTTGTTTTCATCTGGTTTTAGATCATTTACTGATCAGCCAGTTGCTAGAATGTTACTGTCATCAGCAAATACATTAAACATCTACAATCAAAACAATGATGTCTAGTCATTCTTATGATACTTTTTTAAGCAGTGATCTTAAAATCCTTATCATTAATAAAATCCTGGAATAGGTAGATTGGTCATGATGATTCCAAGTCCTTATTATCAGTTATCCAGTTCTTAGCAATAAACTTGAAAAAATTACATCTATCAATCTCAGAAGAAAGTCTTGTAATCTTGGAACGGAAAGGATGTTATAGGCCTACCTAGTGAAAAAATGTGGTTATGAAGATAACTTCCCAAACTTTTCATGCAGAAACAAATATATGTCCTTAGGGAATAATGCTCAGTGCACAATTTATTTTCTATTAGGTACAGACAATGATGTACAAGTTTTTTTTTCACAACTCCAAAAAAAAGTGTTTACTAATGGTAAAATAATACAATATGTGTCGAGTATTCCTACATCACAAAGAAACTAAGCCTATATATCTAATACTTGCTCAGTCTAAAAACAAAATTGGCATAACCGATTTGGCATGTTAAACTATTGGCATAATAATACAATGTGTTGAGTATTCCTACATCACAAGAGAATACACCAAACACAACCCAAAATAGAATATAACATTACAAAACTTCTATTAAAATTCAAAATAGCACAAATTATTTGGCACCATAAGTCTAATACAATAAGTGGAAAAATACACAGACCTACATATATAGGAGAAATGTCAGTAATACAAGTTCAACAAGAGGTTTCGTTCATTCCGTTTTAACTACACTACTAGAAACATACCCTCACAACGAGTGTAGAAGTTGGAAACTGTCGACTTGTGACTTGACAAGAAATTATCCCAAATGGCTAAGCTGAAAAAGTAGAAAATTTCCTAAGCATACATTCTTACTGTGGAGACCCAAACTTTGTAGAACATATCTCTTAAGCCACTCCAGTTGGGCCCAATTCATGTGGCCATGGCAAAAGGTAAGGCAAGGTGCAAATTGTGTTCTAAATTGTCTCCACCATTCTATGAAAATAAGTTTTTTTTACGTACCTAC